>CM045576.1:10961048-11468520 GCA_024721215.1 Cheumatopsyche charites | reverse complement strand
ATCTTTATTATAATCTCTATTATAAATACCCTAACGATGCTTGAAATTTTCAGACTCGACTCGGGATTCGAACCCGGATTGTCTTAATGGCACACCCATATTGAAACGTTGGCTACGGGCCCGATTCAGAAACTGTTAATTTTTATTTTATTTTCGAATAAAATACATCCATGCCAATATGATGTTTGATTAATTACAATAAATCATTTAGGTAGAAAAGCATTTGAATTTTTTCTGTGGGCACTCTAATATTAACATACTATCAATAAGTCTGTATGAATTTATAATTGAACATACCCACCTAGGTACCTACTGTTGTTTACCTTATTGTAATACAGAATTCTCCAATTAATTAAGTACAGTGGTAGATCTTCCAATTACATTTTTTATGAAGAATCTTTTTCCTAACTATTTCTGTATATTTCCAACACATACCTTAATGCATTTTTTGATTCGATAAAGGTACATATGTATATCATATATACATACCTACACTAAAAATAATGTAGGTACTTATACTGATATAATAGGTATGAATATTTGGGTAGGGACCTATATACGAAAAAATTATAGATTTTATCTTTTATCTGATAATTTATCACATTGATACTAAAATAGTACACAAAGTCGATCATTATAGATTTAAGAGTATAACATATCAGGAGCGTTTGTATTATTGTAAGTACCTTGGTATTATACATAAGTCATGTTTGTTCTCCTCATTTGTAATATATAGGCATGGTATAGGTACATAACATGGGACACCATAACACCTTTCATTAATTTGTGGATTCAAAAATTTTTTTTATTAAACTTTGCTCTGTGTCTTTGTTTAGTAGTACATTATGTAATACTTTGATAAAGTTTGATTAGAGAAGATTTTACTTACATTCAATATTGAAAATTTATGTTAGTATTTAGTTAGTAAAAATATTTTTCATTTGATTTACATTTTTTTTTTTATAGAATATGAGTTTGAGAGTACTTTCACCTGAATTAGCCAAAAAGGCTAAAGAAGAATTAAATGAAGAACCTGAAAGAATTCCTCAGGATCTGGCGGCTATAAAAGAATGGATTGCAAAGCAATCACATCTGAGTGTCCGAATTGGTAACGTATTAATAATAATTATAAAATAATTTCTATCATAGGTACTTTAATTTTTTCAAAATTTTCTAGACGATCAGTGGTTGATTGGTTTTCTTCGTGGCTGCAAGTTCAGTTTAGAAAGAACAAAAGAGAAACTGGACATGTATTATACAATGAGGACAGCCATCCCAGAATTCTGTCAAATCCCTGATCCGTTGGATCCAAAAGTACAAGAAATATTAAGTCTTGGGTATTTAAAAAATAATTTTAATGAAAATATTTTATTTTTTTAATATATATAAACATATTGAAAAAAATAGTATATGTACCTATTTACCTAGAATTTATAAAATGAAATAACAGATTTCCTTTTTTTATAAATTTAAGTGCTTCAGTGATGCTTCCAAAAACAGCAAAACCGGATGATCCTAGAGTGATTTTGATCAGACCTGGAATATACGATCCAGATAAAATTACAATAACAGATACAATGCTTGTAAATCAAATGTTTACCTGCTTGACAATAATGGACGATGATCAGTCTATAATTTGTGGACAGCGTTATATTATCGATTTAGACAATGTCACAATGGGGCATTTTACTCAAATGACTCCGGCGACGATAAAAAAAATGGTGATGAGTGGACAGGTACATCTGAAATTTCAAACAATATTTCTTTCTATATGATTTGGAACTGATGAAGTTTTCAATTTCAGGAATCTTTACCAATCAGGCAAAAAGGAACTCACCATATCAATACACCTCCGGGTGCTGAGACTATATTTGGATTTTTCAGACGTTTTATGAATGAAAAGAATAGAAACCGTGTATGAACTTTATTTATGATTTAGAAAATATTAAATAGGTAGTTATTATATAAATGGATTACATATTTTGTACATTGAATTTTAGTTGTTTATACACAATAAGGATATGGAAGCATTATATAAATTTGTTCCAAAATCAATTCTGCCAGCTGAATATGGAGGCGATGGAGGACCCATTCAAGATATGATTGGTAATATTATATTAATATATTTAATAAAATTATGAAATAATTAAATAAAGCATTCTTCAATTACAGATCATTGGAAAAAGACAGTTGAAAGTAAGAGAGAATGGTTATTAGAAGAAATCAAATACAAATCAGATGAAAGTAAAAGACCGGGTAAGCCAAAAACGGTTGAAGCATTGTTCGGAATTGAAGGTTCCTTTAGACAGCTTAATGTGGATTGAATTTTATTTTACTTTCGTTTACAATTATATTTATGAATTTATGAAATGGTTGGGAAAGGTTAAAATTTTTAAGATGTTTTATATTATACTATGTAGGTACCTAATATAGATATTTTATATTTTGATAAATAAATCATATTATCAAAAAATTGTATCTTTTTTATAATAATTTTATAGAAATAAAAGAAATTAAATGTGAACATTAAGGTATTGTTTATAATCTATATGTATTCACTTATTCATTATGATATATCTGATAACATGTAAGATAAGAAATTAAGCAACATAAAGGCGTATGGGACCTATAATATGTGTTCTACAGATAGAATTATAGTTGGATTTCAAACAATAACTATAAACTGATAAAAAGCCAGGTGTTATAATCAATCATCAAGGCTTTTGGCTGTTTCTTTTTTCATTATAATGGAATCAAATTGATATTCAAAATATTATATAACTTGCAGCAAAGTCTCAAAATTATTCTAATCTTTGTTGTTTTCAGCATATTATTAAATTGATCATACGAAAAAACGGTCAAAAGTACGTTTATTGTAGATAACCTGAAGATAAAATTGACAATAACTGAATGTTGGTGAATAATGCATTATCAGAATTTAAAAGAACATACATACGTGGTCCCATTTGTATTACACGTTGAACATCTCGATACATTTACAGGTAATCAATCAATCTTTTGAAAATAGTATTTCGATATTTTTTTTTTATATTATTGATACACGACGTTGAAGTAAAGGCTGTTTTATTTTCAAAATTGTTACACATACATGTATCTACATTAATTTATTTCGATTTTTTTAAATATGTAGGTACATATAATAAAATACATAGGTAGGTATATTAGATTATTATCACATTTAGAACATAACGGATACTTATTACAATTAATTTCATACAATATGTGTTGAATCAAATGATGAATTATAATGTAATACCTATATGTTAATAAATTTTAATCTATACTTAGAAAAATATTGCAACCTATGTATACGATGCAAGATTTGACAAAGAGATAAAAATGATTTCATAAATATTTCTTTGATTATTTAGAATGATGTCGATTAGATTATTAAATGCTGAATTAACGGCAAAAGCAGCTAAGGAATTAAATGAAAATCCATCTAGAACACAAAACGATATAGAGACAATTAAACTGTGGATGAAACAACAACCACATTTATCAAATGTGAAAATCTGTAAGATTTCAATGACAATATGTACCTATCATCAAAATCAATTTTTTTGATTATAAAAAAAATAACTTTTTGTTAGCAAATCAAAGAATTTTATCATTTCTACGTGGTTGCAAATTCAGCCTTGAAAGATGCAAGCAAAAATTGGATATGTATTATTTGATGAAAAATTTAGCACCAGAATTATTTGCTAATAGAGATCCGTTAGATGCAAAAACACAAGAAATATTGAAAGCGGGGTAATCAATATGTATTGTATTATTAAAAGTTGAATGCAAAATACATAAAAATTAATTTTCTATTTGATATTTGATTAAAATTATGATTGAAAATATTTTGTAGAGTCACATTGCCATTATTAGGACTGGCTGGTCCAGGTGCTGAAAGAATATATATGGTGAGGCTTGGTGCTTATGATCCATCCAAATATTCTTTAGTCGATGTGCTGAAAGTTTCTTACATGATAACAGATATTCTTCTACAGGAAGATGATAATTATGTAGTCAGTGGTCAAGTATGTTTGGATTATTTACGATACAAATATTCTAATTTTCAATATAGGAATAATAATAAAATTTGGTTTTGGTTAGATGCTTTTGCTTGATTTCCAAAATGTATCATTTGGAATGCTGTCTCAATTTACTCCAACTGTAGCTAAGAAAGCAACTATAAGTACAGAAAAATCTTACCCTATAAGGCAAAAAGGACAACATATGCTCAATACTCCTACAGGGTTTGAAACTGGATTCAACTTATTCAAAAGTTTGTTAAGCGACAAGCTCAAAAATCGAGTAGGTTTTTTTCTAGACATACAGACATATTAAATAAGTTATCTATGTCTAATTAAGAACTTTTATAGATTCATGTTCACAATAAAGATATGGATGCACTTCATAAGTACATTCCGAAGCATTTGTTACCAAAGGATCTAGGTGGGGATAGTGAGTCTATACAGCAATTAACAGGTATATATATAATATACATGTAAATATAAAAAAAACCATTTTGTTTATTGAATTCAAATGTGTTTGTAGATTATTGGAAAAAGAAGGTGGAAAGTTATCGACATTGGTTTTTAGAAGAAGAAATGTACAAATCTGATGAAACCAAACGTTCAGGAAAACCGAAATCTAGTGAGGAAGTTTTTGGATTGGATGGATCATTTAGAAAATTGAATTATGACTAGTTTTTGGAATGAATAAAAATAATAAATTGAAACTATCCAGAATGTAGTTTTTGAATTTTAATAAAATAAGGAAAATAATGAAAATTCTTTATGTAATAACTAAATGAAATCCTACCTACATATTATGTTTATTACATTTTTTTTTCTTCTAATTTTGATTTCAATTAATTTTTATAACAATAACAATTTTAAAAGTAAAATATATTGCTCTAATACATATAAAGTATGATTTGAAATATTATTTAAAAAATATGTATATTATTTCAAATCTTCATCAAATATTAATTGCTTTATTATAGTATTATCTGTTAAAGAATTACAGCGAAATATTGAGAAACACTTTCAAAATTTTTATTCAAATTACTTGGATATGTTTTTGCAGTCATTGCTAAAAAAGGAAACATTACCATAAGAAGTCAAAGCAGAAATTTTATTTCTTCGGTGTTTTGTATTGGAGCTAAACGTGTTCAGGGTAGGTGATAGTTTGACATATTTCTCAACTCCTATTTTTTCTTCTGTCAAAATTACTTATTTTCTTATTACAAACTTATATAAATAGGTACATCCTTACCAATGCATAAATATAGGTAGATTTTGATTCACATACATAGGTAGGTATGTTAAATAAAATTTAAAAAAATATGAATTAGGCAACATACAAATTAGATCTACCTATTTATGAAATTCATCTATAATATAAAGATGAAAAAAAAATGGTAACAGTGGTTTTTACAATTAGTACAATATATTGCATATCCCAAAAAAAAAGTTTTTTTTTATGCCGATGTTTTGTATGCTGGTGAACAAATATTAGTATGAAAATGGAATGATTAATAGTCGATTTTCCATGGAAATCCCAAATCTTCGCTAAATATCGTTATATCAAAAAATCATGAGATTACTAATATCTATCGATCGAGAGATATTTTAAATTTGTTGAATGGAAGGGTCAGATATTATACTTTCTCCTTTGGAATTTCAAAAGTTTTTTATTAGAGACAAAAAGCAATGAATAAATAATTTGCATTTAAGAAGATAAACACTTAATATACCTACACGTAATAAATGTACGTCAATAGTTAGGTATGCCATGTTTAGCATTTTAAACTTTGATTACTTTTTTATACCTAATTGTTTGTACTTTGAAGTTTCAGTTAACAATTTTTCTTAAGCTGAGTTTAATTACTTTACATAAATGAATAAATTCTCATTTAGTTTTCGAATATCTACTTATCAAAATATAAGTGATTAATCACTATACATTCAATTAAATGTGATAATTTATAATATTATATTTATCTACATAGGTATATGAAAGTATATACTACAGTAGAATTTATTCGGGTACTTTCAGTTTTGATGATGTCTACTAGAGTACTTCATCCTGAATTAGCAGCAAAAGCGGCCAAAGAATTAAATGAAGATTCATCCAGAACATCAACTGATATAGAAACAATACAGCAATGGTTGAAAAAACAACCACATTTAGCACATATCAAAATTTGTAAGAAGGTTCCCATAGCATGATGACAATAAAATAAATTACATTATGTACTTTTCCATCAATCAAATTATTTTAATTTATAGCAAATCAAAGAGTATTGTCATTTTTGCGAGGTTGCAAATTTAGTATGGAGAAATGCAAACAAAAATTGGATATGTATTATTCCATGAGAAATTTTGCGCCAGAAATGTTTGACAACAGAGACCCATTTGATACAAAAGTGCAAGCAATATTGAAATTAGGGTAAGTGAATTGAAAAAAAGTATTGATATATTGATTTTACTATGTTGTTCAAATTTCTTATAAAAATAATAATGTTATAGTGCAATGTTACCATTGTTGGGTTTATCTAGTCCATCTGCTGAAAGACTATATTTAATCAGATTGGGGGCTATTGATTCTTCTGATTGCACTCTAACCGATATGTTAAAAGTTTCTTTTATGATAACGGATATTCTTCTCGATGAAGATGACAATTATTCAATTAGTGGTGAGGTATACATATTTTTTTATACCATTAAACTTGGACATATTTATTAGAATGTAGGTATACTTTCATTGCATTTTTTTCGTTTGTTTCAAGACTACATTAATTGATTTGAAAAATGTGAGTATGGGGTTACTATCGCAGTTCACCCCTGGTTTGGCCAAAAAAGTCGCCATAAGTGTAGAAAAATCTTTTCCAGTTAGACAAAAGGGTATACAATTTTTAAATATGGCTTCAAGTATAGAAACTACTGTCAATATGTTAAAAGGTTTACTCAACGAAAAAGTCAAAAACAGAGTAAGTTCATGTTGATTGTAAATTTTTAATGGTTTCAAACAAGAATATCATTGATTACGTATTCTTGTAGTTAATGTTTCATGGAAAAAAATTGGATTCACTTCATAAACATATTTCGAAGCATTTGTTACCAAAAGATTTAGGAGGAGATGCAGAATCGTTTCAAGAGTTAACAGGTTATTTATTTAATCATTAAGGTACTACATATTTTTTATACACCAGTTGGATTGTAAACCTTCAATTCATTTGTAGATCACTGGAAGCAAAAAGTGGAAAGTCGTCGGGATTGGTTTTTAGAAGATAGTTATAAATCTGATGAAAGCAAACGCCCAGGAACACCAAGATCAAGTGAAGAACTTTTCGGAATAGACGGTTCTTTTAGAAAATTGAATTACGATTAACCCTTGGTACTTTGAGTTTTTTAAAATTATTTTAATTGTAAGCATGTGTAGCTCGACATTAGAGTTAAAATGTTAAATTGTTAGAAAAAAAATTACACATTTATATTTTATATTATGTTTGATTGCACCTATGTATACATATGTAATAGCTCTAAATTAGATTTCATACACATATTAAAAATTAATATATGTAAAAATTTGATTTAGTATTTTTATTTTATGATATTTTTTGCTAGGTATCATTTAAAATACTTATTTAATATAACATTACATATTTTTTGAAATATGTATTCTGAAATTTCGAAAAAAAAACATAATTATGTATGTAATAAGTGACATCTGTTGTTTTAATAAAAGTCATCATATCAAACTACAGATTTTGAATAATTATTTTCATTGCTTCATGGAACATTCAAGGATTATAATTTATCAAAATCTCAATGGAAGAATCAAAATTATGTGTAAAGCGATGAAGTTCTATTATTAAACGAAGTTCACATTGAAAAGAAGTATGAACACGTAAGTATTATATTTCAGCGAGGACACTTTCAGATCAGAGAGTATCTTCAGGAGTGCTTTTTCAATTCACTCCGACCCTGGCCGAGAAAGTGACTGCGAGTTTGGAAAAATCTTATCCCATCAGACAGAAGGGGATTCACATACGCAACCCTCCCGTGGGATTCGAAACAACCTTCAATTTGTAGATAAGCTTGCTCAGCAACAAGGGCATAAGTAGAGTAACTTCGTCCCAAACGTACGCTTTCAATAATTGCATTTAACAAGAATTTTCATCGATATTTTACTTTTCTGCTTCTATCGACTCATCTCTTGCAGATCGTATAAATTTATTCACAATCGAATCGTCGATTCGTACGATAAAAATCATAATATATTTCATATCAATCGCATAGATCAGTAAATATTTACACAGATGTCTGTATCAATGAAATCTTTTCGATTTGTGCTGGAACACAGTTGAAAATTGTCGATTTCACATTGTAAGTAGGTGTTCAATGAAAAGTGGATTGGATTACACGTGGTTTAAGCCATGACCCGAATAAAGATCAAACATCGACATGAAATCGATCGAATTACGTTTATATAACACACGATTTTTTCGATTCGAAAAAACGACATTATCGAACACAATTCCAGTTTTACACCTTGCACAATCTCTATCTTATCTAATCATTTGCAACAATATCTTTGTGAAATAATGAATTCGTCGCTTCGGCGCCACGAAATGTCGAAATACGATGCAGATCGTTTTACTAATTGAGTATCGTTTATTTTCTATTCATACAAAGAGTATTATGTTTATTTGTCTTTTTTATACAATTTCACATGAGTAAGCTATGTCTGACAAATTCATTTGTCACGTATCGCGTCTTTCAGTCGACTAAAAAGGATTGCCATTCGAAGCCAAGTGTCCTGTTTCATTTTGTATGCGGTAGACGTGCAAGATTGCATTTACAATATTATGGACGATGTTTGCCGTTCATTGTACAAGGAGTGCGTTAATTTAGGGTTGTCAAAATGTTGAAAGAATTAACAGATCATTAAAACTCTTAATTGATGTCTAATATAACAAAAGTGCAAAATTAAGAATATTTTTCAGATCAATTTTATTAACAAAGTCATCAATTTAATTTCATCAAACAGTGATACATTCACTGTGGAACATTGTATTGTTGATTTTAAACGGTTTTAGGCCTCGTTTACACACACTGCCACATTTCATATCTATACTTTATGCTGTCACACGCACTCTATTATCTATATATTCTGCTCAATGTAATGTTAACGATAGAGCGAGATAAACACATAAATAATTGAGTGCATGCGACACAAATTCGCTCCGAAATTGGTTTATTATTTGGTGTTAACAAGGCATCGCTTTTCGTTAAATAATTCCTTATGGAAAATCAACTTCTATTGTGAACTGCCCGATATAATATGGGCTCAGACTACAGTATTTCTTAAGTCCTTACCTAGATATATGTCATATATTTTTTCTATTTGCATTTTCATTCACAGTCTTCACAATGATTCTACAATCAGACTGCTGCGCAAGATTCGCAATACTCTCAACAAACAAACAACGCAATCTTACAATTAGCACGCGTTCCGAATTCGTTTACATCCTTTTGCCACCAAATATTATAAATGAGCGTGCTTAGAAGCGATTCCTCAATTTCGGCAAAAACGTCACTTGTACCCCTCGACCATTTCGATCGTCATATATTTTTTTCAATTTGTATTTTCATGAACAGTCTTCACTATGGTGTGCTGTCAGATATTATATTTGTCAAATATCATAAAAATATTGCGATGTCGACGCATGCAGCGAAAGCGACAGCCCTGTCGACATCGACGCTACCGTTTCGCGATAAGATTGTGCAAAGCGTCGTTGTCACCGTAGTTCAGTCATCGAGCGACAACGACACGAGGTGTCGCCACACTCGGCACCAGCACAAAGTCTATTTTGGTCACGGCCAACAGTTTCGCGCAGTGACGGCCGGCCGCCGACGCGGTCATGAACGATGATCGACAACGACTCGACGAACCAGTCGAGCCTCATGAGGATCATCCGGCAGCAGGCCAAGAGCGACGTGCCCGAGGACGACCTCGAGGACGTCTACGATGACGTCAAAGAGGCGAAGCCTTTCGGCGGCCAGCTGTACAAGATCAGGCAGAAGCTGGAGGGAGGCGAGCGGAAAACTTCCGCGACCCAAGACCTCCAAGATTTCCCGTGCAGGCCGGGAAACGTGGCCAGCCTCAGAGCTCAGTTGTCCCCCAAGCTGATGAGGTCCACCTCCAACTTCAGCAACGCGTCTGACGTTTCCGTCAATTCGGTTCTGTCCAAATTCAACTCGCCCAGGTCGTCGGACAACTTCGAAACGCCGAAGCCCACCAAGAGGCCGTCCAAGCTCAACAAGTATGAGAATTGCGGCGTTCGAAGGGGATCTAAGCCGGCCATTCCACCGAAGCCTACCAATTTGTATCCGGCCATCAGGGTCGTGAACTGCGATAGGAGCTACGAGAACGTGAAGTGTGACGAGAACGATTCGGTGCTGTCGGAAAACTCCGCGGAGTACGAGTCCATCAGCGACGAGAGTCGCATGTGCGAGTCCATGAGGGACCTGAACACCTACGAGAACGTCGACGACGGTGTTGTGAACTTGCCGTACATCGAACCCGTTGGCGAATCGAGCGATGGCTTCTACGAGGACATAGATCTGCCCAACAACAACGACGTCGTCGGCGAAGGGAAGTGCTTGGAGACGAGCTTCGACCAGGTCGGAGACGACGACGACGATTTCGGGTTCGAGAAGTACGAGGAGGAGCCTCAGTTGAAAGTGAACGAGATTTTCAACGGGTCTGTCCAAAGTCTGCCGGAAAGTAAAAGAAACAAGCATAAAAGGTAATTGGAAGTTTTGTTCTATTGTTCGTTTAGCGCTTAGTTCTCGCGAGGCGTGCGCTCGACCCATTTCATATTGGGAAATTCCTATAGTGATTCATAATTTATGCATACGAGTATAAACTATTCGAAATAGATAAATGCCATTCGTCATTCTTTATCTTTGTATCAAACCGAAAATATTTTGAATAATTTATTATTGAATTTCGATGATAAATAGTACATGTACGAAGGGAATGACTCATGTTTGTGACGTGAATGTAATGCAAGTATCTGGCAATATAACACGCGAGATAAATTCCATTGTATTAACAAGCTTTTGATCTATTAATTGCTCGACAATATGCGTTAACACTTTCGAAATTGATCATTATTGTTTGACAATAACAACTCGAAGAATAAATCTGAAAATTCGCTCATTGGAAACTCGCCATGTTCTGTCGCTCGGATCTTTTTCCGCAGATTTTCGCCGACAAAAAAAAGATAAATAGGTTCACTTGTATGTAACGATTCGCAAATTACACCGACGAACGTCACACTGACATGTAATTTTGAAAAAAGAACAAAACGAGCGACCTTGCGCTATTGTCATTTTAGTAATATCGGCTCGGTTACTAGAAAATTCGTTAAAATATTATTACATTTTTCGAATGCCGATTGTGCTAGTTTTGTTGTGAGACCCAATAGATAGCGGAGATTATCTAATCTGGCGAATTATTTGTTGCCGACATCAATGGCGATAAAATGTATTGTGTTTCCTATCTGTTTTGTGAAAATCAAAATTTCCGAGCAATGTTTGAGTAAATTTTGCAGTATCAAATGAAAGGAATTTGAACTATTCATTTATGGACGAATACTGTATCTATGCTCGTTCTTAGAAAGAAATGAGATACCTTTCGATACACGTATAATTGTTTGAAACCTTGAGTTGCGCCTACATGAATTACATATTTCGATTCGAACATTGTTTGACATTTTCACTTTATCTACAGGAAGGAAGTTAAATAATAAACTAATGGCATATATGAATGATATTTCGCCGACGAATTATTCGAGTTGACTGTTGGGAAAGTTGAGATTGATATAAGACGTTACACGCCGAATGATTACTTACTTCCTCGCTAAAATGATTGCTAAATTATCACCAATTTTGTGATCAATTTGATAAAGTTAATTGGCATGAATCATTTTTTTCAACAATTTAACGTATATTTTTACACATCTTGGCTTAAAATTTTCAAAAATAATATGAAATATAGGCATAAATTACGACGCTGTGCATATTTGTGTTATCAATACATTTCGGCACAAACTTTTCATAATGACGTCCGTTTCGATATTCAAAAACAAATATTTAAAAATAAATTATATAAGTATTTACGTGAAAAACTATATTCAATTCGAATTGCCTTTTTATTTTTTCAGGAAACTCAAAGAACGTATAGATGAACTGATTCAATCTGAAGTTAATTATATCGAAAGACTGAAACATGTTGTGAATGATTATATGCCGGAAATGGATAGTGACGATAAAATAAAAAATAGCAACGTAACTCCAGATTTTACCAAAGAAAACATATTTTTCAATATTAAAGATATACTCAATTTTCACGAACAAACGATATTACCGAACCTCAAACGGCACAAGAGGAATCTGAGGCATTTGACTGAAATATTCGTTAAAAAAGTAAGTCTATTTCTTTTGTAATCGATCTTTTTAAAAAAAAATGTGAATTTAATAAAAAATATCATATTTTAGGACCAATTATCTAGTCTGTATATAGATTACGCTTCCAATTATAAAAAAGCCAGTAAAATTGTATATAACAACATCGATTTTTTCAAGGTTTGCCTTCACGTTATTTATCAAATTCATCATAAAAAAATTTCGAGCATGACGAAAATATACGATATTTATTTGCAGGAAAAACAAAGAGAATTAAACAAAAGACTCAACTTGGCTGGTTATTTACTGGAGCCTATTCAAAGGTTGCCCAGATATGCATTATTTTTGGATGAACTTCTGAAATCTTATAAATTGTACGCTGAAGGAAAGAAGGAAGATTCTGCATATTATAGTGCACGAAATAGTCCAACAGGAAACAAAATTGATGAGGATAATTATGAAAAGAAGCTTGAGGATGATGATAAAATAATCAAAGCCTTCCAAGACGCATCTTCCACAATAAAACAAATATTGAATCGTATCGATGACAATTTAACTATTTCCTATATAAAGAATAGCATGGTATGTTTAATTGACTTTTGACGATGCTATGAATTGTGTAAATAGTTTTTTTTAATATATTCTCAATTTTAAGGTGAGTTTGCGAGATCAAGGTGATTTACTGATGCATGATGAATTTAAAGTGAATCAATCTGGTAGAAAAAACCATATGAGATGTTTCTTATTTGAAAAAATCGTGATATTCACGATTATAGATAAATCCGTAATTATATCTTACTTTAAGTCAAATTATATTATGTTGAATACAATGAAATTAAAAATGGGTTTATAATTACAGCAACCTAAGGAAGAATATTACATGTATCACGATTCTATCCCAGTGACACATTTAGGAATCACACCTCCAGAACACGAAGAATATGAAAAATTCGAAATTTATTATTTGAAAAGAGATGTGAAAACGTTTTATTTAGAAAGCAGTGTCAAGGTGTGTCAATGTTGGGTTAAAAAAATATCATCTCTACTATGGCAAGAAGCTTTAGATAAGAAAAGTATGCAGACTTTTTCTTAGATGTATTTTTGTATTTTGTTTCGAGTGAATATATCGAATTCGTCATTTAAATCATTTCAGAAATGCTCTTGAATCGAGACGGTGAAAGATGGACGAATTCTTTGAAACCAATAAGTAGGGACGATAGAGAATCTGGAAACAATGAACCAAGTAGTGAAAATTTAGCAGGATCTTCAACTTCTCGGACACTTCCACCAGAAAAATGTACGTCTACTAACTCACGCAAAAGGCGGAAAAGGAAAAAGGAGGTTAAAACTAACACTCTTGTTAACGAAGCTCTAAAATTTGTTGGTAAAAATTACAATGTTATGTGGAACATTCGTAGTTAGTTCATTGGTAGCTTGGGCATGTTCATTTTCTATACTGAATAACATTTCTGTGGTGTGTTTTTCTTCGTTACTCATTCATAATATTGATTGCCATATTTTTTTTTCATATCATCGAATCTCATTATTTTATGTCTATTTTGCATCATTATAAAACGTAAAAATTACATATTTTACATAAAATTTTCGTGCAATTAGTGTACACTAGTCATTTTATTTATCTTTAGATTCAATGTACGCAATTCGCTTATTTTTATCGATTTATTCATTCGATCCGTGAAAAATAGACATGAAATAACGACATGGTATTTTATCATGATCAAAAGATAACATTTTGACAGTGTTATTATCCGTTACACGCATGCCACTGTATGTGTGTGAATGTGTGCATGTGTCGTATTTCTATGGTATTTTTATGCTATTAATATTTATTAAAAAACAATTATTTTTAACCAACTACAAATTATAATAACCTACTTAACATCTAACCAAACATGTAAGACTTATTTTATATTAAACCATTTTCGCAAAGAACATTAGTTTTATTTATAACCCTTAAGTCTATAATAACATAGATTGTTGTGTCTATTGATAACATTTAAGCCAATATTTCATAAAAAATGCACACAAGTAAACATATCACACACACATATAAGGTAGTCGTAAAAAGTATTATATATTGCTTAAACACAATAAGCTTAAGTTAGATTTGGGACGTATGTATTAATGACGTGAATATTTAATATGCGGTTCGTTGATTTGGGTCTGCGGTGTTTGCTAATATTTTCAATGTAACTTAAACCATTAATTTTCAAACACAATTAATTGTTGATCATTTAAGAAACGATGCGTATGTATTTCAGATTCTTCGCTTCGGGGAGTTCGTGGTGAGATGAAGCAAAGGAGACTAGCTGATAGAAAAAGAACCACGTGGTATGTGGACGAGGGTAGTTGATACATCATATTAGCAATAATTAGATGAAATACTCTATTTTAATTAATTTTACTTGGGAGTGATTTTCCACCCGAAATATGAGAGTTATTTTTTTAATTATTTATTTTGTTTTTATAAAAAAAGTCTGTTTTAATAAACAACTAAATCATATGAACGTGAATTTGAATTAATTTCTTTCAACCCAAATTTGCATAAAACAAAAGTACATAGTGTTAAAATGCGTAATTGTATACTTTGTCTAGTCAATCTAAATAATCTAAAGAATAAAAATTCCAGAGAAATTATCGAATAATCAATACATATCTTTGATTATTGCTGTACAAGCTGTACTTCAATCCAATAATAATACAACTAAACAGAAAAATTGAAAAAAAATGTAATTGTAAACTTTAACTAGACAAAGTATACACTGCAACATCTAAACGCTTCAACTCGAGAATACATACATACTCAACGAATAAAACTCAATTTGTATGCAATTTATCAGCGTTTCGGCAAACGGGGTGTGCTTGTGGCGATCGAATGCGCAAATCTCCCCAACAAACGTGATCTCTACACATTTTCGAACATCAATATTCTATTTAGAGAGAATTACTGGCTTGGCACGTAGCAACCATTAAGCTGAACTACTTTACACTCCATTTAATCGTGCACGATGCCGGGGTGAGATGGACCTTGACCGAAATATCCCGTGGATATGAATCGAAATGAGTAATTATATGATTTTTTCCGTTGGAAATGTCCATTCGCGTCATTCATATAGTATATGACGACTGAAAAGGCCGAGGGGTACAAGTGACTTTGCGGTGATTTCGAGAAAAGCGCGTTCGAAGTTGACCATGTACCTACAAGGCCGAGTAATTTGATGATATATAATATCTAGGCACACGTTCCGAATTCGTTTATATCCTTTTGCCACCGTATAAATGAGCGTGCATAGAAGCAATTCCTATGCATAATTCGATTTCGGCAAAAATGTCGCTTGTACCTCTTGGTCTTTTCGGTCGTCATATGTATAGTGTGTCTTCGTGAATTTTCATTTGGTTAGAAATTATGATTTTTTTCCTGCTTATGTCGATTTGAAGCTCGAGTATCTGATTGTTTAATGCTGTAAAATTTTAATATTTTCGCAAATCCATTAAATATTTTAATTCAGCGATAATGTTGTATCCGCGGCAAAACCACAGTGAATTTATTGATTAAATGCATGATTTTTGTGGTTACTTGAATGTATTTTTAAGTCGACATTTTAAATTCAATGGCATTTTTCGCGAATGAATCATTGATTCTTGTGAATGATGTGAATCTGCCATAGTGTCACCAACGTGTTAAGAAAAATTGAAAAAAGCCATAAAATACATTTCATACTCTTTTTCGACTTTTTGTTTTATGTAGTCAGTAATTTTGTGCACTGAACGGCTTATTTATCACAACGAATTTTGCTCAAGCACATAAGACGTTGGGGAAAATGTATAGACCGTGGTACCTGCTACAATAGTCACGATTTATTATCATTATAAAATATTCTGAATGAATTGGATAGAAAATCGTAATGGTCACCACACACGAATACGACTTGTCTTACGATTTTCTATTCAATTCAACAGTGTGAAAGCTAGCACGATTTCCCCATACACGACGCTTCATTCAATCTGACATCGATTCTATAAAGGGATAATACGAGTAGCTATATTTTTCCGTTTTCTTCGGGTTGTCGCGGAAACTCCACCAATCCTAAAAAATATACCTGCAGTTCTAGAAAAAATTTTTTGAATTTAGAGACTTCATTTTTTATCCTCGTACAGATAAATGTTGAACTTCCGTGAATGAAGGTCAAAAACAAGTAAGAGGGCACATTTTGAAAATCGTACGTTAAATCGTATCGCGTATGGGAGTCTTAACTTTCATACGATCGAGCTGGATAAAAAATCGCAAGGAAAATCGTACACATATGTGGACACCATCTATGTAAATATATTATAATATCTATATTATAAATACGCTAATGATATGCTCGAAATTTTCAGACGTCATTTCAGACAGTTTATTGGCCCATCGCCTTACGCTCCGAGCTACGCGTCGTAATTACGAAACTGCAACTTTTAACGTACATATGGGATATTTTATTCGTTATTTTTTTCATTTCACACATAGATGGCAATACGAAGTTTTATAAAATTCTGAATAATATTATTTACACATTAGATTAATTCCGAACTGTGGCACTGCTAGTTAGTCAATAAATCGAAAAAAAAAGTAAACAGAAGTGAACCCGAATCGTCGCAAGGTGTTTACCCTCCACTTTCATCAGCGCGCAAGTGCCAAACTGCGACAGTCGTAAAAGTTAAGACCGCCGTCGTAATTAATGGCCGGCCGGCCGAATAAAGAGGAGAGGCATTTTTATCCCGTCGACATATCACCGACACGTATGTTCTCCGCGGTCGTAAAGGGGGATCAGCGTGCCTTACGAGTTTCCTTCCACCCCAGGAAGGCCAGGCCGCAAGGAGGGAAGGACGGTATTTAATTTGTTGCTTCTGCGAATGCGGCTCGGCGGGAAATGTTGCGGCTTCGTCGGTTTTTCGACGAGGATGCGATGGTGCAAGATCGGCTTCGATGGATGCATTGAACGAATTGAAATCTGGGATTTTCTCCATGAGGAAATTTGACGTTATCGTGCTAGCGTGGGACCCGTCCATGATGGGTTGAATTCCGTTCGTATTTAGAACCGAACTGGTTTGAGAATAAAACGATTTTAAACTACACGTGATCCCTCCGACTATGAGCTGTCAAAATAGCCGCTGAAAGAAACAGTCGTGCAACATTACATACACCCATCTCTTTCCCACAGATTTTGACAGTTTGAAAAACCTATGTATATGTAAGATGAATATTGCTATATGTTTATTTTACATTTATACCCGCCGTCCACTCGCGAGCGGCACTGAACGATCGAGGACACACCTATTAGAAAGAGGAGGATATTCTTATAAGCATTAGACGCTTCTCTCACTTCGCTCTGCTCCGCTCTACTTTGTAGTAGACGGCGCAGACTAAGCCCACTGTCGGAACGGAACGGAGGAGGGATATGACTATACGAATGAAGGGTAGGTATAAACATATATGTATATTACTTATAATTGTGTCCCTCGTCCGTTCCGTTCCGCTCGCAAGTGGACAATGGGCTTTATGGTTATAGAGTCCAGTTCGGCGGTTTCACTCGTAAATCGACATTATTTTCACGACGTCGAAGTTTTACTGGCGTCGTTCGGCGGTCTTTTCGTCAACGTTAAACGTCTAATTGAGCCGTTGGGGGTCGCATAAAACAAATCCGACGGCTGCAGTGTTTACCTTCAGAGATTGAGCTGGTCTGCACTGCGGAGGACACGTTGAAATTTCGCTTCGACATCGCATAAAGTTTATTACGTCTATGGTTAACGCGATTTAGAAGCTGGGAAATATCCAGGGTTTTCGGATTCGGATCAGACTAAAGGACGGTTCACACCGGAGGGCAGTACATAATCAAATGGTCAGTAGATAGTCGACTGCCTATATATTTTGCCAGGACTCGAATCCTGCATTGCTAGTATGTTGAATCGACGCTGTATGCACAGACACTTTATCACACTGGACCATCGACTGGCAATATAACCATCTCTGTTGCGTATGTAGCCTTCTTATTTGCTATCTCCCTCGTGTATGCATGTCTGTTTCTGTCTGTTTTAGTTTGGTTTCTGTTCGGTTGCTATAGCGCGAATTAGTACTAAAGTACGCATTCCAGATTCGTGCTTGAAAACATCTGAATCCGAATACCTGAAATTTTGAGGTCTTATGTTTCGGCTATGGTCAATGTACTTCAAATGTAGGAGAATATCTTGGGTTTCTGAATTCAATTTGGATTCTGATTCGATCAATTATAGACTATAGGGCAGCGGTATAAAGCGTTTGTGAATACCATGTCGATTCAGCATACTTTATGATGCAGAGTCATATCATGGCAAGAGTCACATATCGTTTTTTTTTTATTGATTAATTGACATAGAGTCTCGGTCATTTTTTCCGAATGTTTGGATTCGTTCGATTCGAAAAAAAAATGTAAATTCAACTCTTTACGAAACGGATCTACAAATGATCATCGTCTTTTACCTTAATGATGGATTATATTAGATTATTATAATATGGATTAAATTCGATCTATTTAGTGACACCTGTGTGTGCTATAACATATAAAGTCTGCATTACGGCTCACAACTTCGATTAAAAAACGAATGATACTAATTGACAAAAAATGTCGACCGAACATCTAAACTTCCGAGTCTCGAAACGTAAAACATCAAATCAACAAGAAACTAAAATCTAAGTGAAAAAAAATAATATTTTTCTGAAAATTACACAAGAAAAACTGTCAACCGAATATTCAACATACACTGAAATAACACTTTCAACTCCTTTATGTACCATAAAAAAATTCGAAAGCGACACCTAGGGAACGGCCCGAGAGCAATATGAAGCTTAGTGCCGGCGGTAAAGCGTTGGCATTAACGCATTAACGGCGCGTTAATTACCCTCCCCGTTACACATACGAAATTTCGACATATCCAAAGGCGAATGTTGAATTTAAGTGGATTGCCGCTGACAAATGTTCGGGATTTGAAGAGCGTTTGCGATGGATTTGTGTGCGTCGAATGTGAATCAGTAGATGAATTTCAGAGCTAATCGCGATTAATTCCGCTTTTCGATAAATTTAAGGCTGAAGAACATTAGTCTGAGACGTCGAAAGAGAGCAGCATATTAAATTTTTAGTGTGCGAGTGAGAGAGCCAGAGATAGGGGGAAGAACAAAGAATTAAATTGTTGTTTATCTCTTTCTAACGACGTCTCAGAACGTCTCAGCCTGATGTGCGCCGGCCTTTAAATGTCAAAGCGCTTGGTATGGTCATAACTTTTTATTTATTTATATGTACATAAGTAAGTTTATGTGTATATGTAAATATAACAAATAATTATTACAGTATGTATACATGTATTTAGTACTGTTAGTAGTAATTTTCGATTTAGTCCTCTGTCCGCAGTATATACGACGACAGAAAAAGCCAAATGGTACAAATGACTTCGCAGTGATTTCGAGAAAATCGCGTTCAAAGTTGACCATTAACCTACATGTGTTAGGAGGAGGTCGAGAGATTTGATGATATACATACATATATTGGCACACGTTCCGAATTAGTTTATATCCTTTTGCCACCAAATAAATGAGCTTGCATAGAAGCGATTCCTGTACATAACTCGATTTCAACAAAAATGTCACTTGTACCCCTTGGCCTTTTCAGTCGTCATATGTATATTATAAAAAAATAAAATACTGTACACACTGTTAGACGAAACACTTTTTTCTTTTTAATGTTTCGTCTAGCTATTACAACTATCTCTAGTATAACCATTTATTGAACTTAACTACTAGTACGGTAAGATAGCTCCAAAAAAGGGGTCTATGGTTTCATCTAGCAGAAAACATGGAATTTGCTAAATACATGTATGTATGTAGATTTTGCCATACTACAATACTCGAAGGATTTTTGGTAAAATCATCGCAGCCGCTGCTGCCACACTTCCCACTGCTCCCAACACGCCAGTGATAATATTTTTAGTACGTTCATTTTTGTTATCATTCTCGATTTTCCTGTTTCTATCCTGTAATTATATAAAACAATAAATCGATCAATTATTTTCAGTAATGAAATCACAAAAAAAAAAACAGATCTTTCGAAAATTACAATAAGATTTTGATTATACATTTCTTGTACGATCTCAATTTTTTTATTTTCAATCTCTATTTTTTTATTTTGATATTCAATCTCTGCCTTTAGTTTTTTAGATTCAATATCTGCCTTAATCCGGTTACTTTCCTGAAATTATATAAAATAATGAATTATTTTAAGATGAAATTGCAAAATAAAAAATAGATTTTTTTAAAAATTAACATACATTAAAACTATCTCGGATTGCTCGTGCAAAAATCTCAATTGTGCGTCCCATCTCTAATAATATTTTTGCATAACGCTCTTCGTTTCTTTTATTTGATTCACGATTATCATTAATGAATTGTTTCAAAGTCTCGTATTCTTCATTTTCAAGTTCTGTTTTTTGTTTTTCTGATTCATATTTTGCCATATGCCGTTTGAGTATTTCATCTGCGATAGCCAAATTTTCCTCGTGTATTTTTTGCTCCAGAACAAAATTATTTATTTGAATCGAGTTAGATTTTGTATAAAAGTGGTAAAACAGCAAAAGTGGTAGTATAGTTAGTGGTAGTAATAGTAAAAATATTATAATTTCGATCATGTTGCAAAAAGCTTTATTTCTGTAAAGATATGATTAAAAATTTTAGAAATACGATTTATGCTGTAAAATGTTCAAAGTGAGAATGTGTAGTTAAAAAAAACTCAATTCGACTTCACAGACCTAGTGGTAAGTATTTGGTATATTTCATACACAATATAAAAGCATATTTATTCAAATATTTTTTTTATTTAAAAATAACATGAATTTTAAAATTAATAAAATATAGCTGCAGGAATTTTGCAATAACTAATTCTCATAGAACAGTAAAAAAATAATTATAACGAAAATTTACCTATTTGATTTTGAAACAAATGTATTACTTATGATGCTGTATATGAGCAACTGAACTGGACATACTTGAATATACTTAATAAATATTATTCCATACCCACTATCTCTCTGTGAGATAGTTATCATTTTATGCTAAACAGATCAGTTGTTTAAAACCATTTCGAAATCACAATATTTATGGAACACTTAAAATATATCAACTCTTTGAATATTTTTTTAATAACAGTATAAAAAATATCGCCTGCGGCGCTATTTTCATTTTTTTTAAATATATACATACATATATATGTATATAAAACATAAAAAGGTCGGAAAGGAGGGGTTATTCAAAAAAAATTTCGAGGGTTCCGTTTCGGAATTTTGGAAAATGATCAACTTAGTTATGTGTCAAAATCCAGTAGGAACATTAAAACAAGGAAAATCAAAACAGTTTTGAACTCTTACTGTAAATACTGACAGGTTCTAGAGATCGTGGAATTGAAACTGATTTAAATTTATCGGTCATACCATACTTTATCAAGTTAAAGCATTGGTTTTTACTTTAAGCACGATATAGAATTTAAGAAAAATATGTGTCTATTTATCTTACAAGTACAAAGAAAATGTTTTTATGTCTATTTATATAGCAAAATTTGACAAAGATAAAAAAACAATTAGTAATTTAAAATAAAAAATAACTTTATAATACATGTCTGGAATAACTACATTAACAGGTATAAGAGTGTGTACTAGTTTGGAATTTTCGAATTAGTGTTTTGTTGGTAACACAGTGATTTGAAAAAATTAAACGAAGTAATAATTCATAAAAATATATTTTTTTAAATACACGTATTTCATCTATAGTGATATTCTATACAACGTTAATTTCTTCGTAGTACCTGATAGAAGAGAGAAATAGGTGATGCTGCGTTTGAATTTAAAAATCCATCATCGTTTCTATCCTCGATCATTCGATTCCTCATATGTCCTATATCCTACAATCATTCGAGAGAAATTCAAGTATATTTAATTTACAATAAAATCGATTTATATATAAAAAAAATTACAATTTGATCTCGGTCCATGTTTTGATTCATTGCGTTAATATTTGAAGCAAAATATTGAAGTGCGCGTACCCACATTTGGAACATATTTTCTGTGCGTTTTTCGCTTCTTTCAACTGATTCACGATGGTCGTTATGCATTTCTTTTAATGTTTGTGTTCTTCGTTTTCGGACCTGTCTTGTTTGATTTTCTGATTTGATCGCTGATTTAACGGATTTAACTTTTTCATATGCATGTGACAACTCACGCTCACGTAAATTTCGCTCCAGGTTGGAGCGTTTTTCCTCACATGCGGAAAGTTTACTATAGTAGAAGTAACATAGTAGAAGAAGTGGTAAAGGCGGTATTAGTATTAGTGGTAGTATCATGTCATTCATTTTGTGAAATATTGCTTTATCTCTGAAAAAGAAAAGTTATTCATAACAATAATAAAAACATGTATTTATAAATGAATTGAATAGAAAAATATTTAAATAATAAAAAAAAAACGAATATATTTTCCTTATAATTAATGATTACTTACAAATATTATAATAGATATCTATGTACTTCGATGAAGTTAAGATCAAAAATGAATTTCATTTTTTCGAAAATTGTCACTATCTTTTTGTGAGATAATAATGATTTCATCACAGAACAGACCAGTAGTTCTTAACCATTTTGAAAAAGCAATATTTACGAAACACTATTTTAAATAATTCTATAATCATTCAAAAAGCGATGTAAAAATTATTTTATACTTAATTTGTATAAATTTTTATTTAAATGAAAAAAAAATCTTATTGTAAACAGAATAAGATTAAATAATTGATATTAAGATTGATATTATTAAACAATCCATCAAAACATACATACTTTTGGAAGGAGCAAGGGTGAAAAATGCATGAAATTTTTTTTCACTCGTGGCATAGGCGGATTTGGGCTTGAACTATTTAATTTCGATGATAGTAAATATTTTTAACTCTGAAATGAAAAAAGTGACAAATCAAAATCGTTCATAGAGCATATCCATACCTGAGTTGAAATATATGATATTGCACTATCGTTGACACGAGCACGGTCAGGCTATAATCAACTCTCTATGTACTTATTAATTCAATAGGTACAGCGAGTTGAATATTTTTCACGTTTATTCCATACTCATTATTCCATTTAGTTATCCAAATGGAACGAATCACAGGATGAGAAAACTCGTTTTTCCATGAAAAACTTCAATCTTCAATGGACGTCGTCACAGAAAAAAATCGGGTTATCGATATGTAACAATTGACATATTTGAAAGGTGAATGGGCTTAAATGTATGATGGCTGTCTTTAAGTCCCGACACAGAAAACTTTGGTGACGATCAACTCATAACGATTTCGAAAAAAGATAGTAAATATTTTCAATTCAAAAATTATGCTATAAAACGACTTTCCGGATGACAAAAAAAAAACAAGATTAAAACCGGTAAAAAATCATCAGACTAGCGATATGTATCAATTGAATGAAAATCTATTCGGTAGATTTCACTGTTGAGTTCATCCTCTCGGCATTCCGCATGTCCCCTGGAAAGCTGTCCTTCGCGATAGTTTTTAATGACGATTTAATGTAGAGTTCCCTGTAAACGTAAATGTGGCGCCCGTAGTTTCGCCTAGTTTTGCTGGTACCCAACTAGGCCGGCCTAACAAGCCGACATAGAGTCGGGGATGGTGGGCTTCCTTCGTAATGTTGAGTTCGTCCGACGTAGTTTCACGCGGGACATCCCCATTTTTCGGATGATCCGAAAATGGCAAAGGGCCGAATTTTCGGCCATCGTCAACACGTACCTTCGACATTGTCGGAATAGCACCGCAACGAAACGATATCGGAAATTGTCGGATGTTGCACGAATGTTGCGAAACACGCAATCCCGCGGAATCATCCCGGCTGACGGTTTCAAATTGGCGGATTAAACGGACGAACGGAGCGGACACCTGGCGGGACACAAACAGGGTTGTACCAGAATCTAATGAAAATCTAATAATCTAGTGAAAATGCAATCTAACTATACGACGACTGAAAAGGCCGAGGGTTGCAAGTGGTGATTTCGAGGAAAGCGCGTTCAAAGTTGACCATGTACATGTATTAGGAGGAGGTCGACTGATTTGATGATATGTCGAGGCACACTAAATGAGGCCAAATAAATGAGCGTGCATAGAAGCGATTCCTATGCATAATTCGATTTCGGAAAAAATGTCACTTGTACCCCTTGGCCTTTTCAGTCGTCATGTAATAGCACTGATCTGTGTGTGTGTGTGTGTCCGTGTAACGCTCTAAAACTGCGTTGATATATTCAATGGGTTGATTGCTATAATTTATATTTAGGGCGACAAATATGGAAAAATTTGAGTTTAAAGTGTGTATTTTCTACATATGAAAAATAATCGAGGTTCTTGAGAAATTTTTAAAATATATTTTATTGTATACATCAATTACTATCTGAAAATTGAGGAATGTTTTAAGGGATCCTTTTTGGAAAAAAAAATAATGTTCACGTTATATTATGCAATGTAAATATCTTTTTCAAATACATATTATGAAATAATCTCATATATTCAATCAAATGAAAAAATGAAATACCTATAATATTTTATCAGAATATATTTTTCAACTATCATCAAATTCAACACTATTATGTCTGGATATTGGATATGGAAAATTATCTGATAAAATCAAAACAGCTGTTTCTATTGCGTCTGTGAACTCATATATAATGCTGTGATTATTTGTTCCTCCGATAATTAAATATCCCTGAAATTATTTGAAAGAATAAATCGATCACTTATTTCATGCAACAAAGTGAAACGAAATATCGAAATTTACATCATTATCTTGAAACATCTCTAATGGGTAATTTATAGTTGTTTGCAAAATCTCAACTGCGCGTCTTCCTACTTCGATTAGTATTTCTGCGTGCTGCTCTCGCCTGTTGTTCGATTCCCGATAATCTTCTATTTTCTTTTGAGCTGCTACTAATTTAGTTATTATCTTAAAATATTCAATTTGTCTATATTTAAGAGATATCTCATTCTTTCGCAGCTTATTGATTAGAAAATAATATTCCTGTTCAATTGATAAAAATTTTGTGTAATAGTAGTAAAACAGTAGAAGAAGTAGTATTGTTATCGGTATCAATATAAGAAGAAATATTTCACTCATTTTTTGAAATTCAGTAGTTTTTCTGTGAAGAAAGAATGTAAAATTTTAGAATTTCATTTGACGACTGAAAAGATCAAGGGTTACAAGTGACATTTTTGGTGAAATTGAGTTATGTACAAGAATCGATTCTATGCATGCTAATTTATTTGGTGGCAAAAGGATATAAATGAACTTGGAATGTGTACCAAAATATATCATCAAATCACTCGACCTCCTTCCAATACGTGTGAGTATATGTATGCTCAAGTTTGAGCGCGTTTTTCTCGAAATTACCACAAAGTCATTTTCACCCATTGGCCTTTTCAGTCATCATATATTGTTAATTATTGAATATAATGAATACCCACCCACTCAATGATTATATGCGAGGTCTTTTTGCTTTTAAAATCATATTTAACAGTACATAATATGAAATATAAAATTGAGAAATCGTTTTAATGAAAAAAAAAGAAAATGTAGCACTACTTAAAAATATTGATTTTGAAAGTGTTATGATTGCAACAACACTATAAGATTTATTGAATTGAAGCGAATTTTCGAATGATACTAAATAATAATTTTCTGTTTATGTAATTTATCGTAATATTTCTGAGAGATAAAACTATTTGTGTAAAAAGAAACAAAGCAGTCATTCTTAACTTTTTGAAGACATGAAACATGTAGAAGGAATAAAATAATAAAAAATGTTATTTTTTTGTTATTTTATGAGGAAGATATTTGATCTAATCAAATCGAAACTAATTTGAAAAAACATAAGATAAACATTCAAAATGATCTAATAACACCCGTGAAATATCTGTATTGACAAGAAAACAGAAAATAGCCAAATCATGTTGCATTTACAATTGACCGAAAATTACAATTCGATCAAATTACATAAAATGGAACAATCTGACAAAAACGAATGAATCGATACCTGAGTGAAAATATGAACTATTGCATTCTAGCGAACGCGATCACAAAAAACCACACTATATATGACGACTAAAAAGGCCAAGGGATACAAGTGATATTTTTGCCGAAATTGAGATATGTACAGAAATCGCTGATATGCACGCTCATATATTTAATGGCAAAAGGATATCAACGAACTTGGAACGTGTACCGAGATAAATCATCAAATCACTCGACCTCCTCCTAATACATACAGATGCATGCTCAACATTGAGCGCACATTTCTCAAAATCACTGCAAAGTCAATTGTACTCCATTGCCTTTTCAGTCATCATATATGACGACTGAATTTCACAAAGGGCAAAAATGACCTTTTTCATCGGAATTAAGTTAAGTTCAGAAAATGATTCTGTATCATATATAGAACCATTTTCAGCACTTAACTCAATATCGATCAAAAAAGGTCACTTGTGCCCTTTGTGAAATGGTGTCATATTATATCTACAATGCAACGGAGACTTTGACTTTGTGAGTATCAGCTGAATTTCACCGAAAAGAAAACATCTATCTATATTATAAATACGCTAACGATGCTTGAAATTATCAGACTCGACTCGGGACTCGAACCCGCGCCTGCAGATTATTAACCAACCGCTCACGCTCTGAGCCACGTATCGTAATTATGGAACTGCATCGTTTTACATATTTAACACGTAAAATCTTTTTTTTATTTCACACATAGATGGCAATAAAAAATATTATCGAATAAAACACATCCGTTTCAATACGAAGTTTGATTAATTACGAACTATTTTGATACACTTACGCCTACTGCTAGTATACATAAATTAACTCGGAAAACTCTGCACATCCCTGTCCGTCCATTACACACTGCATATACAGGGTGGTACGTATTTCTGGTAAACTCGCGTGCACCCCCCTGCCTCTCCCCCCCGCTAATGCGACACCACTTTTGGCCGGGATTAAGTCGTATCCCGGGGTCCTGATTGAAGTGCGGTTTTCGTTGCCGGTTCCGGTACCGCGGTTACTTACGGCCGGTCGTTAAAATCCGTTAAATAACGGCCCGCGTTCGAAATCATCGGAAAATACCGGGGAAATGTTCATTATCGAGACGACGATCGCAAGGACTGTTTATAGGAAATTTTTGACAGTTCGTAGTCGATGAAATGACTGTCGCTATGATCCTTGGCGTTCCGCATGCCCCCTAAAAAGCTGTCCGTAGCGATAGTTTTTAATGATTTAATGTAGAGTTCCCTGTTAACGTAAATGTGGCGCCCGTAGTTTCGCCTAGTTTTGCTGGTATTCAACTAGGCCGGCCTAACGAGTTGATATAGAATTGGGGTGCAGTTAAAAGGCGGGATGGTGGGCTTCCCTCGTAATGTCACTATCATCAGTCGACTAAAACAGTAAAAACAAATGACGACCGAAAAGGCCAAGGGGTGCATGTGACATTTTTACCGAAATCGAGTTATGCACAGGAATCGCTTCTAAGCACGTTAATTTATTTGGTGGCAAAAGGATATAAACGAATTCGGAACGTTTGCCTAGATATATCTTCAAATCACTCGACCTCCTCCTAATACATGTAGGTACATGGTCGCTTTTCTCGAAATCACCGCAAAGTCACTTGTACCCCTTGGCCTTTTCAGTCGTCAAATAAGTGAACGAATATGTTAATGTTTGCGCAGGTGAATTTGTAAGCGAAAATATCAAATGAATGAAAATTATATAATACATTTTTAGAATCTGTGGTGTAAAGTTGCTGTGAGTCAATTTTATTTTTATGATATCATTGCAGCAACTGATAAAATATCGTAAAAATGATGTTCAAGTTCTATAAAACACATTTAATACGAATATAGTGTGTATTATATAATATATTTTGGTACATAAATTGATCATTTATACACAGATGGCATTCGCGATTTTCAATTCTGTTGAAAAATAGATACATATTGTATACTTTTGAATATTTGGGTATGTAAATATTTCGAGTTAAATGAGAACACTTTATATTAAATGAAAAATTGTATTATCGGAAACATACAATGATTGACATGTTTTATGAACACAATCTCAATATACATATGTATGTACATGCATTTAAGAATATTCAATAGGATTCAAAAATCTGGTTGCCCGAGGGAGGAAAATCGAACCAATACCAGCGATAACATCTAAAATTCCACCTCTATTACTATCTTCTATCATCCGATTCATCATAAATCTTCTTTCCTGTAATTATTTTAAAGAATATAGATATATACATTCATTTCATTAATGATGCAAAAAATAATTAATAAAAATTACATTTTGAGCTTCAATCATCCCTGATTCAATTTGTCTCATATTCAATGCCAACATCTGAACTGCTTGTCCCCCCATATTGATCATTTTCATAGTTTCCTCCTGGTGTTCTTTGTTTAATTTACATAAATCATCCACTTTTTTTTGAAATGCTTCTAGTTCTCGATCTCGAATTTCTCTTTTTAGTTTTTGAGATTCCATTTTTGTTTCGAGCCGTTTAATTTTTTCGTCTTTACAAGCCAACTCATTTTCATGTATTTTCTGCTTTAGAATAGAATTTTCAGTCTCAATTGAAGATAGTTTAGTATAGCAGTAATAAAAGAATAAAAAAAGTAGTAATATCCATGCATCAATCATAATGGGAAATTTTCTTTTATTTCTGAAACGATAAATCATGGAATTTTTAATTTAATAGTGATATTTTAACATTAATTCATTCAACATTAAGGATTCATTCTAGAAGTCATGTAAAAGAGCTTTTCCATTATGCATGTGTATTACAATTGCATAATTATTTCACATTGTGGTAAATGTCATATTTAATATTCATATTCAATTAATTGCGATAATACGTTACATGTTACTTTGGCTGCAATATGAAATTTTCGTATAATGTTCATGCAACTGCAATAAACAGGCATAATGTAAAGGCCCCTTAAAATACATAAAACTGGATTTGTTTTAATGATAAAGAAATTAATGACCCTGAATCGAGTTAGAAGTTATTTACAGTTAACAGTTCACGAATAATACAATAATTAAATAATCATGATAAAATCTTATAAAATAAATAAAAATCAGATTGATTAAAGTATATAATTACTGAAAATATCCAAAATGAGAACAAAACGTGTGAACGGTTCGAAGAGCCCAACCAGAATGTTTTCTCCTTGCAACAATGTGTGTGGAACAGGAAAATGACGAATATTTGCTGTCTTCACCACGAACGGAAAAATGAATCATATACATACATTTGCGTCATGGTAACGAAGAATTTTTTTGACTATAAAAAGAAAAAAAAGGTCATTATATCTATGATATGAGTTTCTTATAAGTATTCACTTAATCACGTTTATCTTGTGTTGATTTACATTTCACGCAAAATCTTACAATTAGTTTAACAATACGAGTACACTATGTTACTTACGACTATTTCTTATAATCTTTATTACAACAATAAAGATCAAATTTATACATTCACATTCAACTCACAATCAAACAAATTAGTACTATTATTATATTAAGATCATTGTAAAGTGATAATTTGGATCTTCCGCGAGTCAAACGGTTAAACAGTATATACCTACCAAAAATTCAATTTCAATCGATTCACAATGAAAATAAAACTAGATAAAAATCTTCGCCGAAGCGACTTAGAAATTCACTCGATGGACTGCGAGACTTCTTTGCCGATTTTAAGAAACGAAGCCTCGGGTGGTCCTCGGAAAATGGGTTTGAGGACGGAAAATGGGTTTGAGGACGGAAAATTGGTTTGAGGACAGAAGATGGAGGACTCCCCGTAGTCTCCCTCGCCTAGACTTGATCGAATTAAAAGTCTATGCTTGTCGAGATTCAATTAGGCCGGATAGGTTTGAACCTTACATGTTTAAATGTGTATGTCGATTATTGTACGTATGGATAAAGTAACTTGATTTTTCACGTAAAGGGTTTTTTTTCATAGATGTATCGGATAGTGATGAAACTGTTATGAATATATGTTTTTTTAATTAGTAATTTGATTAGATAGGTTCTCTATTGATTTTGATTTAAATTAATTCGTGTACATGTACACAGTAGACGGTTCGATTCAATAGTATACGACTAATTTTCAATCACATTGTAAAGCTGTTAAAAGCTCATTGAAATATTTTCATTTTAATGAGATTTTGTTTCGTGATATAAATAGCAATTGATATACAAAGCTTGAAAATTAATTAACTGTTTAAACGACTAACGGTGTTTTCAAAGCGTTCGGATTGTGCATATAATTTTAAATGAAAGGCAGATTTCAAATTGAATATAATCAGCTTTCGATTTATTCGAAAACAGAATTATTCGTAATTAAGGAAGATTATTTTTTTATTATATTCAAATCAATGTATCAAAATGAACGTTTGATATGTTATACATATTATTAATCAATGTTATAAAACATATATTTTGAGTTATGATAATATCATCATACATATGAAAATTTTCGATTTATCTCACCTCAACATATTTTTTGATCTTTGTGCAGGACCAACAAGCATTTTAAGTGGATTTCGCCTCCAGCGGCGGAGAGTAACAGCGATAGAGTGCGACTAGGAGGTCACAAATCACAATGCGATGAATGGCTGTCGCACATCAGGCTGAGACGGTCTGAGACGTCGAAAGAGAGTAACATATTCAATTTTTGCAACATATTCAAGTTGTTCATCTCTTTCTAAAGGCGTCTCTGCCTGATATGTGCCGGCCATATGAGACAATTGTTCGCAATGTGACCACTTCGTCTAACAATAAGTAACTCCGTCGCTGAGTGCGAAACCCACTGTCACAACTGAGGGCACATATCACCGTCGAAGTCCAACATTACACAACGTGTCGAAAAACGAAACGAAACCCACCCCAACCCAGCACAAGGCGCTAACCCAACCTGGGGGTGGTTGGGAGGGGCGTTCAGAGAAGTTTTAATGGTATGTTATTTCATTTCGGGCCAAATGTACAGGGGGTGGCGTGGGTCGTGGCCGGTTCTACGTGACCGCCATACAGCCTAGCCTCATTCTTATCGGGAACAATCGCAAGAATGAGGAGAAGAACCGGCCCAAAGGTAAACGATCAAAACTTTGAGAATCTAATTCCGTTCGACGGCCAATGGGGGTTGGGCTATAGTGGGGTGTTGGGTTATAGGGGGCAACGCACCTGTGCGAATTTTCGCCAGTGCGTGGGTCACGTACGAGGGTGGTTTTTTCGTTGATCTGGCATTTACTCTGATGCAATTATCCATGTTTTGGGATCGGCGTGTGTGTTGTATTATACATTATTTCTCTTCGTATTTTCTTTTCGAGGAATCTGCCAGTGAGTCGTATGTCGAAAGGAAAATGTCTAATAATGGACCGATCTATTCAACAGATTTAAAATATATCATGATCGACAGATATTAGCAATCTCATGAATTTTTATCATATCGACGACGACTCCATTGTTCTTTTCTAATACTTTGATTCGTTTGATTCGAAAAAGGTGTCAATTTAACGCTTTACAGCTCCGCAAACGATCGTATCTCACCTTATGAATGTTTCGATTAAATTCGATCTATTTAGTGACACTTATATGCGTCATAACGTACTCTTTGCAGTCTCTGCTTCACGGCTTTATTTTGCACGTTAACGTTATTAATTAAGGAAATTACCTATTTGAAAAGAAAAATGTTTCGATTTAATTCCATCTGAGTGAGTGCGCTATAACCTACTTTCCCTCACTTATTTATTTACTTATTTAAACAAGTAATTTCTACCCATTTTTTTATATACACACCGTATATTTTTAATTGGTCACAAGTGACACAGATAACCCTGAATAGTTAGTATCATTCACTTTATATAGTGAAGACGAGACTCCTAAGAGTAGAGAAGTGCACACATAGGTGTCACTAAATAGTTCGAATTAATCGAACATATGAAAGGTGTAGGTGATGTGATCATTTGCGAAGCCGTTTCGTAAAGCGTTAAATTAACACTTTTTTCGAATCAAATGAATCCAAACATTCGAAAGAAACGACCGTGTCTCCATATCAATTTTTATCAATTAAGAAAAAAACGACATTTTGACACTCGCCAAGATAGGACTCGAACTCACGCATCCCAAGTATGCTGAATTGACAAGGCATGCACAAACGCTTTATACCGCTGCGCTATTGGCTTTAAAGTGAACGATATTAATTGATAAAAAATTCGTATAAATGGATAAAAATAACCACAATGAAAACAAAAATAAATACGTTTTATACATTAACCGAGCACACTCGAGTATGCGTGCGTGTAATATAGAAGCGGACATTAGGCGACAAAGAGGGACGCGTCTCAAAGCCTTATTATTAGATCTCGCTGGCGGGAAAAACATTTCCTTTGGGCGTGTGCCGTAATTTGTTTTGGGGCCGCTTCGCAATTATAACCGGGTAAGCGGACCACGTTCTCCTATTCTTTTGAAAATTGCCACGAGCGGGACGAGGGGAAAAAATACGCAAAGAGGAGCCTCCGTTTCATATGGAAATCGTGATTCGAATCCGAGACGACGAAGACGACATTGCCGCTGCTGATGCTGCTTAAAATTCGTCGGAAAACTCGCGCATGTGCGTCATCGGACGTGCCGCGCTTTTCCGGGATCCCGAGACGCTTTTCCGCATCCAATTCGAGTGTATCGATGTTAATAAAATGTTTTATATTTCGTTTAATGTTTTTTTACAATGCGATTTTATCTGTTGATGTCGTTCACTTTTTTTTTTAAGTGGAGAAGTAAGCCGCAAGGCGGAGATTTTGGAGAGTAAGTTATGGCGCATACAGATGTCACTGAGTAGATCGAATTTTCGAATCGATCGAATTTAGATTGAAGTACAAGTGATTTCGAAAGTTGATATATCTCGGTACACGTTTCAAGTTCGTTTATATACTTTTGCCACCAAATATGTATATGAGCGTACAAAGAAGCGATTCCTATACATAACTCGGAAAAAATATCACTTGTACCTCTTGGCCATCTCAGTCGACGTATGAGATGATGATCATTTGCGGAGCTGTTTCGTAAAGCTTTGAATTAACGCATTATTTGAATCAAATGAATCCGAATATTCGAAAGAAAAGCCTTTAGCAAGAATTTTGTTTACTTATCGTAATGGGTCATATGTATTGTGTTAATTATATAGATGGATGTATGCACTGTAGTACGTTTGCCTCTTTTGACAGTTCGTAGTTGGAGGACTGATGTATGTATACGCATTGACTAGAGTTATTGACTGACGATGCTCAAGTCAAACAAAATTGTAATTTACATACATAGTGTGAATAAACTATAATAGACAAAGTGAAGATATTGTCAAGTTATAAACATTTTATCGTCTATTTTAAGTGTGTGTGTGGTATTGATAAAATATTTTTGATTTTTTTGAAAATTTTTATTATTTCATTCTTATGTTAGTACACCTTCGGTTGTAAAATTAGGCAAATCTTTAATGACTCTTCTGAAATCGTCGATTTCGCAACACACTACGTAACCTTTAGCAGGTGTAGCATTATTTATCCAAGTATGCTGGGGACACGTAATAGATCCGCATGGGAATATCTTTGCATGAGTTTCGGCTTCTGCGAGTGTGACGAATGGATTGTTTAATATCAAAAAAGCGATCCCCTTTTTAGTGTTTGCCTCGTAGACTACCTATGAATTGATCGAATTCATTGTTAAAAACTTAAAAATACATGCATAAGTCGATCTAAATAAATATCTACATGGTACAGCCAGTAAGGGGCAGGATATCGCTTAGATCCTATAGCTTCTATATAAATTGGTTTGAAATCTCCATTGACATCTTTTAATGTCTGAACTCCCCATTCACCCGAATAAACGGTCAAATCGTCATTATCATACATAAACCTAATGCCCTGAAATAACAGATTTTTTTTAAATATTCGAATAATAATTATCGAAAAAACAAAATAACTATCACATCGGCCGAACTATAAGCAAATATTTTCAATGATAAAATATGCAATTGGTCACTTTTCGATAGAAATTAACGTGATATAATAATAATTTTAATTTCGCTTAACATCTAGGCCATCATGATATATTTTATGGTTTTATTTATACGCTAATAGATGAGCTCCATGTCCCATATTTTATTTTAGACCACACTGGTACAGTATTGATGTAATTGTATGTTGATTTTGCTAGTGATTGAAATTCATAATTTGAATAACTATTTAATGTTGTATTTTCCAACACATTAGAATAATTATAATAAGACGGTGTGTTTGATCCCAATATAGCCCACAAAACGTCTCTTTGAGAGCCATAATCGTATATTGTATCAAGACTCATACCAAAAAATGATTCGGAATTACCTGAAATTAAAGTTTACATATCAATGAACTATCGAAATCATAATAAATTTGTGAAAATAGGCAACCTTTGAATTCGATCGGACCACTATGTATCAAAGATTTCTTATTATATTTATTTATAGTATATTTTGCATATAATGGAAGTTTATTCGCATGGTCGAAGCAAATTTCGTACAGGAGATGATCGTCGAAAAGTTTTGATTTCACATATATTTCAACTAGGTTTCCTTCATTATTTGTACCGCATCTTTCATCAGTATGTTTTTCTACACTAGGAGCATTTTGTGCGCACGAAATCCACTTGAAATCTAATGCAGTTTGAGGTAGCCAATCATTACTGTAAAAACTTCCATTGTCGCATGTTAATTTCTGTAAATAATAATTAAATTAATAGCTCATGGAATATTTTCATGTTATACTCAATGTGTTCTTGTTTGATGTAAGTTAAAATGTTTACTGCATATTCTTTATCCAAATAACCGATTCCATAATATTCTAAGTAATTTCCAACACATGATATGTTCATTGATTCACCTTCTTCTAAATGTATATATTGCCAATCATCATCCAGATGCAATAAATCATTGTTAATTTCAAGCAATGGAAACGGGCGAAGTGCTTTTGCACCAATGTAGGCATCGTCGCATCCTGATCCTGAATATTTCATATATTTTAGTAAAACGATTATATTTATAATATAATACATACATATACTTCAGTATAACAATGAAATTTATTTTAAATCTAATTATGAGATAATGAATTATTAATTAGTAATTCATTAATATTTGATGATAATTATTTAATACACTACTTACTTGATTCACATTGGGCAAACATGAAAATAAGGCAGAAGTATATTATTTTCCACATTTTGTATTATCTATAATTATTAAAACGATGATGGATCAACGCAATAATTTTGACATATAAACTGAAATCTGTATATCTTTCGATCTATATACTTTGATAAAGTCGATAAAATGAGATAAATCTATATTTTATCAATTTTCAATGAATTGTATTTTGAAATCCAATTTGTCACACAGTGAGCTGTTGAGTTGTTTTTCAACATCAAATTTATACGAATCGATATTAATGAAATACGTTTCGTTTAGGGATGATTTATTTATATTACAATATAACGAATTTTTGAACTATTGCAATGGATAAGTTGCCTATTTTGACATTTGAATGATCATAATGTTAACGCAGATTGGATATCATAAAATCACCTTATTATCTATAACAAGTGGGATTGAATTTAATAATATATCAAAAACTTTTGGAAATTTTAATGTTTCGCATTCATGTTAATAAGCCTTCGGTTTCGAAATCAGGTAAATCTTTGATGACTCTTCTGAAATCATCTATTTCACAGCACACTATGTATCCCGTTGTTGGTGTAGTATTATTTATCCAACTATAACTTGGACAAGTAGTAGATCCGCAAGGGAAGATCTTCGCTTGGGTTTCGGCTTCAGCCAGTGTAACGAATGGATTGTGCAATATCAAAAAAGCGATTCCTTTTTTAGTGTTTGCCTCGTAAACTACCTACGAATTGAAAGATTTTATCGTTAAAAACTTCAAAATAAATGCGCAATTAGATCTGAATAGTTATTTACACGATACAGCCAGGCTGGAGCAGGATATCGTTTCGATCCTATAGATTCTATATAAATTGGTTGGAAATCTCCGTTTTCATCTTTCAATGTCTGAACTCCCCACGCACCAGAATAAACGGTCAAATCGTCATTTTTATACATAGACTTAATACCCTGAAATAACAGGTTTTTGTAAATAATTGAATGATAATTATCTCAACATATAAAAAATATTGTATTGGCCGAACGGTAAGCAAATATTTTCATCGATAAAAATATGTAATTGTTTACATTTTGATCGAAATTTGTGTGTAATAAGAATTTTTATATCGCTTAACATTCAGACATTACGATATATAATAATTCTTTATACGCTTATCGATATACTCCATGTTCCGGATGTTATTTTGGTCCACACTGGCACCGTATTGATGAAATTATATATTGATTTTTGCACAGATTGAAATTCATAATTAGAATAACTATCTAATGTCGTAATTTCTAACATGCTATCATAATTATGATAATCCCACGTGTTTGATCCCAATATAGCCCATATTACGTCTCTTTGTGAGCCATAATCGTATATTAAATCAAGATTCATACCATAAAATGCTTCAGAATTACCTGAAAAAATATATTGTGAATTGGTGTTCTATCAAAATCTTTATATATAAAAATAACCTACCTTTAAATTGTTTTGGACCCTTATGAGTTAAAGATTTCTTACTATATGAATTTACAGTGTATTTAGCATATAGTGGGATCTTATTCACATCGTCAAAACAAATCTCGTACAGGAGATGATCGTCGAAAAGTTTAGATTTTACATATATTTCAACTAGGTTTCCTTCATTATTTGTTCCGCATCTTTCTTCAGTGTGTTTTTCAACAGTAGGAGAATCTTGTGCACACGATATCCATTTGAAATCTAATGCAGTTTGAGGTAACCAATCATCACTATAAAAACTTCCATTGTTACATGTTAATGTCTGTAAACAATATTAAAATTAATATTACATGGAATATTTCATATAATATTCAATGTATTTATATTTGATGCAAGTCAAATTTTTACCGTGTATTCTTTATCCAAATAACCAATTCCAAAATATTCTAAGTAATTTCCGACACAAGAAATGTTCATTGATTCACCTTCTTCCAAAGATATAGTCCCTCTTTCAATATTCAGATGGAATAAAACATTGTTAGATTCAAGCAATGGAAACGGGCGAATTGCATTTGCACCAATGTACCAATCGTCGCATCCTGAATATGCCATAAAATATTATAGTAATATGATTATACTTACTTACTATTGATATTGTTATTAAATGTTTTTTATATAATTCTGAGATCGTTCATCATTAACTCCTTAATAAATAATATGAAATTGATTTAATATTTTATTTACTTGATTCACACTGCGCAATTGTGAAAATAAGATAGACAGATATTAATTTCCACATTCTGTAATATTTTTCGAAATGGTACTGAACCAGTAACGAAATTTCGACATACATATAAACTCAAATCCGTAAGACGTTCGATCTACTTTGATAAAGTAGATGAAATTATGATTGATGTATATATTATCAATTATTGAACTTACCTCGCGTATCAAAAAACTATTGTTGCAAATATGGTGACGATTTTGACATTTGAATGAGCACAATGACTGCACAGATTAGTAAAGATATTCATTTCATTATTTACGTCGAATGTGTATTGAATTGATATAATATTTTTGAATATTTAAAATTTTTATTGTTTTAAATTTATGTTAATAAGCCATCGGTTGTGAAATTGGGTAGATCTTTGATGACTCTTCTGAAATCGTCAATTTCGCAGCACACTACATAACCCCTAACTGGTGTAGCATTATTTATCCAACTATAACTGGGACAAGTAGTAGATCCGCAAGGAAAGATCTTCGCCTGAGTTTCAGCTTCAGCCAGTGTAACGAATGGATTGTGCAATATCAAAAAAGCGATCCCTTTTTTAGTGTTTGCCTCGTAAACTACCTATGAATTGATTGAATTCATCGTAAAAAATTTCAAAACAAATACATAATTTTATCTGAGTAAATATCTACATGGTACAGCCAGGAGGGAGCAGGATATCGTTTAGATTCTTTAGCTTCGATATAAATTGGTTTGAAATCTCCATTTTCATCTTTCAATGTTTGAACTCCCCATGCACCAGAGTAAATGGTCAATTCGTCATTATTATACATAGACCTAATACCCTGAAATTGATGATTTTTATGAATATTTGATTGATAATTATCTCTACGTCGAAATAATTATCGTATTGGTCAAACTATAAGCAATTTTTTTCATTTAAAAAATTGCAATTGATTGCATTTTGTTCGAAATTTATGTGAAATAAGAATTTTAATATCGCTTAACATTCAGGCCATTACGATATATGTAAAATAAGGTTATTTGTTATTTATACACTATACGATGAACTCAAAGATCCATATTTTATTCTAGTCCACACCGGTACACTGTTGATGTAATTATATGTTGATTTTCGCAGAGATTGGAATTCATAATTTGTAGGACTATTTAATGTTGTATTCTCTAACATACTACCATAATTATGATAATCATATGTGTTTGATCCCAATATAGCCCATATAACATCTCTTTGAGAACCATAATCGTATATTACATCAAGATTCATATCATAAAATGCTTCAGAATTACCTGAAAATAAAGTTATTATTTACAATTTAACTATAGAAATGATTAAAAAAATAAAATAACCAACCTTTAAATTCAATTGGACCCTTATCAATTAAAGAATTCTTACTGTATGCATTAATAGTATATTTTGCATACAACGGTATTTTATTTGCATGGTCAAAACAAATTTCGTACAGAAGATGATCGTCGAAGAGTTTAGATTTTACATATATTTCAACTAGGTTTCCATCATTATTTGTACCGCATCTTTCTTCAGTGTGTTTTTCTACAGTAGGAGAATTTTGTGCACACGAAATCCATTTGAAATCGAATGCAGTTTGAGGTAACCAATCATCACTATAAAAACTACTATTGTTACATGTTAATTTCTGTAAATAATAATGAAATCAATATCACATGGAATATTTCATGATATATTGATATTTATATTTGATTTAAGTCAAAATTTTTACTGTGTATTCTTTATCCAAATAACCGATTCCATAATATTCTAAGTAATTTCCGACACAAGAAATGTTCATTGATTCACCTTCTTCCAAAGATATAGTCCTTCTTTCAATATTCAGATGGAATAAAGCATTGTTAGATTCAAGCAATGGAAATGGGCGAATTGCTTTTGCACCAATGTACCAATCGTCGCATCCTGAATATGCCATAAAATATTATAGTAATATGATTATACTTACTTACTATTGATATTATTATTAAATGTTTTTTATATAATTCTGAGATCGTTAATTATTAACTCCTTAATTAATAATATAAAATTGATTTAATATTTTATTTACTTGATTCACACTGCGCAATTGTGAAAATAAGACAGACAGATATTAATTTCCACATTCTGTAATATTTCTCGAAACGATACTGAATCAATTAAGGAATTTTAACGTTAAAATTCGAACTTATATGTATGTAATTAGATTTAACTTAAAAGGTCGATAAAAATATGATTGATCGATATTTTATCGATTCTCATCGAATATTTTTCCAAATTACTTTTGATTCACAATGGGCTCCGATTGATCTCAAAAATATTAATTTATATGTTTATCATTAAAAAAAAAACACTTTATTGTTCACAGATGACGCAAGATAAAATTATCTCTAATCTTAATCAAGAAAACATATATTTTTTGCGCATTCGATAAGCTAATTTTCAATGTGGAAGCATAACACAACATATTAACTTCGACCCTTACGAACTCACACTATCGCAAATCCAACCCTACAGTAGCTAAGGGAAACTTTCCACAAAACGACACAAAAAAGAGGCAGTCTGTAAATAAGGAAGAACCTGGTTTTTGGAAGAGGGACTGCCTTTTGCGAAAGGACCGAATGCCATTCCTCCCTCGTCCTAAGACGATTTGTCTTCTTCACGTGTTGCTCTCCATTGTGCTCTCGGATCGCAAGAATCGCCTTATATTCGCGTTAAATTTATATTAATTGTCTCCGTCGATAGGAAATTAATCGTGAAATATCCGAGGATTGCTCGAAAGATTTTTATATGTCTAACGTCGTTTGATATCGATTTGAATGCATAGACACCTTGTGGACGGATCTTGTGATTTTATGCTTTTTGTATTTCGAATGAAATTAGTTTCATTTGTATAGATTTGATTCAAACTTCTGAGTCAATGCAATGTTTAAATTCTATACTAATCTATGATTTTGAAAGTTTTATTATAATGCCTTTTGATATAATATAATCTGCCGTATTCAAGGTGTTAAGGTCAATGGTACATCGTCAAAATCTATTGAAAATGTTGCAGAAATAATTGTCTAACAACGGCATCGACGAACTAACCAATGAAAATTTAAGTTTTTTCAATGAAACATTTTGTATCTTTGCAAACACGTTATATTAGGTTCAAGTAATTGAAAGTTTAGTGTGAGAACTGAGATTTGAATAAGAAAATGGCTTCTGTGTAAATTAACGTTGAAGCGAGAATCGGTTTGCTCTAGGCATTTAGCGTGTGAAATTTGTAGTTTCATTTTAATAATGCATACGCTAGATTGTTTGATATCGTGTCGTTTTCAGAGAAATCTTCAACTCGAACACGTTGCGAAGTTAGCGAAAGGGGAATGGTGAAAGTTTGAGTTTCAGTTTTATACGTATGTACATATAAAACTGTACAAAAACTAACAATGTTGTTCTTAATGCTGAACGATGATTCGCATTACATATTTATAACGTCAGTACGTCGAAATTCAAAATACATATATCAATGGAATGATTGACAATCTATTCAAAGAACAGACGATCTTCTACATCATTTTATCATCGACGATTATTAAAAAAAAATTGAAAATATATGACGACTGAAAAGACCGAGAGGTACAAGTGACATTTTTGTCGAAATTGAGCTATGAACAGGAATCGCTTCTATTTACGCTCATGTATTTGGTGGCAAAATGATATAAACGAACTTGGAACATGTGCCTATACATATCATCAAATCACTAGACCTCCTCCCTAATACAAGTTCAACTTTGAGCGTCTTTTTCTCGAAGTCACTTATACCCCTGGGCCTTTTCCGTGATGAATATAAAATACAGAATTGTGCAAAAAATACTACGCATGCAATATGTACGAAAGCCAAGTACACACCATATCATTAAATAGTTTAATGGCCGGCGCACATCAGGCTGAGACGCCGTTAGAAAAAGATGAACAACCATTAAATTCTTTGTGTGTGAATGCGACAGGTTGATGTGTGGTTTATCTCTGGCTCTCTCACTCGCACACTAAAAATGAAAATGTTGCTCTCTTTCGACGTCTCAGACAAATGTGCTTCAGTATTTAGTAGTTTGAAGCTGTGAGGTGAATCGAGCCTGACGAACGAGACACGCTTATATGGTTGTACAACCATCCCTTTCTGAGAAAATGAGAAATGGCTGTATAGTCTTAAGGTCAAAGCACACTTGTCTGAGACGCCTTTAGAAAGAGATGAACAACCATTCATTTCTTTATGTGTGAATATGACAAGTTGATGTGTGGTTCTCTTTGGCTCTCTCGCTCGTACACTAAAATTTGAATATGTTGCTCTCTTTCGACGTCACAGACCGTCTCAACCTAATGTGTGCCGGCCATAATACGGAAACTTATTGCTAGTTCGCAAAAAAAAAACTTTTAGAACAAAAAAAAAAATAAACAAATAAATAAAAGAAACTCCCATCCCGGAAAGCGAAGAAACGAACTCTCCTTTTCGGGTGAGGGACCGATTTTTAAAAAGTAACGCGTACGTGTCGTCGCAGAGCGGCAACGCTCACGTATGCCCTCCCCGTTGTCGAAACTTGCTAAACAAATTATGTTATTTGAGAGCGGGACAGACAAAGAACAAGAGAAGAAGAAACAAACGTCGTCCCCGAAAAGAAAGAAAGAAGGGACGTAGGAAGGAAGGAAGGAAGGAACGTCCCGTCCCGTCCCGTCCCGTCCCGACTCACCCCACTCGGGTGCGCGCGACATATGCGAGGAAGGGCATAATTTCACCTTATACGCCCTTGGACCTACGACGACAAATAAAATAAAATAAAATAAAAAGGAGAGGAAGCCTTTTCGTCCCCGGCGCCAAATTGCCCCGTTGCGAAACGGCCGGGGGTTTCCGATGCGCACGCTACTTTACTTTATAAAACTCGGTATGCTTCAACTTGTGCGCCTTGTTTATGTAAGTGTTTCGCTATGTGTATATGTATTGATATATTTTTTTATATATACTTATAATATCTACGCGTTTATTATTAGCTATGTAGCTTCTGTCACCCGGCGTTGCTCGAGACTATTAAGACTTTAAGCCGTTTGTAAATTGTAGTATATTATTTCCCGTTCCCGTTCCCGATTCAATATCTGTTCCCGCTACAATTTCGGTAAAGAATCAGTGATTTTGAGATCTGAAAATATGTCGATCCCGTTGCGTATGTAGGCTTTGCATAACATTGGCTGTGTCGAAGCTTCAAAAATGCTTTTCCTATGTAGAAATACGTCTGACATGGCGCCAGTTCCAATTCACATTTTCATTTTTTCGTACTAATCAAACTATTCATATAAAAAGTATTTTTTTTACGGTATAGATGATTGTTTATTTCCAAACACTGATTTTAGATTTGTGATAATTGTAAATATTGTTCCACTCGTTAATTGTAAGATAATTATATCATTCATCCTATTTGAAGAAAAATATAATTTTACAATAGATAATTGAAGTTATTTTAAGCGCAACACAAAGATGTCATCATTTATAGGTATATTTTTTCTTGAAAAACCATTCATTATTTTACTGTATCTCTAATAAGTCTGATAGAATCAAGCAAATAATTTTAAGAGTATCATAAAGTTCATTGCCCGAATGACACGTATCTTGCGCATTTTTTTTAAACCCAATGCTAATCTAATTTTTATATATAAAACATTTATATTTTCATTTAATTTGAAAACGTTTTTTCTGTTTATACATAAAAATAAATCAAAATCATAGATTCGGTTAATTGTATCATAATGATAATTCTAATATATCGATCGAAACAAATACTCCACAATTCAAATAGATCCTTATAAAAATCATATTGTAAAATAATGTAATACATTACGTATGCTGGAAAAGCCTTGTGAAAAAAAAAATATACGGCAAAGTGGGAAACGCACGTGCGAAAATGAAATTCACGCATCGCGCGTGATAGATATTATGGAATTATTTATGTATTTGTTTCCAGGCAGGAATAAAAAGGAAACAAAATAAATAGAGAGATATGAAGTTATAATTTAGCGCGAATCTGGAAGGGGGCTGAAATATAAGGCGAAAAGGGACCCTACCTCAAGGGTAAGGGAAAAGGTTTTCGCGCAACGCAGAAAAAAGGGCACAGGTGAGGAATTCGACCCGAGCTTACTTAGTTATTTATGGAAATTCGAAAAATTCCGTTTGAATTTTAATAGAGACGCCCATTTCGACGTCCGTGTGCTCGAATAGTGATACTGGTATAAGCGCGTTTTGATTTACGTTTTGTTATCTAATGTGCCCTCGAAGAAGCGCTCTTCCCCTCTTTGTATAAATTGAAAAATAAAATCGACTCACGTACAAACGTATCCGCGTTATATGCGGCAATCATTCGTTCGCGTTTCTAATATAATTTTTTTTTTGGTCGTAGAGGTTTTATAATGACACCCACCGATTTCGATGAGAATTCGTTGAAATGTATAGAAATGATATAGTTTTGAAGAAAGAAAACGTAACTCTCAATAGTTTTTTTTGTTATTTCTAATATTTGGTATGTATTTGTTAGAAGCACTAGCTAAATATTGTTTTACATAAAGATTTTTGAATAAAAAAGATAATGAAACCTAGCTCAAATGATAGGTATAATTGATCAAATAAAAAGTGCATAGGGAGCATATTTAAAATTGATGACTAAATGTGTAAAAAAGGTATTTGAAGTTTTGAACATTGACATTTTTTATTTCGCAAAATTTATTATATATTTAAAAAAAATCGTGTTAAACCAAATAAATCGTGTAAAAAAATATTTTTTCATTTTTTCAAACCGTGTTATTTTGAAACCGTGTAAAAAAAATCCGTGTAAAACGAGAGTTGGGTGTAACTCAAAACTGATGGTCTCTGCCTACAATTATCACTTCGAAAAAGAACTACTTTACACACTTTTAAACCGGAAAAGCTAAATTTATGGATCATTTCATTAACACGACCCTTGTAAAAATTCAAAATGCAATTTCACGCACTTAGCCATCGACTTTAATAATGCTTCCTATGCACTATTCATTTACTCAATTATACCTATCATATGAGATAGATTTCGTTGGCGCCACGCTTGAGTTTTTTCGGGCCATATCTTTTTATAAAAAAACTACGAAACCTCTCTTTTCGATATAAATACGATTTATTCGTGCAATTTTCAAACGCAGTCTGTTCGAGTCCAAGATAGTTGTAGCGATGGTGTAGATGGCTGGTGTAGATAATTAGATGAGCACAAACAAAGAGAGGATAGAGGTCAGATGGGCTGCCATGGCCCGGCAAACACAATTACGATATATACGAGAGGACGACAATCCTGTTATGAAGCGATCACTTCTGATAACAAGCCAATATGATGGTGTACGCCCGGCTTAGCGAAATGCGATTCGAGTTTTCATTAAACAACGTCTTGGAATGAAAAAGTGAAATTGTATGTACATATTTCGCCGGATGAAATATTTTTCGGTGTTCGTTGCGAAAGATCGAATTCGAAATGAAATTTCGAGAATCGGAGCTTGTTATAGGTGCGTATATAGCGTTTTGTAATATTAAAATTCGGGCTCTACGATTTCAAATTTCTTCACGCAAAAGCTGATTACCATCCCTTAATCATTTTTTTGCGGAATCGCAATATCGGATTAAAATTCTCCTCGAGTTCTCTCTCTCGTAAAGAATCACTTCACGCCTTAATGGATTGAAAGTGTTCCCGTTCGAGTCCGAAACGCGCCTTTTCTCTCACCTCAGATTTTAACAGATTCTTTTTCCCTCAAAGGCGAATCACACAAACACATAATGCAGCGAAAATTCTAAAAAAAAATTAAAAGAAATATATTATTCAGCCTAAGTTTCGAATTCAAAGGCGAGAGGGGACGACTTTCGGCCATTAAGGAAATATAGCCGCTTGATATTTCAGCAGGTGGCGTCGTGATCGGACTGTCGACGATGTTTTTGCTCCGAAGGTCTGAAGTTTTCCTTATTTTTTCTTCGCTCCGAAAATTCCCTTTTCACTTTGGCAACGAGCTCCCTCAGGAGTCGAGCGCGACTCGGAGTGCGCGCTAAGGAAGCGTGAACGCGAAAAGGGGAGACCCGTTAATTATTCAGGATAAGCAATCTCACTATGGAAATTAAGTGAGGATAAGTGGCACAGAGTCTCCCCTCCTTTGCCCAGAAGGCGAAATGAAACGTCCGCAAGAGCCCGAATTACGAAAGTCGCGTTACGCCGAAACTCCCCCTCGGAAACGGTTAAAAAGTTTCAAGTTCGCCAGAAAAGAAGCACCAGGTGAGGGAGCTTATTATTAAGGCGACCCCGCATAATTTTTAGTAATTAACTGGACGATGAATAAATTAGGACAAAAACACGGCGTACGCCTCCACGGTACAATATGCTTATAATGAATGCTCTTTCGCATTACATCCTGTTTCTGAAATTACTATTGTAAATTAAAATTGCATAACTTTTACATTATATCATGATTCGATAATCTTATTCTAATATGATTTTTGAATAAACAAAATTATAAACAGCTGTTTTCGCGTAGCACAATATTGACGACGCTGTTCCGAGCGGTTTTCGATGATTGCTTAGATTTTGCACAGAAGCCTTATCTCGAGGACAATAGCCTTAATCCGTTCATCGCATAATTCGCTAACAAAGCTCGCTTTGAAAATTCCCCCCGAAATCAAGGAGAAAAGAAAGGACAAGAAGAGGACTCCTCCTTACTAAGAGGGTGGGCCGGTCTCGTGTTATTAGAGGAGCGACTCGTGCATAATTCTTGTAATTAGCCAGTCCATGAATAAATTACGCCTATTTAATTCCAGTTTTCGTTGGCCGCCGATCGGGACGCTAATTACACCAAATAACGGCAAACAAAAGATGGTTGTACAAGAACAGTTGATCGCTTTGATGACGGAACAACGGGGACCGCCACAAAGATGACGCCTCGACGAATTTGAACCAACCCTGCATTGGATCGTGATTGATTATTCAAAAGGATTGTTGTTTGCTATGGTTAGCTAGATCAAGTTATCGAAAGCACTATCGTATTTGGTGCTCGGTACATAATTCAGGGTGAAGCTAACGCTTTAACCCTTTGAGCTTCAGAAAATTTTCCGATGTTTTCCGCAACTGGCGGGTTTTTAAGAACTTTTTAAAATCATTCATTTTCGGTGAAAAAATTAAAATTAAATGATATAATTTTGAGTTATTTATTCATTGAATTTCATATTTTTTGACATTCTCAATGTTCTTAATAAAACTTAAATAATTTTGAAAGAAATAGTCAGGTTTGACTCGATACAGAGTTGTGGGAAAACAAATGTTTATTGATTCACAGTCGACACGAAGCTCAAAGGAATAATCTCATAGTCAGTGAATTATTTTGAAGCTCGAAATGCAACGATTTTAAAATACAGCGAAATTTCACTATTTGTAGTTGTGAAATCCGTTTCAAGAGACCTTACGAATAGCGTGTTGTACGAATGGCGAAGCTTTTTACCGCACACGAGTACATTATAATACAATATATCAATTGATAATTGCAAATTTTATGAAAAAAATACATAGAAATTACTACCTCAAAAGATTTTACTATACATACTTCACTGATTTGCCAGTTTAAAGACTTTCACTTTTGAACTTAGCATGGGTTCTTTACAAAGTCCAATTGTCGTTTACACCGTTTTTCTTTTAAACTTGATTGAATTATTAATCATTTTTGAATTTCAACTATATTTTAATAAAAAATCGCTCAAATTTTGTCCAAATAGTGGGACATTGTACGAACAACAAGTCAAATTTTATCGGACTATATTGTACTATAGCAAGGTGCACGAGCAGCGGAGTTACAATGTATTACACTCGAAATGAATTAAATATAAAACAATACTTTTTCAACATTGAGTATAGAAATGGCATTGTTTGAGCGTTTTAAAAAACGACGACAAATTAGCGGTGCAGATGTAATTTTTGTGTCGATTAAAAAAACCCAGCGAAAACATCTCTCAAAGGACGAGCGACACAAAAAATGCAGCGGATTAAGAGCGAAAGCACTTATTTTTCCTGGCGAGAGTCTCATTGGTATTCTGGTGGTTAATTGCATTTCCCCCTCGACTAATGCAGTGCACAATTACCGGTTCCCCGTCGGCGACAAATGACTACTTCCTTATTGTCATCGAGTCACCGAGAGACGCTCCTAATTATCATCTCAGCACCATTCCTTTTATTTCATCTTATACAATAGGTACACGCGTTTGCTACGTAGAATTGTACAATTCGTTTTTTATTTTTTTAATTTAAAATGTCGATGCCTAAATTACTTTGTTTTGTACAGAAACTGTTGAACGAGACACATCTATACGGCGATACACTCATTTCTCTTCCTCTCGGAAAGAGATGGTTGTATCGTCGTATAGGCGTGTCTCGTTCATCAGTTTCTGTACTGTTCGATTTACTTGCAATGCGAATCAACTATGAAACTTTTGAAGTGAAAAAAATAGCCATTAGTCATAAGGTGATAACTCCAGGGTGTAAGTTAAGGCGATACATCTATTTCTCTTCCTCTCAGAATGAGATGTCTGTAACGCCGTATAGGTGTGTCTTGTTCATCAGGTTTTGTACGGTTCGCTTTGATGGCAATGTGAACGTCGCTTAAAAATGAATCATATTTATTGATAGAGTCGTGTATAAATGGGTAGAAATAATAAAAAAAAAGGAAAACCTCTCAAGAATTTTATAAAAACGCCTACAGAGCGACACGAAAAATTGGTATACGTCGCCGGGTTTGCGAAACACGCATATTTACACGCGCCCCGTGCAAAAATAAAACGTATTCAAATTTCTCATAAGTCAAGCGGCTCCCGAAAAATGTGTCGGGAATGAACCTTGAATTCCAAATTGGCGCTGTTCCGCGTAAGGCGGTGTCCCTCCGCCCTACCACGTCGACAACCACAATATTTTGCGGCGCTATTATTCGAAAGAGACGAGATGAAAGAGCGTGATCGGCGTGACAAGCAGGGGGGTGTGTCGTCCCTCAGCGGCGGGGGAGGGGGGGAGGTGGGTGGACGGTCGGCGTATACCCGCTCTCCCCTTCGAGGCCTCTTTTCGCCCAACGCAAAGGAAGCCTGTCGATACTGCTGATGTTATCCTCGAATGGTAATTATTCGGTTTTCGGTAATGTACTAGATGATGAAATGGATGTTTGAAACTACGTTTTGTGTGTAGCTACAAGCGGCAAGCGGCGAGCGCTGTGGTCGACTGTGGGAACAATTGGGATTTCGAGAAACGGATTCCTTGCCGCATAAACGTAGTTAGTTATTTTTCGATCGTTAGTAACTTAGCTCAAGTGTTTACATACTGACGCGTTGATGTACATTTTAGTGTTGAATTAATTTTGCTAATGTCAGTTTTTATTACTGAGGTTAATCTTACAATTAACTATAACTCAGTAAGCGTTTTTTTTGTGTTGCACTATTGGTGTATGAATAAAATTAAACAAAATGAATTAAAAATTAGAAAAGACGTCAGATAGCATCAATTTAGGTATCATAATTACCAAAAGCGACCATTTTCCTGTTATGCAAATTGCATATCGTGCAAGCGCCGACATTTCGAGAACATTTCTCGGAAAAATTCTAAGTTTATCTTAATTAAAAACCTTTCGCTATACTTATACACGTACCTTCGTTGAAGGAATATAATACGAAAAATAAAAAAAACGCAGATATACTCACAGGTAAGAAGAAGCGAAATGTAAAATCACGCGACTTTACGAGAATTCGATCGCGCAACACCGACAGGCGAAAAAGTTTCTAATTAACGGAAGACGGCGGTCATCAAATTGTCATCAAGATCATATTTCTTTCTTTGCTTATCTAAATGGTAATGGATCCGAAGTTGCCATTTTCCACCCCCTCGAGTTGCCAATGAGATAATTTGTAATCAGCGAGTGTATTTGCGAAGCGGCCTCGGGTGTCGGTTTCGATTAGCTCCGATACAAATGTTCGACTTTTCCCCGGTTCCGTGGCTGTGTTTTCTCCCTTTTCGGCGTTTTTTATATCTGTAGGTCTGTCTGAATAAATTTTCGCTCGCTTTTCGAATTTCGGATCGTAAAATGGTGTGAAAAATGACATTGGCTCCCGAATCTTACGCGCGACTGTTAACGCGCGTTTCGGTGCCGCCTAAATACGAGTTCAATTATGAATCGATATTTTTTCGTCGTAAATTTTTTTATGCGAAGATCGTATTTTTTATGCGTTTTTTTTTTCGAAAAATTCGATAGAGTGCTGCAAAAATGATGCTAGACTAATTTCTCGATAGCACTTTGAAATATGTATATGCAAGATTCATTATGAAAATTTAATATGGACGCAGTAAATGCGAAAAACAAACGGAAAATTTTCATATCTTTGCAAGGGAGCTGTTAGTTTTTTTTTATTTTGGATTCTTTTCAACGTCGTCTGGTTGGAATTTTGCGAATTCAAGCCACCGCGCTCAAATTATTCAAAGCTTACTAAGCAACAACTATTTCATATGCTTATCATATCTGCTCATCAGACGAGATCCTCGTCCGTGCAGAAGTTTATTGCTTCCTACAGACAACACCGGGCGCCCACCATTTGCATACAAATGGCATCCGAAGCCTTCACAACACCGTCATACAAAATATAATAATGCGAAACGATAACGTCATAATGCTAAGCGATTTTTCAACTAACCGACCGATTAAGCTCTGGTGCGAAAATTCGTCAAATTTCCCCTTTGTGTGCGCACATGTCGAAACGTGCCTTTGTTTCATATGCGACCGTAATACATTCGCAATGCGGATGCACCATTAATTATTTATCAATTGATCCAGTGAGATTGAAGCGCTTCGGTTCGGCACGTTGATTAGGAAATAATTGGACTGCAAACTGCTCCTGCAGTACGATTGTTGTTGTTGATGTTTGCGAAGTCACAGCTCTCCAAGTGGCGGTTAAAGTCCAAACTCACTATACTGTTTGGCGAACGATTTAGATGAAAATTGCCAAAAACATCGTGTGTGACGTCTTAAGGCGGAAATACATCGTTCTGAGACGTCATAAAAGAAAGAAAAAGAAGCAACCCATTCAATTGTTCATCTTTTTCTTTTGACGTCTCAGAATGGTGTTTCCGCCTTTACTCGGTTTCGATCTTATGGTGTCCACACACGATAACGATTTTCAGTATGATTTTCTTTCCAATTCAATCGCATTAAATTTAATACGACTTCCCCATATACTTCTTCGTTGCGACATCGATAGACAAAAAGAAGAAAAACATATATTCTTTTACGTTCTCTTTGGGTGACGCGGTGAATTCTAAAACAAGGGACCTATAGTTCTAGAAAAACTTTTGAATTTAGGTCTGCATTTTTTTCCTCCATACGGATTATGGTTAAACGATAAATTCGTTGACGAAGATCTGAATCAAGTAAGAAGGCACATACGACGATTTTGGAAATCGTACTTATTTGGGAGCCTTAAATCGTATGCCAAACAGTATAGTGTGTTTGGACCTTAGCACGTTGTTAGTCTCTGACAAAAACCCCTTAGAATCTCAACGGGATTCGTCTGCTATATCGATATCGTTTTGTGGGGAGTGCGTCTGGTTCGGTCTCTATCTCTTATACATTATGTATAGGGATCACTTGTTGCTTCATAATCGCAGACTGTTGTTTGCCGAATAGATTAAACTCGAAGGTATATTTGTGAATGGTACGTCTCACTTCTTCCTTCCGCCCGAGATCATCCCCGTTCTCGTCGCTGAAAGCTTTTTGCTAAGTCGTCTATTCATTCGGATCGTCTCGGATCTCTCGAATAATAATTATTGTAATGCTTTGTCCTGCAGATAAATCGGCTTGTTATTCGGAAAAAAAATGTTTATTCCTCCCGTGACGAATGGCTTAATTTATTTCGAAGTTAAAGAGAGAAACTTTGTGATTGACTTAAGTGGAATTACGCTGAAATATTTTATCGAATTATGCGTTGGTTTTGATTGAGACAGGTTGTGAAAGTTATCAAAAGTAAAATCGCTAATTTTTACTAGGATCTCATTCGATTCGCTTTCAACGAGAATCGTGATAAATTTTCAAATTTATTCGAGTCGAAAGAGTCACGATATGGTCATAAATATCGTGACAGATTAAATTAACCGATACGCTATTGACAACATGTGCAATTCTGAGTAACGAACGTCATGCAATATTAAGTGCAAATATTGATTAAAACGAAACTGTATATAAACAGCGCTACACTAAAACCTTGAAATAAGGCAGGTTTATCAATACACAAGATATTCACTGTGAAACTAAAAACGAACTTCATTGTATCGAATTGTAATCCCAACCAAATTGATTCAATCAGAGCAAGACTAATTTAATGGTAGATTTCGCCACTAGAGATGGAGTGCGACAGTTACAGAATTTGACTAAATGTTACAGTGAAAATAATGAGTTTGTTTCTTAAGTTCCCCATTGATCGCATCGTGACTACTTCGTCGTACTCTGTCGCTGACTTTTCCATCACTGGCAACGAAACCCACCTCAAATTAAGTTAGTAGCGCCATTGTAAAAAAGTGAGTGAAGATAAGTTTCACCGTCAGTGACAGTGAGCAACAGTGACAGGTGTGACCTTGTCACAATGCGAACAATGGGGCTGTTTTTGTCTTGAGTCCTCACTCTATACATCGTGATCACTTCGCTTCCATCATTCTCCATCATTGGTGGAGAGATCAGTGAGATTCATGGATCATCGATAGAATTGTGCTGGTGGACTCTACTCAGCAGAAGATCGGTATGGATATGGAAAAAAGATTTATTCGACTTCCTAGATCCATTCCAAAATTGTAACTCACTGACTCAACTGTGCTAGGTATACTGAAAAATCCAATAATTCGACGAAATGATTAAGCAATAGCCGAGCCAAAATCTCGAAATCTCGAGTCATCCGTCCGACACTTGAGCACACATAGCAACTCAGCATTTTCGTCTCAGCCACACGAATTGTTTGTCCAGGGGGTGGTTGTTGTCTTGGCGTTTTCAGCTGAAAATTGATCGCGTTCAGCCGGAATGACAGGGCAAACAGGGTGCACGTGAGGCGGAGCTAATACTGCACTGCGCCAAAGCACTCGTCAATATGCAACCGTGGTCGATGTGTATGCATGCACATCGGCGATTGTTTAATTTTTAAAGGTCGAGCCGCTTTGTATGCTCTCGAATCGGCTCCGAGGCGTATGGTATGGTTTTGGTAGGTTTTCCTTGTAAGACGATGGGTGAAAATGTATGGAATTTCATAGTATGCTCTCGAATCGGCTCGAAGATGTCAGATATGGTTTTGTTCGAATGATGATGGGTGAAAATGTACAGAACTTCATAGTATGCTTTCTACTACGAGAAATTAGCGCAAAAATGTAGGGTCTATTACGTCGTGTTCCCCTTTCTAGATCAAAATGCACCCCTAAGACCTATCATTACCCAAAATCTTATGCTTTCTGCCAGCTGAAACCATAGACTCCCGTAATTTCTCGTACTATTCGAAAACGTCAGAGATGGTTTTAGTAGGTACTAGCATTGCCACGGATGTGTTTATTCCTGATTTGTTTTTAATTTTTTTTCGAAATTAATGATAATCAACCGGTAAATAGATGATAAAAAGATACGTTTCGGACAAAAGTCAAACCCCGTTATATACGCAAAAAGTTATCGTATGCTCGAGTAAGACGATAGCCGAGCGGTTAGCGCGTCTGCACCGATACAGTGCATGCGTGAAATTTTCGAGCGTTAGCGTATTTAAAATATCTATAGATTGCTCGAAAGACGGTGGGTTAAAATGTATGGAACTTCATAGTGTGCTTTAGAATTGGCTCGAAGAAGTCGGAGATGGTTTTGGTAGGTTTGTCTTGAAAGATGGTAGGTGAAAATGTGTGGGACTTCAATAGTATGCACTTCAACAGTCATAATTTCATAATCAAAATCGACACATCAAATATATTTGTTGTGAATTTGTCAGATGAAAATTTTGTTTAAAATCATTATTATAATCATATTTTTTAATGAAAAGTATATTTAAAATTTAACAATCTGCACGATCGTTATGAAAAGACGAAATTTTTCAAACTTTCATATACTAATTAACCGACTTCAGTAAAATTTCCCAGCAACATCATAAAAAAAAAATTCAAAAACTGACATCAAATTTAAAATTAAAACAAAACCGAGTCCATTTTGATCGCCATCTCGATAGTACGCAAAATCGCATTTAAATTTAACGTAACAAAACACCGCGGCACTAACGAGATTGCGCCATATCTGAACTGATGCGAACATCATTAGACCCGAGAGGATGCAATTTAGCGTTTATGTCCCATTTCGGCCGGGGATTATAAAGGTCACAAAAATGTACTAGCATATTCATTAAATGCCACTTTTCAAGTTTTAAGTGCGCCTCGGAAAAAAAAAATTGCGAGTTTAAGACGACGACGAGACAGAAGCCAATGAGAGGTGGAGCAAGAACTTCAATCTCCCTTGTCAGAGGCTTAAATATTTAAAGGTAACTTCACACCTCGCCCGCAGGTTGTAAGTACAAGGATCCCGAGTTTGAAACTCTAGACGGGAAAACTGCCAAAAGTTTCAGCAGTAATTCCTTACACCTTAAAGTTCGATGAAATGGCGAACACGCGGGGGGAACTGGGAAAAAAATTAAAACGTTTTTTGTTCTCGTTCAGATTTTCGCCCCGAGGCGCAAAAGCCTCGCTCGATAAGTAACGAAACTAAAAGTCAGCCGCGAAAAAATACGATCGGATATTTTTAAGCGTTTTCGCCGTCCGCGGGGCTGTTTTTCATTTTTGTGCTTTCGGGAACAACGCTCTATATAAATAGGATGAAATTAGTTTTTATTCAGACCAGACTTGAACAATGCCTTTGTTGTGATGTACTTTATATTTTTTTTATTTAGTAACATGCTGAAAATATTGTTTTCATTTAGAAATTTGATATAAAATATGTATACAAAAAATATGATATTATTATTCATTTGATGTATAACATATATGTATTATTGAACGTTTTGAATAATGCGAATATAGCATTACGACTGCTTATAAAATTGTATCTTAAATGTATAAGTAGATAAAAAAATATTTTTTGTACATACATATATGCAAATGAAAATATATATTTCTTTATTTTAGGTCTATGTGTGTTCAAATTTGGTTACTTGTTCGTATATTTAGCAAAATTTTTGAAATTTATAATTTGATCTGATGTTATTTTGAAATCAAAATAATCTTTTACAAAAAGTAAAATATTTTGATATTATGGTTTGTGCTTTTGTTTTTATGAAGCAAAATTGAAACAAAAAAACAATTAAATTTTCTTTTATTTGAACTAGGTTGTTTTGTTTGTGAAAATCTGAAAATACAGTCGATATGATAAGCGACATTCAAATACAAAATTTATAATCAGACTAAAACTAAGCGATATAAACTAAAAACCTCACACTTACATAATTTCTATCGGCCGATAAGTCAGCCTCTTACTCAGCATGGAATAGTAATCACACACATCTTTAAGAGCGCGACTAAACTATCGGCCGACATCAAATCCGCAACCCCCTAGAGCCCAAAAGCAACAACCTAATCTCGAATCGAAATTAACACACATCTCGACCACACCACCGATTCGATCGAAAAAACACACCACTCTTCTCATCGCCGATTTGAATATCTCGCGGATCAAAATTCACGGCGCGACTCCGTCCGAATTCCTCGGGTATTATAAAAACCCATTAGTGGCCGTGACACTCGGAAAAAAAGGATCACCATGGAGCCGCCCCATGGCCGATGGGGAGACTCGGTCCTAGGGATCGTTACCTGCGAGGAGGCGTCGCTTTGCACTCCCAATCAGATATTGAATTAACCGTGCGGCGCGTGGACGGAATCGCGATCGGGGCAGACGGTCAGGGGGTTGAATCCACCCCCTTCGGTTCAAACCCACCCCTTTGGACTGGTTAACACCCCCTTGGACTGGTGGCCACCTCTTTGGACTGGTGGCCACCCTTTTGGACGTATCTGCACCCCATCTGCAGGCCGTAACCCTCTCCGGGAATGACTAATTTTCGAGACGACTCACTCGATTCTGGGTACGTGCGAGATGCTAGTTGTTGTCGTCATCGGGTTTTTCGGTTATTGTATGTGTGTCTGTTTGGTTATTGGGGTGTTTTAGATTGATGTATGTAACGATAATTGAGTGGAATGGTTGAATATCGCGCATTTGTGGAAGTGAATGTAGAGACTACTCGCTTGATTATGGATGCGTGCGAGATGCTAGTTGTTGTCGTCGTCATCGGGTTTTTCGGTTATTGTGTATGTGTCTGTTTGGTTATTGGGGTGTTTTAGATTGATGTATGTAACGATAATTGAGTGGAATGATTGAATATCGTGCTTTTGAGAAAGTGAATGTTAATTTTTGAGATTACTCGCTTGATTCTGGATGCGTGCGAGATGCTAGTTGTTGTCGTCTTAGGGTTTTTCGGTTGTTGGATATATGAGGTATTTTAGATTAATTTACGTGTCAATAATTGAGTGGAATGGTGAAATATCGTGCTTTCGTGAATGCGAAAGTTGTCAGAAAAATTGATTCTTTATGCCTATTGATCGATATATGCTGAGAATTAGTCAAATAATAGGTAGATCTAATCTACTATATACATATGCTGAGAATTATAAAAAGAATAGATAGATCTAATCTGAAATAATCATCACGGTTGCTTGTTGAGTCCCTCTAATATGATCAATTCGATATCATCTAGCCAAATCAAGTTTGTTACATTTTGCGTGTAACAAGAAACAGCTCCGGAAACTATTGTTGTTGTTTAGCAATATCGAATTATATTCTCGATAAGTTGCACTTCAGTATTTGAAGTCTATGTTGACAATGTTATTGATTATATAATGAATATTTATCAATTATTTTTTCAAGGAATCCCATTCAATGTATAAATATGTATAAGATGCAACATAAGTTAGAGTACAAACCAATGCATATGGTAGGTACATTTGTAAAGTGTAGAAAACAGAAAGAATCTCAGAACAAATTACGAAATAAAACGTACTGCATACAAATCAGTTGCAGTATGTTTTCAAGAAAAATACAGTGAAACCCAGTTATCACGTTTTCAAAAAGACTGAGGGAATACGTAAAAATAAAACTTATTTTTCTATAATACAATAGAATTATTTATAGAGCAGACAATTGGATAAGTTAGAAAAAGTTTAATAATATTTTAGGCTAGGTTAGACTATTTTTTTGTAACTACATACATAGGTTGTCAAATGATAGGTATAATCGAATAAGTAAAAAGTGCAATGGGGGCATATTCAAAATTGATAGTTAATGTGTGAAATAATTATTTGAAGTTTTGAAGAGAACATAGAGTAAATACATACAAGAGTACATACATGAATGTACATATCGCATTTACGAAATCTTGCAGAATATGATCGAAACAGAGCAATCGCGCCAGATAACTCGAAACTGATGGCCTATACTCACAATTGTCACTTCGAAAAATCACTACTTTACCCAGTTTTAAACCTAAAAAGCTAATTTTATCAAAACGAACCTTGCAAAAATTCAAATACCAACTGCACGCACTTAGCCATCGATTTTGATTATGCTTCCTATGCACTGTTTATTTACCCAAACACACCTATCACACGAGATAGATTCCGTTTGTACCGGGCTCGGGCAATTTTCTATCAATCGAAAATTAGATTCGAACCATAAACACCCCCAAAGCACGCACATTGCCATGTATCATCAGCATCAGAAGCATATAACTCCGATTTCGCCGCAGTTCGGAAGCTCATCCATCTTGGCGGGGAGGACGCCCGTGAAATACGGCCGCCATTTTAATGGTTTCGGCGTGTATTACAATAAATTATTATTCAGAGTCATGAATCGGATGGGGTGGATATAATTTACATGTCATTCACTTCGGCGACGTTATGAATAGTAATTTGTCATGGTGTCAGCTTTCCGTTTTTCTTATTTCGTGATGGGGCGGCAGTCGCCTTTTTCGGATGCGGTTTTCTTCGCGTCGTCTCCGGGGAGGTTCGAAATAATGAAATCACGCGGCATAATCAAAGTTTACTTATCGCGTATAAGCTGGGATTTCGGTGCGTGATTTCAGCTGTTTTGGAACTAAATTAATCCTATATTTTGAAAAAAAAATGAAAGTAAGGTAAACTTTCTCGGGTTGATTTCGGACATATCAAATATAAATTGGATAAATTGAGAAATTTCGCATTTTTTTCGGTTCAGAATGTCAGATTCGAGTGTTCAAATGACGACTGACAAGGCCTAGGGGTACAAGTGACATCGCGGTGATTTTGAGAAAAGCGCGTTCAAAATTGACCATGTATTAGGAGGGAGGTCGATTGATTTGATGATATATTGAGGCACACGTTCCGAATTCGTTTATATCCTTTTGCCTCCAAATAAATGAGCGTGCATAGAAGCGATTCTTGTGCATAACTCAATTTCGGTGAAAATTTCACTTGTACCCCTTGACCTTTTCAGTCGTCAAATATAGTCGATATATGCGATATTGCTTAATTTATTTAATTTTAGGATAGCTTGAAAAACATTCATATAGTGACGAAGTTTTAGCCATTTACCTTTATAACTTTCTGAGTGAAAAATATATTTTTTAAATAATAAAGATAAATACAATCAAATGACAAAATTTGTTTGGCCAACTCATAATACATAGTTTATTTTATTATTAATTTCATGTGAACTGACCACATTTTTAGTTTATTATTAACAAATTTTATTTGTGTATATCAGAAAAATTTAACAATGAAAGGAATTAAGTGATATTCGAAAATATAGTTTGATTCTTTTTCTCAAATTTTCGCTTTATAGAGTTAGTCAAGCTTAGATCTGAACGGCACATTTGTGAATCATCGAATTCTCAGAAAATATATTAACTTCTTTCCGAGATTCAAATAAATTCACAAGAAAATAATTAGTAAATCTTTGCATCGATTACATACAACCTTCTGAATCAAACGCGATCAAATATGTACGAAACTTGGAGATAACTAAAAGTTTTTCTTTGATTTATAATTTATACCGCCATCGAACGAAGCGATAATATAAAATGTACATATTATATTGAATATATTCAGATGCTTTCGACGAGAAGATTCATTTGATCGCCGAACGCGTATGCGAATAACACTATGTTAATGACTAAAATCTACCACTAATAATTGTCTCATTGGTATTCCGAATTGAATTTCAATGATTCGACGAGGGAGACTTTGTACACCGGCGGCGTTCGAAGACTGTTTTCATTGAAATGAATCGGAAAGTTTTCCATGCCGTCTGCCCGTAGGAGAAAACTGGAAAAACTTCCGTCGCAATAGAATTCATTTCCATTGTGGAAAACTTATCGATGAATAGGATTATACACATAATATGATTCAGTATATGAGGTGAAAAAAAAATAGTTTCAAAGTCAATATGCATGGGAGAATGTTGTATTTGTATCATATTTTTTTTAGATAGAGGATTTGTCCTAAATATGAAACATTAGCCAATTTATTACTTACAGTTTCGACAATCTGCTAATTATGCGTAAAATCAGTCACTGATAGTATTATTGTTAAATTAAAAAAAAAAGAAACAACAATATCGATATTGAGTCTAAAAATATTGGGGATTGAAATTTTACTAGGTTTTTTTTTAAACAATATCAGCTGTAGTATTGGAATGTAATATTTTTTTAGGATATGTTATGAGATACATAACTGCCTGGTGATTTTTAGTATCGAAAACGCATTACTTTGAAATGAAATTCAGTATTTCACAATTGCCACCCTTTGACTATTTCGTATTTTAAAACACCATCGTTCCATATTCCAGACAAATGAAAAATTACGAAAAAATAAGATTTCAGTAATCGTCGTTTTTTTCAAATTTGAGTGATTATTTCTTATTTTTGATATAAACAACACATAACTAAGTATATTCGGCCTCAATCTATTTCTCGAGAACGTTGATTATTTTTCATATGTGAAAAATACACGCATAATACTTAAGTATTTCCATATTTAGGACATTTCATCTATACGTTTTTTTTTTCACTTCTGAATTAAATTGTATCATTACAACGAATCTTAAATTCGAGTGATATTTTAACCAAACTTATAATAAAATAATAAGTGGTTCTAAGTTCAAAAGTTTCCCCTGCAAATCGTTAAGAATGAACGTCTGAAGAATTCGATAGAAAAGAGTCTCATATACTCGATTGCTTCTTTTCAAATAACTACAAGTTTTCATTTCATCGTAAAATTTATGCGTGTTTATTGTGCGACGGTAGGCATATAAATGAATACGAAATACATAAAAATAAATGGAAAGTTGAAGAATAAGAATGATATATGAGTCGTTTATTCGAGTACTTGAATATTGAATGTCGTTTAGAGAAAAATATATTTCAACTAGTTGATAAAAAACGATAAAGTTCCTAAATAAGGGAAATAGAATCTGAAACATATTCTAGCTACAATGTATTGAAATTATGTTTTGTATATTATATTCACTGTAACAAATAACTGAAATGTATGATCTTTGACCCAGATGAGTTCTAAGGCTAAATGCATAAACAATGAAACATAACTTTCGTCGATATAGAATTATAGATCAAGGTTGAAAATTGACCTTCAAGAAAAACCAGCACTACATTTTCTATTCTAAAATAATTTGAAACTCATATACAAGTATTTTATTGAATAACTAAATCCGTTGTTTGTAAAATTTCAAATGTAATATTGCAGAAATTTTCCTAAACGTTCACACAGTAACTCTGGAACGTTTGACTTTTAAAGAAATAATCATTTACAAATATCACGCAGATTGAATATGACGACCGAAAAGACCAAGGGACACAAGTCACATTTTGGCCGAAATCGAGTTATGCAAAGATTAGCTTCTATGCATGCTCATTTATTCGGTGGCAAAGGATATAAACAAATTCGGAACATGTGCCGAGATATATCATCAAATCAGTCGACCTCCTCCTAATACATGTAGGTACATGGTCAACTTTAAACGCGCTTTTCTCAAAATCACCGCGAAGTCACTTGTACCCTTTGACATTTTCAGTCGTTATATATACATTCAATTTTATTTATCAACTAGCAGTAGGCGCATGTGTATCAAAATAGTTCGGAATTAATCAAATTTCGTATTGCCACGGATGTGTTTATTGCCATCTATGTGTGAAATAAAAAAATATCGAAAAAAATATCCCATATATACGTTAAAAGTTGCAATTTCGTAATTACAACTTGTAGCTCGGAGCGTAAGGCAGTGGGCCAATAAACTGAACACGCAGGTTCGAGGCACGGCTGTGGCTGAAAATTTCGAGCATCGTTAGCGTTATTTACAATATAGATTTATAGACGATATAGAAACATTATTGCATCACATTCGACCAAAGCACGCATCCGAAGAAAAATCGCAAAAGGGACCCACAGACTAAACCATACAAAGCCCGAGGGGAAAGTCATCGTCAACGGGACGATATTATTAATCATAATTTGAAAAGCGAGCCGAGATGGATTTTTGGTTTGGTATTCGCTCGCCGCACTGAATACCAAGTGGCCGAGCGTTCTCGTTACGGAAACTTGTTATCCGGGACGGGACGGGACGGGACGGGACGCCTTCCCGGGATTTCGCAGTGCGCAACGCAGAAACACTAAATAAAAGAAGGGACTTAAGGATGAAATAAGGTTTTGCGTCCCGTCAGATCCGCTCACAATTTCGGGAATATGCCCCTTTCTCCGAACTCGCGTTATATTTCAGCATAACACACGCTCTGGGATGTGTGGGTGAAGAATAGTGACGTAGTTAGAAATTTTCGGCATGGGTGCGAAAATTTTAGTAAAACCCCTTGACAACCTCTTTTACGATATTAAAAATTCAATAATTATAAGATTTTTTCAAAAATTTTATTGTAAATAAAATTCAGTCTTTCGTGATAGCTTTTATAGTGATTAAATATAGGGTTGCCTGTAAACGTAAATGTGGCACCCGTAGTTTCGCCTAGTTTTGCTGGTACCCTACTAGGCCGGCCTAACAAGCCGAAATAGAGTTAGGGTGCAGTTAAAAGGCGAGATGGTGGACTTTCTTCGAAATGTATTAAATTCATTCAATATAATTAATAAGCACCACATGTGAAATTTTTTTAACAATTTTCAAAAAAATCTTTTAATTTAATTATCTAATCAAAAAAATAGTACTTTTCTTAATATTTATGAAACTTAGTATGGTATAGAACTCGTAAATAAAAGCATTAAAATATTTTAATTTCACGTTTTCCGCAAATTGAATATAATAAATTCTATGGAAAATATTCAAAAACTAGAACCGCAGGATTTTTTTTGACAAAAAAATTACCTTTACCTATATCTGGGGCCCTTAGAAGGAATTAATAGTTTTATTGGAATATAATTTTATTTGATTTTTCAAATATTATAGATTTCTCTGTTTACCACAATTTCATGAAATATTAAAAAAAAATCTTTAACTGATGAATCGAGACCTTTTTGAGCATGGGCCCGGATGCTTAAGCACACCTTCCCACTGGGACAACTACGCCACTGGAAAAGGAAGTTGGTGAGAGGCGGGCTTTACTAAATCGCAAACTTATCGCGCGAGCTAGCGTAATTGAGTGCGAAATTTATACGTGCGAAATATCTTCGCATCGAATTGTGCCGTTTCGTATCGTTCGATATCGAGTTATTGGGTTTGCGCTTAATATTGTTTTGAATCGTTCGCGATTTTATGGTTTTCGTTCGAGTCGATTTGTGTGTCTCGTTTGACGATGAATTTGATTTGATTTGTTTTGTTTTTTAATGGAAAGCGTAAGTCTTTTTGTTCGATGGTGGAGATGGCTCTTTAGTGAAGTTTTTATTGAGTTTGTTTTTTTGATGGAAAGCTTTTAATACGTTGAAGGAATGTATGAAATTTAATTTGTATTATAGTCTCATCTATCATAATTTTATGTCTTATTGAATGTTTTTGTTTTCATACAATCAATTTTGTAAAAGTCGTTGTTCAAAAGTTTATACATCAGTAGCGGCTAGTAAGAATGTTTACAGAGGATTATAGAAATGAAGTTTAAATGAAGTTTAAATAGGAAGTACAGTTATCCATTGAAAAATGTATAAATAACGAGAACAAAAATCTTCGTAATTTCATAAATATATTTTGCAATGATAAAGTTGTTAAAAAAAACACCGATAATCGTAACTATTTTTATAAAATGAAAGAACAGCAGCTATGCAATCCCTTAGGACTGTTATACACTAACCATCTTTTCAATGTAAATAAAATTTCCAATCAAATCAAGATTATCCAAAGCTGATAGCTGATTTGAATTATAACAATCTTAAATAACAGCAATGATAAAATTATAACATAGCACGCATAAAAATACATTCTTATTACACTATTTTTTTTTACTATCACGTTCCATCTTGGCGAATGTCAAAATATCGTTTTTCTTAATTGATAAAAATTGATATGGAGACACGGTCGTTTCTTTCGAATGTTTGGATTCATTTGATTCAAAAAAAGTGTTAATTTAGCGCTTTACGAAACGGCTCCGCAAATTATCACATTACCTACACCTTTCACATGCTCGATTAATTCGAACTATTTAGTGACACCTATGTGTGCACTTCTCTACTCTTAGAAGTCTCGTCTTCACTATATATAAAGTGAATGATACTAACTATTCAGGGTTATCTGTGTCACTTGTGACCGATTAAAATACACGGTATGTATATAAAAAATTAGGTAGAAGTTACCTGTTAAAATAAATAAATAAATCTTCAAAGGATTAACACAGACCAACTGACGTGCGAGCATATTTAACCATGTGAAATTCCTCTACCTTATTCCTATTGAATTTTTTAAGAAGTAGCAGCGGAAAGGAAAGGAAAGGTCCAGTGCTAGTTTTCTTGCGAATAAATCATGTTCGGGGGTGAGACACTGTATAACGTGACAGTCCCCAGACAACGTCCCAGGCGCAAAATAAATTGTGACGCCATCAAATATAACTTCATCAGCGAGAGACAGATGGCCGTGCAAGAAACCAATAAATAACCTTCCACCTCGGAAAAATTGAGCGAAATGCGAATTTTATTATGTATCAATCGAATTATGTTTTACACCCAACTTTCGTTTTACACGGTAGATAGGGACCAGCAAAAACGGTGTTAAAAAAGTGACATTTTTTATTTCGAGATATTCATTATATACATAGATTAAACAAACCGTGTTAGACCAAATAAATCGTGTAAAAAAAATATTTTTTCATTTTTTCAAACCGTGTAAAACGAGAGTTGGGTGTATTTTATTATTAAAATTATTAATTGAAAGTATTGAAGTAAGGTGTATTCTATGTCTGTTTTGTGATGTTAGCGTTTAGCTATCCCAGATGTGGTTATTGATTGGATGGATGACCGTGAAATACTGTAAAAATCCATCGATAGGTGATTCGCATATCTACATGTATTTTGTATATCATTTTAGTGCAGGTCTTATCACTGCTATAGTCAAGCAGCCATAGTTTTTAACTACGCTCGGTCAAAATTCGTCTCTCTTCCCTGGATTTTCAACAGTTTGTAGTTGAAGGACGGACTGTGATTCTTTGGTTAATTGATTAGAACAATGAAAATATCGGCCCTTAGATATATAAAAAATACATTCATAATATATTATTGATGCCATAACATGGATAGATCTTAATGGGTTAAAATAGTTGTAATAACATTGAGTAATAGGAATATATGAAACCTTGGAACCTTGTTTAACGAGTAATTTATTCGATGAATAAAACAAATTGAAAAAAAGTCTCACTAATTCGCATAATGAGTGACATATGTATAAATACATATTGTGACGTCGTATGCAGTATTTCAAAAATCGATTCACTTAACGAGTAATATTTAGGAATGAATTATGCTCGTTATGCGAATTTCCAATATTAAACATAAAAATATCTCACAGATATTATTCGATTTCATGATCAGTTGAATACTTAAGCTCACACATTACATTATGACATGAAATTAATAAATGATCTGAAAAAAAAACATGCACTGAAACTCAAGAAAATACATATCCTCACATCTAAATTTATCCAGCAGTCCTTACATTTTTTCAAGTATATTTAACCGTTGATATCTCGAAGAGAATTATCGCCTCGACCCTTCGTAGGTTGTCACGATCCTTTTCAGGATAAAGCGGCATACCGGATCGCAATATATCTTCCCGGTTTAATTTAATAATAAATTTATACGCAAAAAGAAACTTTCATATCGACATCGGAAGCGGAAAGGAAGTGGTAGGTTCTTGTGCGCCATTGCCTCGAGTGTTCCGAGTTGTTTGGTCTCGGAAAACTTGAAAAACGAGCCATCGAACGTACAATTATCCGTCTGTTGAAGAAATGGTTCGGTTTGGTTCGTTCCCATGCCGAAGTGTGCGCCAGACACAGCTCTCGGTATTTCCTTCATTTTGGACGACGATGCTGCTTGTCCTTAAATGCAGTGCAGTCTATGGTGAAAAGGGACTTTTTCGTTTTGACTCATTTTTTTAATAATGAATTTATTTTAATTTTTCCCTCGAAAATGCTTCGAGATAATCTGATCATATTGCCAAATTTGAGGATTGCCAAATTTCGATCGGTCGGACTTTTTAAGTATCGAAATGTGCATATTATAGAAATTGTAATTTCATGTTAAAAAAGTGCTTGACTTAACTATTAGCCCATATATGACGACTGAAAAGGCTAAGGGGTACAAATGACATTTTTGCCGAAATTGAGTTATGTACGAGAATTGCTTCTATGCACGCTCATTTATTTGGTGGCAAAAGGATATAAACGAATTCAGAACGTGCGACGAGATATATCATCAAATCACTCGCTTTCTCGAAATCACCGTAAAGTCACTTGTATTCCTTGACCTTTTCAGTCGTCAAATATAAAAATAAAACAGAATTAAACGAGCCCCAATAAAGAGCGATCTCGAATTACAACAAACAAATTACACGAAACAAAATCAAATTAAAACCGCTCAAAACGTGCGTGGCCCGCGGCGCGCTTAAAACGCCCCTTCGCGCGAAAACACCCCCGAAAGGGGCCGCGATAAATATAAAATATATATATATATATATATAAAACTCGGTAGAGGACGAAGTGGAAAAGAAAAAAAAAATGGGAAATAAAAGGAAAAATAAAATAGCGCCGCCACTGTGTAGGAGCCATTTCCATTTCCTGCCGCGGAGGTCCGCCTTCTTGGCGCGCTGTCCTTTCTCTTATTCAATCTGCGCTTTTTTGGTTTTTAATTTCATGGTGAGTGGTCACAGAGGGTGCCTCTCTAGACACTCAAACCCTCCACTGAAATATCCCTATACGAGATGTTGTATATAGGCATATAAAAATAAATATATTATTTATTGGGATGTTGGCCGATTTGAGTTTGGTTAAATCGCACGTCAATGTTTAATGTTGTAAGAAATGATGTGTAATTTCCAATGCTGAGTAGAACCTTTCTTGCGCTCATGTGAATTTGTTGGTAATTAACTTATTGTGATTCTAATATATCGATATGATCACATAGGGTGCCTCTCTAGACACTCAAACCCTCCACTGAAATATCCCTATACGAGATGTTGTATATAGGCGTATAAAAATAAATATATTATTTATTGAGATGTTGGCCGATTTGAGTTTGGTCAAATCGCACGTCAATGTTAAGGGTTGTAAGAGATGATGTGTAATTTCCAATGCTGAGTAGAACCTTTCTTGCGCTCATGTGAATTTGTTGGTAATTAACTTATTGTGATTCTAATATATCGATATGATCACATAGGGTGCCTCTCTAGACACTCAAACCCTCCACTGAAATATCTCTATACGAGATGTTGTATATAGGCATATAAAAATAAATAAATAATTTATTAAGACTAGCAGTAGTACCTAAGAGTACGATTTTTTTGAAAAAAATAAGTCTGAATGAGTTAAAATATTCTTCAGTTGTTAATGGGTAAGAATGAATTTCCGGTCGATTTATATATTTATAGACGCGATGAAAAAAAATTGCCGAAAATAATTATTTTCGAAAAATTAATTATTATATTTGAAAAAGTAAACAAAGCGAATGCCGCTGACTTTTATATTCGAAAATGCTAATATCGATAATCAACGTTAAGGTTTAGATTTGTATGAATACATTTATATACAGATTTTTTTCGAATCATCCAAACGACACATGAATATAGATCTTATAGCATAAGCTGTAAGATCCAAATTAACATATGTATTATTTTTTTTAGTTTTGAATTAAATGCAGTGTAACGATGCTATGTTTTGCATCGTCTGAAATTTATGCTTGATGATTTTCCATACAAAAATTGCAACAGAAAGACAGAAAGAAAGAAAGACAACCAAAGTACAAATACGCTTAGCAATATTATAATATTGACAATTGCGTGAAAATGTATGAAATACATAATCCTAATGCTTTTTTTACTTTTCCATAAATATACACTATTCTTTCACTTCAAGTAAACCCAATGAAATTTTAAATTAGAACATAACAATTGAGACAAATAAGCACACTAAATACTATAAATTCGAAGCGACGAAAACATTCTCCATATAATTGATCACAGTAGTCTCAACAATGCCTCTGGTCTGAAAGTGCATCAACATTATTTACCCTCGGAGCTGTCGTCTCATAAATGCACAATGCACATTGCGACAAAGTTCGAAATGCATTACCGGACAATATACGTATGAGCGAGATAAATAACTCGATTTGAGACAAGATGGAGAAAATTCAAATGGCGTGTTTTTGTCGTTAGGCGCGCGCACACAGTACTGGAAAACTATCGGAATATTGCGAAGTGTTTCGTACGTATGAGAGTAACGCAAAGTTTCACCAGACATACTAGAAATGTTTGCGATTCAGAATATTCGTCATTGAAATGTTTTTCGATTTGAAAAAAAATCGTATTGTCATCTATGTGTGAAATAAAAAAATATCCCACATTTGGATTTTACGCCTTATATACGTTAAACGGTGCAGTTTCGTAATTACGACGCATAGCTCGGAGCGTAAGGCGGCGGGCTAATAAAGTGGACGTGCATAGTTCGAGGCACGGCTGAAAATTTCGAGCATTGTTAGCGTATTTATAATATAAATAATGTTAAAAGGGGTCAAATGTATTGCATTTTTTCATATTTTTTTTATCAAATGAGTTTATGTAGTCTGTTTTATAATTTGAAAACTGATCAAATAAAGTTCATGATATTTTATTTGAAATCGAAATTTGGTATGATTTCAATGAAAGAAATCGATTAAACGATAACATTACTAATCGTAAGTAGAAATTATTATCAGAGTGAATAAAATCAATATTTCATTGGATTAATGATATTTCTATACATTGCCTTGATTTTTATTGTTAGAGATTGAGTTTACAATAAAATATTGTTTTTAATACTCCAACAACTGTAGCCTTCAAAATCAAGATTTTCATTTAATTGAATTAATCCATGAAAACAATTCAAATTATTACTGCCAAATACTGTACTTAACCAATCCTCAAATTATAAATTCAATTAAAAAAAAATCAAAAATTCTAAAATCCATAAAAAAAGTTCAGAATCACAATCAACACAGCACATTCGCTAGACACGATTTCCATTATAAAAATTCGCAAGAAACCACCACCGTCACAAGCAAACTGCAAACGTGCACGCACATCCAACCAAGAGCGTACACCGACTGCGAATAGCGCAGTTCGTTCACCGCGCATTATGCATTCACGTGCAACGCGGCGGGGTAATGCGGTTCCAGGAACCTTGGCCATAGGCGTCCGTCAGCCTGCCGCCCTTAGTGGGTTAACCAGACAAAGTGTCCGCCCACCGTTTTCAAAGCAATATAGTCGGTTTAGTATTATTAAGATTATTATGCATAGACTAGACTGCCTGGGTATGCTTTTGATTGGGGAAAATCGGTGAAAATCTGTGGGAAATGTGCAAGTCTTTGTTTTGTTTGGTCTCATTTATTGAAATTGTTGAATGATTCTAAAGTATATTAAATAATTTGAAGTATGTGTAAGTTGATTCAATAGAAAAAGCATTTTTATGATTATGCATATACTGTCTGGGTATGCTTTTGATTGGGGAAAATCGGTGGAAATCTGTGGGAAATGTGTAAATCTTGGTCTCATCTATTGAAATTGTTGAATATTTATAAATAAATTAAATAATTTGAAGTCTATGTGAGTTGATTTAAAAGCAAAATTATTAAGATTATGCATATACTGTCTGGGTATGCTTTTGATTGGGGGAAATCAGTTGAAATCTGTGGGAAATGTGCAAGTCTTGTTTGGTCTCATATATTGCGATTGTTATTTTTTTAAATAAAAAAAAATAGTTAAAGTATGTGTAAGTTATTTGAATAACAATAGTATTATTAGAATTATGCATTGACTATCTGGTCTGCTTTGGATTGGGGAAAATTGGTGGAAATCTGTGCGTAATGTTAAGTCTTGTTTGATCTCATCTAGTGTGGTTTATTTTTCACGAAAATTAGTTTATTAACAATAGAGTCTCAGTTTTTCCTAAAATTACGAACTGTCAAAAATCCGTCTCTATTCTGCCAGTTTCCCACAGTTCATAATTGGAAAACTGACTCTGACACTATGTTTAGTTCACATCACAATCAAATAGACCGGCCATCAACCTGCAGTATAGTTTCGTTACACATACCATTTACAAAATTATCGATTCAACTAACATAAGTCTGCCCGATCCCGATTAATTTCCACACATTTTGAAAACTTACAATCCACATTTCTACGAGCCTCACACACCGAAGTCATTTCGCATTCATAAAGCGTAAGTGGTCCACCTATAAACCGGGGTCGGACAAACGAGCGTGTCTCTCTCGCCTTTACTGCATGCAGTCCGTATGCAGTTTCAATTGCACAAAGATTTGAGTGCCGGTCGTAATCAGCGAGACTAGTATCTGTGTATATACGATTTCACGGAATCAATTATTCAGGCGGTTTTAGAACGTGTATGAAAGGTTTCGATGCATACACAAAGCAGTTCGAATCGAGTTTGATTAATGAACCGATGGTGATTCGTTTCGAATGTTCTCGTTGTGTGATTAAATTGAATCATTCATTCGTAATTACAGGGATTGTTAATTTTTCGATTAATCTATATTATAATTATACTAATGATCGAAATTTAGAGCGTGTACTGTAACGGTACGGACGCACTAACCGCTCAGCTATCGTTCTATTCTAGCATATGATAACTTATGCGTATATAAGGCGTAAAATCCGGGGTTCGACTTCTGTCCGAGACGCATCTTTTTATCATCTAATTATACGTATTTATATCGTAGATTAAGCGGGCTCCAGTTAAAAATTTAATCTCGGCCCATTATTACCGTTTTTAGTCGCCCCCCGTTTAACGCGATTTCTTCAGACGCTTTTTTTTAATACTCAAATGATAAATCTTATCACGAGTGATCACGTCTATGTTATTTTTCTGAAAAATACCGTTTAAAGCAACCGCGTTAAACGGGGGACGACTGTATTACCATCCGAGACAGAGTGGCCTAGGACACGTTTGAAAATTTGATAGTTGATAGTTGCGGTGCATTTAGCAGCAATACAGTCGTCCCCCGTTTAACACGATTACTTCATACGCTTTTTTTCAATACTCAAATGATAAATCTTATCTCGAGTGATCACGTCTATGTTATTTTTCTGAAAAATACCGTGTATAGCAACCGCGTTAAACGGGGGAAGACGACTGTATTACCATCCGAGACAGAGTGGCCTAGGGGACGTTTGAAAATTTGATAGTTGATAGTTGCGGTGCATTTAGCAGCAGCGGTGTACGTTACTTACGGCCCCGGCTTGCGCTGTTTACGAGAGGCGGCCGCCTAATTGCGCACCCCTGGCAGATTCCGTACAAATCGCCTTCGTTAACACTTAAATTCGTACAATACGCCCCCAGAAACTATGCGCCGGATTAAAGTTTCGTTTCGGCGAACAGCAACTGAGCCGTGTCGTCTGAATTTTTAAGGAAATTCATGACGTCGCGTGCACTTATTTGTATATCTATAGGATTAATGCGCTCTGTTTTATCTCAGCGATTTATTCATCGTATTGTTTTTGTTATACAGTCTCGTTAAGTACAGAAAAATACTCACAATCAGTAAATATTATCCAAAATATCCCTGATGTCCAAAATATCGAAACTATCAAAATATCTTGAATCTCCAATATATCCAAACTATACAAATTAAAAAGGCACCAAAACCATTTTCTTAACAAAATATTAAAAATTAACGAAAAATATACATTTTTAAACAGGAAAAACATGGATTTCCTGAAAATAAATTTCGTCTGCGGCACTATTTCGTTACAAAGACATTAAATTCAACATTTAAGAGGAGGGGGGGGGGAGTTATTCAATAAAATTTCACTTGATTTTTAAATCAAAAAAGTTTTTTGAGGGAGGGAAGAAGTGTTTTGAAATTTTGTGTTCCACCATTGCTCATAGCATTACATTTCTAATGGCAAAACTAAACATTTCAATAAAGTTGAAAAATCTAAATATGCAACATCCGATATTGCAAAAATCGAAAAACAACGTCCATTATCTATGAATTCAAATATTTCGTTGAAAATAAATTTACTTGCAGTAGATATTGAAACTTTTTCCACAATCGATGTTTATAGTTACGCACATATTATTTCAATCAAGTTTCATACAGAACTATAATATAACTGGCGATCAACCCGCTGAATATATCCACACAGTTTCAACCCGTTGAATAAACTCGTATCAACGCAGATTTGGAGCGATACACGACACACAGAATAACGCTACTATATAGTTAGATATTTCAGACATAGCGCTCATTCCAATATTGACAATTTTAAAACAATACAGAAAAATACGATTACGCAAAAACGAAAAAATACAATAACACCGAACATTCGAATCTATCTCAAAAAATCGAACGATGCAACATTCGATATTCGCAGAAATCGAAACACAACGCGCGCCCATTCTAAAGCTATCCGTATGCGCGCCTAGCGAACCGTCTCTGGTTTCGCTGAGCTCGCTCCAAAGCTCTTTTGACTTTTGCATTTGCGCCAGTAGATTTTGATTTTCCGTAGCTGGCCACGCATCCGTACACTCTCACTTCCAGACACATAACTCAGCCAGGAGACCGATAAACCTAAACAGAACATAAAGCCTCCGGATAATGTTCAACGGCCGTCCGATATTGCTGCCTTTTCGAAAAGTGCACACTTTGTGTTGCATGTGCGCATCGTATTTATAATTCGAGCCGCTAGGAGATGATCGTGACTAGTTCCATTGTTTTGAAAAAAAAAAATATTTAGAGTCGGTCTTTTAATGCTTTAGTTAATCAAGTATTAGTCTTCTTATTGTTGACTGTCGTATGTCGGTGGAATAAAGATGGATTTTTGGCAGTTCATAGTTAGATGACTGATTCTATGCGAAATTGTGATTGTGTCTAACTTAAAAATTGATGGAATGGAGATGGATTTTAACAGTTCCTTGTTAAAAGATTGATTTCAAATATATGTATGATTAGTTTACAAATGCAATGAAAATACTGGTCTTTAAATGTCAAAGCACTTATCGTTAGTAAATTCAACTTTCTATGTAACGATTGAATATCACAAAGGTTACAAGTGACATTTTTTATCGAGATTAATTTACATAAGTACAAAAAATAGTTCTGTCTCATTAATGACGACTGAAAAGGCCAAGGGGTACAAGTGAAATTTTTGCCGAAATTGAGTTATGCACAGAAATCGCTTCTATTTACGCTCATATATTTGGTGGCAAAAGGATTTAAACTAACTTGGAACATGTACCGAGATATATCATCAAATCACTCGAACTCTTTCTAATACATGTAGGTATATGCTCAACTTTGAGAGCGCTTTTCTTGAAATCATCGCAAAGTCACTTGTACCTATTAGCCTTTTCAGTCGTCAAGTAAAACCATTTTCTGCACTTAACTTAATTTCGATAAATAAGGTCACTTGTACCTTTTGTGCTATTCAGTCGTCATATATGAGATATATTTCCTGAATAATATAAATAAATATTATTAAATGCCATATTTTTTTGATCACTATATAATAAATCATTTATTTTAGAAGTTATTTTGATTCATTTTGTACTTTAATGTGAACTAAACACATCTATAAACAAAATTCATATGATTATAATTACTTAAAAATGGAATATAGTAGGAATTATCGAAAAAAGCATTAAATAAGTTTGACCTTTTTACTTGTATTAATGGAGTTAGTCACGATAAGCTCTGAACGATTCTTTTTTAGATGCAAGTGTTCAAATGGTGTCGGAGAGTCGATTTTCCATTTTGTTTTTGCGCAAAGATGTATTGCATAGTCGTGTAATTCGTATCGGTTACTGGGCCGATGTTCGGCAAAAACGAAGGTGAAGCAAGTCGATAAATTCGGGGATGTGTTCGTTCGGTATAGAGTTATTTGTACTTGTTAGATCTACAGTGATGTATTGTTAAATAGAGTCGTTAAAAAAAAAAGAATAATGCCAGTAACATAATAGATGATATATTTTTGACGTCTCAATTAAGTCGTTGTACATTTTTTAATAATATTCAAATTCGCCCGATATCGAACTGATCGTCGATATTTTTCATGTCGGTATATTAATACCGAGCTCTCACGTTAAAACACAGACTTCATTATTTAAAACCGAAAGAAAGCGGCAAGGCGATCCGATGCAAAAATTAATAAAGAGAACGAACGGAGGAGAGAGAGCGAAAAAAAAAATGGAGTAATATGGTAAAATCTGAGGCGGAGCAGAGTCTCCTCTTAAAAGGCAATTCCGCGGTAAATTTGATACAACTTGTTGACTTTCCTCTCGAAAAGAAAAATACGAACACGCCCGCTACTTTATTAGGAACTAGTGCCCGGAGGAGAGGGCCCTAACACGGAAAACCGTTTACCATCCCTCTCCCGATTATCCCCGGCCCGTATTCCCCACGTGCTTTATGGCGCACCCATATTCTTACCGGGACGTATTTGCTAAATAAGGGAAGGAAAAAAAACTGGGCGACTCTCCGTTGTTCAAATAAGAAAATTTGAGAACGCCGAGACCATAGAGTATGCTGAGACGAAGCTCACGTTTGTGCGTGGAGTGTGTGCACACACTTGCGTTTATTTTTTCCAAGCGTGTCGCTCGAGTGGTGTTGGGTTTTTCCGGGAAATTTGTTTCGATATTGTTTATTTGGTTCTTTTATTTTAAAGTTAAGAAGTAGCTGCTAGGTTAGAAATTCTGAGCACTAGAGTTTGCATTTTAGTTTTATCAGTTTCAAGGTAAATGGTACGATTTGTCTGTGTGCTGTTGAATTGTCATAAAATTCACGATACACATGTATGAGGTGCTCAGTGTATAATGTGATTAATTCTACTCTTTGAATAGGAGATTTAAATGAAAAAAATATTGGTATAGTTATAGCTTTTCATGTGTGAAATATCTTTCCTGAATAATAAATGTGATTAAAATCATATGACAAAGAATATTTGATCACCGAATAATTAATCATTCATTTCAGAAGCCATTTTAATGAATTCTGTACTCTGATGTAAACTGATCATATCCGTAGCTTATTAAAAACTAAGCTAAATCAAAATTAACATTCTTATTATTTTCGAAAAAATGATTAATGAAGGAAATCAGGAGAATTTCGAAAAACACATGAAACAAATTCATTACTTTCCTCGACTTTTGATTTTATGGAATCAATCACGTTGTTTATCGAATGACTAATATGGTGCTAAAATTGGTTTAATTTCAATCTATATAGACAAGATACTATATTCATTTAACAAACCGTTTCGTAAAGTTTCAAATTAACCCTTTTTCAATCAATTATTCAAAAGAAACGATCTAGCCATCATATCAGCATATAACTCTGACCAGTAACTAACAAGACTCGAACCAGCATAAAAAGGCCACCGACACTAAAACCCAACGCATCACGCACAAACATTTTTATACTATCATTTTATCATGAAATGCATCGAATCGAACGCATTCGTAAAATAATAGAATCGAAAAGGGGATGTATACGAATTCAGCAGGGGTCGAGTGACGGTCGTAAATAATTCCGACAGACTGCTCAAAAAACGCTCACATCCAGTCTCTGGTACATGAACATGAACGTGTACATACCACAGAATACATTTAGGTGATAACTCCTTAACGATCCTATTCAAATGAATTATTTGCTAGATGCAAGGGGGTCGGAGGTTGCACTCGACACGCATGCTCACTCTTCGGCTGGTTGCCAAACTTAAAAAAATCAAATAAAACGAAAGCTTGTATGAAAACTGCGAGACGATTTAATGTCGTGCTATGTTCGTGTTATATAAATGACGTATAATATTTTATTACAACTGAAAAGGCTTAGGAGTACAAGTGAATTTGCGGTGATTTCGAGAAAAGCGCGTTTAAAGTTGACCATGTGCCTACATGTGTTAGGAGGAGGTCGACTGATTTGATGATATATCTCGACACACGTTCCAAAATCGTTTATATCCGTTTGCCATAAAATATTTGAGCGTGCATAGAAGCGATTCCTGTACATAACTCAATTTCGAAGAAAATGTCACTTGTACCACTTGGTCTTTTCAGTCATATTATATTTTTAATTAGAAGTTTTAATTTTTGTAATTTTAAGTAATAGATAGTAAGTTCCTACTTCTTATCATACAAAAAGTGTTTAGTTTGAATTTGATCGTTCTATTTATGTAAATGTAAATAAATATCTAATAGCGTGTCCACACTCAGGTCGGCGGCATTCAGCAGAAAAACACAACATTGGCATAAATTTTTGATCTTTATTATATGTATAAATACATTTAATGAAATTTATTTTGATTTAATATAAATAAAATAAAATATCAAATACCATTTATGTGGATGAAGGTGAAATGTATTATGTATGAAGATTTTTTTTTCAAGCTTTAGGTGTATGTATTTTATTTTGCCGCTGGAAGCTGTCAGCCGTTAATACAGTCTAAATTCAAATATAGATACAATAGAATAGCTTTAGAATGTTTATATGCTCGAATTAACTAAATATCATAATGAAAAAGCAAATTATTTATGTTTTTATACAATTTTTCATGTATAAAACACACAAGTAAATAAATAGAGAAACAGGCAGACATTCGCTGGAAGTCACGCGCCGCGATTGACGAAAGTTTACTGTCGCCATCGCCGACGACGACATCGCATCGCCTTCCCTTCCAGCTGTAAAAACTCGACCACCCCTAAAAGGCAAAAGATGTAAAAATCGCCATGTTCGGCGGTAATGGTCACCCTAAATTAGCGCAGGCCATCCCGCTCCTGGGCCCATAACCTGATATGGTCTCGGCCACCCCTTTTTTTTCCACCCCACCCGTATGACTTATGTAAGACGCATTTTCCGAGAGTGGAAACACCTACCTATGTACTCATGTACTTATGTACCTACCTATTCATGGAGTTTTTCCCGAATAGAGCGGACCGAGAGTTGTGAAAAATTAATACGGGAAACTTCCGCGGGCCAAGTTTGCGCAATCTGCGCGAAGTGTGGGCGGGCACATTCCGTTAGCGGCTCTCGGTACATAAATTCCATTTTTTTTAACATTTTGCTTTTTGGGGGTACGGGGGTGCGAATAAAATGTAATTTCGGCCATTAAAAAGCGAGTTGTGCTCGGTGAGTGGAAGTCGCGCTTAAATAATCCAGCGTATGGCTCTCGTGTGCCGAAATTGTGCGATGAAACATTTCCTGTCTATTCAAACCGTCGAAGTCGTGTGTTTTTTTTAACTTAAAATAATAATGTCAATTAATAAATTATCAAATGACGACGAAAATGCCAAGGGGTATATGTGACATCGCGGTGATTTCGAGAAAAGCGCGTTCAAAGTTGACCATGTACCTATATGTATTGGGAGGAGATCGAGCGATTTGATGATATATCTCAAAACACATTCCGAATTCTTTTATATCCTTTTGCCACCAATTAAATGAGCGTATATATAACCGATTCCTGTGCATAAATCAATTTCGACAAAAATGTCACTTGTACCCCTTGGTCTTTTCGATCGTTAAATGTATTCAATAATATAATAACACTAATTAGTGTGTGTGTGCGTCTTTGTCCGAGTAACGTTTCAAAACTGCGTTGATATATTCAACGGGTTGATCACTAGTAATGAATAATACAAATGATAATGCACTATTTACTCGATTAGAGAAAGTTTACCCAAAATATTAAATTAATATGTCTAGGTAAAATTCTCATTCAATTAACTAATCATCAGTCATTTTACTCAATGTAACTCTAATCTAAGTTAATTTGGAAGCCTATGTTATCTACTTTAACTCACATGTTAGTAAACTAAAGAAAAAATCCGAGTTTACTGCTATTAGAATTAGAACGAGTGAAATGACCGAGCCGATGTTAAATATTAGATTATTATAAAGATAATCAAAACTCTGCCTAATTCTCTTATAACGTGATATATGTGAGTTATACAATAATATTATACTAAATATATATTTTTTAATAACATAAAAGAACAGAAATGTTGCGATTAAGGCATCATCATCTAGTCTCAGTAGGGAACCCTATTTAAGATTTCGCAACGATCTGTGATAATTTTATCATATGAGCTAGTTAATATAAGATTCAAAATTTAACGCTCTCACTATAAAATGTGTATTCGAAGAAATTCCACGATTCAAACTCGAATAGAAAACTTTTCACGTCGGCAAATACGGACGTTTCGTTTTATGAGAAAATTAAACACGGTCCATAAGCGAAGTTCAAATGAAGAATATGCACACGTCGCGTTTATTTCGCGGAGTTGGCGAAGTACGTGCGCTCTGGCACACGGTCCCACATAAAAATATCGCGAAAATAACACAATACACTCCTCTATTTATGCCGTGGAAGTTCCGCTATCCAAATCATGACTCGCCGTATTGACATACGTTGCAAATTGGAAAATCGAACGGCGCAACAACGATCACGTACCCGAGCGAAGGCGGAGGGAATTTTCCGCGCTGTGCGAAATTTTATTTCCTCAGACGAAAACTGTTGAGAGCGTGCACGTCACGAATGAAATGATAAAACTATGGCGGGAAATGTATTTCTTTAAGGCGATAGTCTAGTCGCGAGGGGGCGAGGCGAAAACTCACCTTCCTCGGTGGTGTATATCTAGGGTTTCTGCTCAGATGGTGTTGGTTATGGTGGTCGTCTTCTAGGAGACAGGTGCCGTGGATGTACCTGCATGGATGGGGAGACGCAACACACCTCGGACAAGTTTACGACTTATGAGAGCCAAGGTTACTTAGATTACTTTGCAGCGGTGGTACGTGTCGCGAAAATACGTGCATCACTACTGTCCGATGTGTTTCTTTCGTTTATTATGTCAGCTTATATTGTGTGAGAGATTGATCGTGTTTTTTTGTGAATATAGAAATTAGTGTTTTGTTTGATTCGATTAAATTCTTGATCGAATCTATTATCTATGGATATGGATCGGATTAATTCAATTTATATTATAGTTTGTTATTTGAACTGTTTCCTGGACTGTTACTCTTCTACTGTATCTCGAATCAAAATGATCTTAAACTGCCCAAGTAAAGCCTGAAATGAAAAAGCACTGATTTTACAAGACTTTTTCAACTCGATTCGAAGATCTCGTTTTTTTTTCCAACACTAACATCGTCACCCGCGCTTTTCACAATTCACTCGTATGAAGTATGCAAAGGGTCCGCATCGTGCACTCGTCGGGTATCAGAGAGTTCAGTATTATGTTTTTATTATTTTTCATAAGTTTTGACGATCTAATATCTATGGAAATGGAATTAATTAATCAAATGTATACGAAAAAATGTTTCACCTTTTGTACAACATGCTATTCGTACTGTATTGCGTACGAATTGCAGAGATCCCGAATCAAAATAAGACATCAGTTCGACTTCAAAAATACCTCAAACTATTCACGTTCACCCTGAAACTAAAAAGCGCTGATTTTCCAAGACTCTTCAACTCGATTCTAAGATTTCGATTTTTTTCCAACACTTACATCGTCACCCGCGCTTTTCGCAATTCGCCCGTATGAAGTATGCAAAGGGTACGCGTCGTACCCTCGGAGGGTCCTCGGTGTCAATTTTCAGCCGTCGACCCTTAACTCGGTAGCGCGTTTCGGGCGATTTATGACGAATGAAAAACGCGCCAAACTCCCCGAACGCCTCGCTAATAATTGATGGCGTTTTTACGGGTTCTACGCCAGGGCCGGATCGAGGGGCGAGCTTTTACGGCGTCTTGCGGCCGCTAATTAAATCTAGCTCCGTGTCGGATTAATTGGGCGTTGAGTTGTGTAAAAATTTGATTTGATCGTGCTAGTCTTTTATGTATTTGAAGATTTTTTAATTTTATAGTCTGTTGTGATGGCTTATTAATTGATTGATTTATTATGTTGCGTAATCGTTTGATAGGAAAAATATATTGATTACTGTGTAAAATGGGAAAATAAAACTATTATGTCCGCCGTATTAGGTCGTACTAGGGACTCAACTGTACGAAAGAGAAGGATATCCATATAGGCGTTTTTATTATTGTTTAATAAAATTATTAATAAACGATATTAATTAGGTCTGCTAGATCGAATCTTCCAAAACTTACAATTAAATAATCATGCATAATGGAGAACGAAATAGAGAAAATATTAAGATTTTGATCTAGAAAATTCATCAATCTAAGAGCCGGTCTTTTCGCTACTCTAGTAAACTAACGACAGTGTTACTGTCAATCATTCAATAACGAAGTGGAAATTCATGGAATAGAGTCAAATTTTGACAATTTGCAGTTTAAGGAATAACTGTAATTCTATGTTTAGTTAACCGGACCAGGAAAAGACTTGCTCTAAGTTCATACAAAATAAGATAATTCAAAATCGTGATTGTCTCACTAAAGAAATGTAGAGCAAAAAGCGATGCCTCATCGACACAATATCCCTTAATACGAACGAACTAATCAACGATTTGAATACTTTAAAGTAGTTTCAACGTTTCCATATAACCACAGAAAAGGCCAAGGGGTACAAGTGACTTTGCGGTGATTTCGAAAAAAGCGTATTCAAAGTTGACTATGTATCTACATGTATGAGGAAGAAGTCGAGCGATTCGATGATATATCTCGGCACACGTTCCGAATTCATTAATATCCTTTTGCCACCAAACAAACGAACAATTTTTGTGCATAACTCAATTTCGGAAAAAAAGTCACTTGTACCCCCAAACCTTTTCGATCGTCATATTTAATCTAAAAGTTGCTCAAATCAAACATACTTCAATCGTTCAAAAAATCATCAATCCGCTCCTGCCCGCCACAGAGACAGCCACATACACGCCGATCGTTTTTGCGACGAAGCAATTCGGTTAAAAGGCTCGCCTTTAGTGTCCCCGTTCCTCGAGTATGCGGATGTGTCCGATTCGTGGGACATTATCGAATCGCATCTATAATTCAGGCCAACCACACTTAGAGCGGCCCCTAAAAGCCTCCGAGTATCGGCTATCGTTTCGCATTCGTAATGTCCGAGACGTATTATCCCGGGAAGAAGATGCAAGGCTGATCGGGACACACGTGAATCGCTAATGAAAGGGACTAAGTGAGTCTATGTGCCCATAGTCTGTGTATTTATTAGTCTTGTGGTGGATTGTTTTGGATATGCTGCATTTTAGGGCTTCGGGAAATGGGAAATCGACGGTCGGTTTTGAGAGTTTCCCGGATGTTCGGTGTACGTGGATAAGGGAGTTTGGTGATTTTCTTTTGGTCTAAAATTGGTATGAAATGGAAAATATTTGCTTTTAATTGATTTCATATGAAGACCGAAAAGGTCAAAGGATACACGTATCATTTTTGTCGAAATTGAGTTATTTACAGGAATCGCTTCAATGTACGCTCATATATTTACATAAATCACTCGACCTCTTCCTATTTTCTCGAGAGCGAGAGCGATATTTTCTCGAAATCGCCGCGAAGTCACTTTTACCCCTTGATCTTTTCAGTTGTCTTATGTGATTGAAATACAATGAAATATCTATAATGATCTATGAAGAGGGTTACTATCCTCCTTTAAATATGTGCTCTATTGTATTAAAATGAGTCATTTTAGAGTTTTGTAGTCATTTCGTGTGCCGAGATACATCATCAAATCACTCGACCTCCTCCTAATACATATAGGTACATGGTCAACTTAGAACGCGCTTTTCTCGAAATCACCGCAAAGTCACTTGTACCCCATGGCCTTTTCAATCGTCAATTAAGGTCTTTTCTTACGTAGTGTTTTTATTATGTACCTACTTACTCTAAAAATCCGTATTATCTTACTAAACAAATTCATTTTTATTTATAAAAAAAAAATATTTGAAAGATCTGATATACAATAACATGATTATTTGGAAAAACAAACAAAATGAGTTCGCAAAAAAGCGAGCAAATCTAATAATCCGAATGGGATTTCATCAAGGCGTCATGTTTATCCGAATTTGCGAACAGTGTCTATCATAAGCACGCTTTTTCTTCTCAAAGCCGTCAGAGTAACGCCATTGCAAGAAAATCCTCTGTTTCGAGCGGCATCCGGGAAATTCTTCAAAACTAAATTACACCTTGGCGCAGACAACTGCGGGAACTTCGCCGAACGAAGTGAGTTAACCGACGGCTTCGAGTGTAAATAAATATACACCGAAAATAAAAAAGGAGTCGAATAAATAAAACGAAATAACAGGACGAGGGAGGGCACAAAAAAAAGGATGCTTATACAAAGTGACGTGCGCGGCAGGCAAAAGACGGACCCGACGACGACGACGAGAGCACAAAAGTGTCGAGAGAGAAAAGAGAAAAGGCGAAATAAAAGGAGAGGGGAACGTAGGGAGAGTTGGGTGTGGAAAAGGGCACACACAACTAGTGTAAATAATAAGAACGTAACGGGGCCGAAGGAGCATACGCCCAGAGGTAATTCGTTTTTATATTCGCTTACAAAGTTACAAAGCGCGTCGGGGACAACAAAGTTATCCTGTAACACAATCTCTGGGTGCGTGCTTTGCGCCTTGCACACCTACTTTGCCCGCTTTTGCCCGCTGATAAATATAATATGTGCGGCTTATCTGAAGGAGCCCTTTGTCGATCCCTCGTCAAACGGCGGCTACTAGTTTTTTTTTCTGGCCAAAGAGCCGAATTTTATTTAATTGAGGACGTCATTACTGACTTCTTTTGACGGAGTGATGCTCACACTGTGCTCTTAGCTTCTGATACGTTTTTGAGTTTTTTGTTTCATCGTTGATATGCGATGAGCTTGAGTACTATATCATACGTTATTAAGCTGTTGATTAAACACATTAGTCTGAGACGTTGAAAGAGAACAACATATTCAATTTTTAATTCAACCACGCATCAACTTGTCGCATTCACACACAAATAATTGAATGGTTGTTCATCTCTTTCTAACGGTGTATCAGACAAGTATATTTTGGCCTTTAGTATACTCAAGATGCTTGGGTTCGAGTTTATTTGAGTATTGGCGAGAGTCACATTTTATTTTTCTTAAATGATTAATCGATATGGAAATTCAGTCTATTCTTATGAAAATGTGTTAATTTAATATTTTTGGGTAAGTGATCTTAAAAATGGATCAATAAGCGATTTATTTTGTATCGATTAAGTGATAAATATTGTGCGTTTTTACTGAAATTTCGAAGACAATGACATTAATTCGAAATTAACGATTTCAATTTGAAATATAAAATTATTCGGTAGCAACACATGTAATAAAAAATAAATAAATATTTTTTCAGTATCGTTGATTCTTTTAAAATATAAACTAGGCGTCATTATTGAATAAATGGCATGATTCTATAAAAAAATGGAACGAAATAGACACGAAACGTAATTCAATAGGGAAAGTCAAACATTGCGTTCATATCGAACCCACACACGGCAAACTCGACGACGCCGTTTATCACCGAGTTTTCGATCCGTTCCAAACAAGCGGATGTTGAAAAATGACAAAAAACGTTATATTGAAAAATGAAACGAAAAAAAATGGTGAAAATTGAAAATTCGTAGCTAGGAAAATGTATAATAGTAGAGTATAGGAAACCAAACGTGACTCAATCTAATTTAAGCCATGAAAAAATTCTAATATAATTTATTGAATTTTTGTTGGAAATTATTTATTTATTCATAAACAGGTATTATTACCTAATTATTTTATAATTCTGCCAGAGATTGGTATACATATAGATATAAAAACGATGTACATACGTGTACAGATAAATATGTAATAATTTAAAATAATCCCCCTAAAGGGCAGAAGATAGGCAATACGAGTAGGTAGTACTAGACATAAGAAATTAGTTAAATTTAAATTAAATAATGAGATTTTTTAATAATATGACTGGTATTTATATTGAGGAAAATCTAACTGAATTCGTTCTAGAAGAAGGTGGGAGGAAAATTTGGATATTGACGAAGATGAACATTGAGAGAGAGGACTTAATAATGAATTTTGGGAAAGGAAATGAATTATTATGAAAATGAATCGACTTCTAATTAGATGAACTAATAGTAATCAACTTGTAGACGATTTAAAATAAAACAAAATCTAATCCACACACACACATCCCATCTATCACCGCAACATCGAACCGCGCCAAACGAACACGACCGGAAAATGCTCCGGCGACGAAACGAGCGCGAAAGAGAAAGACCCATGCACTACAACGGAAAATAATAATAGTAACGAAAAGGCTAAAATTGAAAAATCGCCGTTGAAAAAGTGTCGGGAGTCGAAAGCGTCGCGACGCCAGCGCCGGCTGTATCCGGAAAAATTAATTTGGAAAAAGCGTCTCGCGGAACAGGCGCCGCCGGACGCCACTGGCATCGCAAATGAACGGTTGTTCCTCTGCTCTTCCAGTGTCGTAGTGTGGGGGGGTGGTGCAAATTAAAAACCGATGTCGAACCGAGTGAAAAATGCCTACCGGTGCTCTCTCAGGACGCGTGACTGTATGCTCATTCGTTGCCACTTGTTGTTTTGCTTCTTGATTTTGTTGTTTGGTCATTTCTCAATCTGTGTTTTTTTCTCTAAACAGGCCTAGGTCCAATTCCGCAAACATTATCAATCAATATCATTCACCATACAGTGAATGAAATTCGTCATTACGGCGAAACTACTCCGAAGAGTAAATTAGTGTACATAGATGTCACTACATGTTCGAATAAATGCATTACAATGACGAACGACCAATGAACGGACATACTATACAGCGATACAGCATCTTTTTGAATGGAAGGGTGTGAATCGTGTATAAGTGTCTCATTCGTCAGTTGTCAATGCAATGTGACGCAGCTTGTATCGTTGATAGTTTTTCTTAGTATTTAACAGGTAATTCTACCCATTTTTTATACACACCGTGATTAACGGTCACAGTGACACAGAACTCTGAATAGGTAGGTAGCATTCACATTAAAAGTGGGATGGTGGACTCTCTCAGTTAGATGTGCACACATAGATGTCACTAAATAGTTCGAATTCAATCGAAACATATGAAAGGTGTAGGTCATAATCATTTGCGGAGCCGTTTCGTAAAGCGTTAAATTAACATTTTTTTCGAATCAAATGAATCCAAACTTTCGAAAGAAACGACCGTGTCTTCATATCAATTTTTATCAATTAAGAAAAACGACATTTTGACACTCGCCAAGATGGGAGACTCGAACTTACGCATCCGAAGTATGCTGAATCGACATGGCATGCACAAACGCTTTATACCGCTGCGCTATCGGCTGGCTTTATTTTGAATAGTAATCAATTTTGCTAGCTAATATTGTAGTGGTGTAAGGAAAGCTGTCCTTTGCGATAGCTTTTATATTGATTTGATGCTTCAATAATTTCTTTGCGTTAATGTTAAGATTTGCAATACGATTCTTCTAAATAGACGGCCTTGTTTGTATCGATTAAAATCCATTGATTTTAAAGTCTCCTGTTACTTGACTTTTAAGTGTATTATCAATTAAAAAAAAAATCAATTGAGTAGCAATTCATACTGGTAACAATAAATAAATTATGATATGCTAAGAGCCAGTTGTTTTGAATTTGCATAGATGTTGATTTTCTATAGCATATTTGAGCGTTATAGAAAATTAAATTCTATTCGAATTTTCGAATAATTCAACTATTTAAAACTCAAATCCAAATTAATGCACCTTTAACGAAACCGTAAAACAAATAAACGATTGAACGCGGGTTGTGCAATTGGATTAATTATTGACAATTGTCGAGCGCATACAAATTTATCACAGTGCAGTCATTAATATCGTATTTTCGACGCAATTCATCATCATCATCATCAAAATTGCACACTGAACATGAGTGTTTCATATTTGTGTTGACTTTAAATTTATGCATTATATTTGCGCCAGAATCACTTATTTATAAATCTACCAGAATACATATGAGCATATATTTAATAATTAAATTAAATGATAAAATTTAAAGAAACCCATCCAGCATATTTCATTAAAACATTCTAACATTTCATAAAGGGTGCGTCCTGTCGTCGAAAGGGGTGAGCTTCCACCACCCACCCGATTCAAAAGCTCGCTATAATTAATGGCCAAAGTTTATTCCCTACCCTTAATATCCTACCCTCGAATGGAAACCTAACCTAACCCATCCACTCACCGAGTGCATCTAGAAAAATTCGTAAAGCAATAAGAAGCACAGAAGTCGACAAAGGTTTCGAAGCCACGTGGCACGTTGCCGATCACCTGTTGCCTAAGGAAAGTTATTAATGTGTAGGTTAGAGATGCTTTAGAGAGTCGTGATTTATGATCTGGTATATTGCAAGATTGGAGATCGTGCCGATGAATGGTTCGGTTCGATGTCATAGGACTTATCTAGATTTAACGACGAGCAGTGTATTGGAAGTCTGTATAAGTTGTGAGTTTGTGTCGTTAAATTTTATTAGCTCCTTAATGAAAATTGGTTTTCATAACGGCTATATTTTACGTGGTTTCGTTTCATGAATGTGGCGTAATTGATGTAGTCAAGATGCATTGTATTTTTATGAGGTTTAATATTAATTTATTACTATAAAGATTGAATTATCAAAAGACAGTTACTAAAGAGTGCGAGTTGAGCCATTAAGCATGCTATGGATTTATATGGAGTGGTCATTGATATTATTGAAAAAAATTGAAATTACTATATCTTGAACAAATTATCAATAGTTATTTCATCATCAAATGTCAATACCCTAGCACGTTTGTAATAAATTCATCGAAATATATTTCAATGTCGGTTTTTCCACTGATTTATTTATCTAACCATAGAGTTAGTCAGTCTTCCAACTTCACACTATCAAAAATCCGTCTTTGTTTGGCAGATTTTTGACACAAATCACAGTTGCATGTCACTGTAACTCCATAATTAGTTAACTTAAATGAAAAGATCAACCCTAAATCAATTATTGCGATTTTGTACATTTAACCCTTTGCGATCCGGAGAATTTTCCCACAACTGCAAAGCGCTTTGACGCATTTTTTTTAAATCTGAAATTTGTAACTAAAAAATAAAAATCAAACAGAAATATCTTTCGGAGGTTATTTTTATTGCTTTTTATACATTTAAATTTTTATAATTAACCAAAGTATGATATTTTTTTAAAGCAATCTCCTGGGTGAAGATCTACGAGTAATCTGTGGGGAACTATTCCTTATCGAGCGTGGCTCGACAACGGATCGCAAAAGGTTAATAAATACAAAAAAAAGTGCTAAATGAAATAAAACTGAAACACACGATATTGAAACCAATTATTACGACAAACATCAAACCGAAACGTATCGACACACACAAAACATAACGATCACACACAAAACGCTCGGTTTGCGTCACGACGACAATTTACCAAAAACACGTTTGCTTTTCGGCCATACACACACAGAGTGTTCCACGATCGACAATTCAACACCAATAAAACCGGCTCCGATAAAGTGGCCTGGACCGGCACACCCTGTAAATAAATAAGAGTTAATACGCTCCCCGTATGATTTACAGCCCCGCTCGTGTTAAGCATGAAGCACGAGTGGGTAGTTTTTGCCTCCCGGTGTGGGAAATGTGGAAAATCGTGAAAATCGCGAAAAGCCGCCTAGAGGAGAGGAAAAGAGCAAAGGCTTTCGCCAACGTGGAAGTAAACTTAATTTATTGAAAGAAGAGAGCGCTCTCTTTGAGACACTGTCGGTCTACGAAGGGGAGTGTGGGTAGGCTTTTTGCAGCGAGCCGCTAACGGTTCTCACCCCAGCCGAGAATGATTAATGATGTATGACTTTTAACAATTTTCTGATATTTTTTTAGAATTTTTTTCCTTCGTCCGATGCGAAAAGGGTATGATGTTTTTTTTTCTCGGCGAGAATTTTCTCATTCGATGCGGATTAGATACAAAAGCTTTCAATCACGCTCGTTAGTTTCGTAGAAGGGATGATCTGTTTCGATGAAGCTAATGCTCGATTCGAATTACGTACCACTTTGAAGTTATGGATGAAAATGACAAGCGAATTTTTGAAAATGGAGCATTTGTTTGAACTTTGTGTTTTTATGATGGTGAGTTCAAATCCTGGTAAGAGAATCATGTTATTTTCTTAGATGATGTTTTCCATAGTTTTCTTGAATATTCACGAGACAGTTTATTTAATAGAATATCAATTTATTAGAGTTGCTTAAAATATATTGAATTCAATAGTACCTATAGATTGTCGATTGAACTTTATAGCGACCTTATTTTTGTAAAAAATATTTTTCTACACCGAGGAGAAAATACGTAGTAATAGGAAGTTAAATTGTCACAGAATAATTATTGAAAAAATACGGCAAACTAAAACTTACTTATAATACATGACCTAACTTACCCTACGTACAAAAACATCGCTAATTGTAATTGTCTAACAATAAGAACGTCATTATAGACTGGGAGTCCCTGTTAACAGTGATATTCTAGATATGTGCTATAGTTGTTTCTGATATTTTTCACAGACCGAAAGAGTCAACACAGTTTTCCATCGATTTCAAAAAAGTTTTTCCGGAATTTTCCGAATTTATTTCAAAGAATATTATCAACGTTAAAACAAAAACTGTTTAGAAACAACAGAAACGTCCTCGTCGCTACTTAGTCGGATATGATCGCGCGAAAAGCGCAAAAGCTCGTGATACGCGCAAAATACGACTTCGTCCGAGCCATAAATTCAAGCGGCGTATTGTAACCCTCCGCTGTTATGTTAACCAATTTATGTGTGCAGCTTTCGTGCAAAGTTCGCTCGGGCCACGGTCCAGGGCTGATAATTTTTGTCTTTGTTAAGTGCAAGCTTCGAATAACTATGTGTACGTGTAGTCCCAGTGGAGGTCCGACCTAATAAATTGGGCCACGGCTCGTATGGAAGGCTCCGTGTGCCGTCGGGGCCTGAATAAGGAATGAACTTGGAGATGGATGTAATGCGCGACGAGTGCGGTGTGAAATTTTCATGCGATTACGAGTTTAGGTGTGTGTTGTCGTCGACTGTTTTGATTATTCAAATCGGAGTGTGGTTGTTGTCTTTGTCTGTGGTGTTGAGATTTGTTGTCGGTGGATGCAGTTTGAGTCGGATATGCGTGGGTGAAAAAAAAGGTGGATCTTTTAAGTTCTACTTTTGTAGTATGGATTGATGCTTAACGAATCAGTTAATCAAAGGAGGATGTGTAATGATGGATTTTTCCGATAAACAGATTTAAAATATATCTCAATCGATAGATATCAGTGAATTCATATTTTTTTACTGTGACGATGTTTACTGTTGATACAGGATTTTTTTGTGTTCATAACAAAACTTTAGAATCATAATGAGTTATTTATTATCAAATTCACGTTATCTGTTCGAAATTGCGCATTATACATTTGTCACTAAAGGATAATTCATTTGACGACTGTATTTCACTAAGGGCACAAGTGACATTTTTTATCCAAATTCAGTTAAATACAGAAAATGGTTCTGTACCATATATAGAACCATTTTATTTACTTAACTCAATATCGATAAAAGAAGGTTACTTGTGCCTTTGTGAAATTCAGTCGTGATTTGGTTCGTGTGATTTTTTTGTGAACGTTGTTTTTGGTACTTGTCGTTTTTTCTGCAGTTGATTTTTGCACTCTGCAGTAAAATTTAATTTCTTGTTTGGTAATAATGACGTAAAAACTCTTAAAGTGTTAAAAATGATTTACACGGATGATGATACTGTAAACATATTAATCGTTGTTTTTTTTCTAAATGGAAAAAGTCGAACTTTAATTGAATAAAATCATCGCTCTGTTTATCCTTTTACTGACCAAACTAATGAATAAATACTCCCATGTACGTACATATTTTGATCGATCGAAATATGTACACTTTATTAGCTCTATGTTTGTATATTTTTACTCAATTTCATATTTGATTGGAAATTTTGTGAAATAGCTAGTTATTTTATGTAAGCAATTTTCTCTGATAGTATATTGATTTGTAATAAAATTTACGGATGTCCTACTTTGCTCGAGGCAAATCTAATTCAAAGTTACGATGCATTTTCATTAAATCCGGTCCGTTCGCAAATTTATCTTACAGCACGTAACGCGATAGTATGTACTTGTTAATCTTGACAGTAACGTTTATTTTGTCCGATAAATTATCGTTTTAATTAGCGCTGCGGATTTTTTTTCGATTTTTATTTCCACTCGAGTTTATTTGCAATGTTGGCGTGGGAGTTAAAGTTAAGATTTATTAGAATCGAAACGCTTATTATATGAGAAAGTTTGTTGGAAACTTTTCCTACTCCCCCACTGCGTTCATACGTTAACTCCAGTACAAATTATACGCGAATATCAAACGCTCACACTCGAACATGTTTTTCAAAATAAACAGACGAAAGTTAAACTTCCGAACAAGCCTTTCCCGTAAGGCGCACTTTGTCTACGTGCGTTCTACGTACTAGATACTTCCAATTTTACCGTAACAAAGAAACGATTAACGTATTGATAAATTAAACGACGCTAACACTCATTTGCAACTTTAAAACAACTAATCGTTATATAATTTTCAAAATAATAATAGAATAAAATACTTACAATTAGGTAAGCGAAGTATAAAAAAGTCACTCGAAATTCTCCAAAACCACTCGTTGCATTGTACACAATTTTAAATTAACAGCAATTAATATTCACGAATATTGTTATAAGTGTCGGTTATGTTGCAATATAATTGTGTTCGATTTTTAATCAGCTAATAAGATTCAATCGTCGCGATCGACTGTTTAATTAGTTGTTATTATTTATAGTGAAAATAATGTTGTTTATTTTTTTTAATCACACGAGTGTTATAGTGAATCAGAAAAAAAACTTCACCTTCGGATGTCTAAGGTAAGATTTTGTAATATTTTTAAAACACTCACTTATTCATTGAAAACAGTATTTAGTCGTAATGAGATTCACTCTAATTGCGAAATTTATTCTAACGTAAATCAAAAAAGGCGCAAAACTCTAAAACGACTGAAATATTATACGATCACGTGTTCACTAGAAAAGTTAATGACCGATACTGAATTGATATTTTGATTTCACAATAATAATTAAAATGGTGAAATACATAATTGCTCCGTTTATCGATAGTGCGTTTTTTATGTGCGTTCTTTCCGGTAACTCGAACTCGATTTGTGACAATTATTTATGCGATTTAATATTTATTATTGTATTGATTTATATGCTGAATTGATAATTTGATTTCACAATAATAATCAAAATGGCGAAATACATAATTGCTCCGTTTATCGATAGTGCATTATGTGTGTGCGTTCTTATCGATAGCTCGAACTCAATTTGTGACAATTATTATCTTTTTTTTAAAACAGTTAACATTTATATGTATCGATTGATACAACATCGCATAATCGAATCGAAAAAAAAAGAACGAACACGAATCGAAAAGACATTCGAGCAAACGAGGCCATAGCGCAACATAGCGGCAGACCATCGAAGGGGAGAACGGGGCGGAGTGGTCACCGTTTACAATATTTACGATTTTGACACCAGCCGATAGCGCAGCGGTATAAAGCGTTTGTGCATGCCGTGTCGATTCAGCATACTTCGGATGCGTGAGTTCGAGTCCTATCTTGGCGAGTGTCAAAATGTCGTTTTTCTTAATAGATAAAAATTGATATGGAGACACGGTCGTTTCTTTCGAATGTTTGGATTCATTCGATTCGAAAAAAAGTGTTAATTTAACGCTTTACGAAACGGCTCCGCAAATGATCACATCACCTACACCTTTCATATGTTCGATTAATTCGAACTATTTACTGACACCTATGTGTGCACTTCTCTACTCTTAGGAGTCTCGTCTTCATTATATATAAAGTGAATGATACTAACTATTCAGGGTTATCTGTGTCACTTGTGACCGATTAAAATACACGGTGTGTATATAAAAAATTGGGTAGAAATTACCGGTTCAAATAAATAAATAAATAAATAACTAGACACGAAACAAGACCATCTTCATCCGAACCGAACCGAATTGAACCGAACAGAGCCGAACCCACGACGATTTGTCAGCGCGTGGAGCTCATACTTTATTCATTCGCTGGTGCGACACTCCCCCTACTCGTTCAACATAAAATGATCATTTCAATACAAATAAAGTAAACATTATTTTTTACGGACGAGGGGCCGCGGTTTTATGGCGTCATTACGCCCTCCGCCGAAGACCACTGCGCCCTTTTTATGTATTGCTTTTCTCTTCTGCACGTTCTCTTGTGTAGTACATACTTTTTTTTTAGTGCTCCTTCTGTGTCGGTGGCGCTCGCACTTACCGCCGGAACCGCCCAGCTCCACCCTGCGGTTTTTAATAAAATTGTTGGTGCTAAAAAAAGAGGAAATCCCACCTAACTGGCTTACATGGATATGCTAGACGGTTTTGTTGGGCGGATGGGATCTTTTTGCGCTTTTCTTGTTAACTCGGTTTAGGGGTGGGGCGTTATTATTTTATGCGAGTTTCAATTGATCGAAGTTATGTTTATTGGTATTAAATTCTTTATTAATCGTGTAATATTAGGAAGATTTTTCGAAGGTTTTCGTTCATTCATAAAATATTTATAAATTAATGAGTTATTTTATGATTGACTTAAAAAGTATACTGCAGTTTTAAAACGCACGAAAATTTTCATAGATTTGATCAATTTTTGCTTTGGTAATGATGCAAGGAAATGTGTTCACATCTGGAAAATTATTTCGTAGAATAACCCTTATTTGTTATCATTGATTATTTTTTCTTGACAGAGATTCGTTCGAGTGTTTTTTTCATATAATGAGCTTACAGATTTGTATTCTCTTTACTTTTTAAACTTCTATTGAGAATATATGTATTTATTATGTAGAATTATAATAAAGAAATGAAATGTGACTTTTCAGGATTCGATAAATTTGAACCTTGCATCATGAATATACTGAGCCCGACAGATGAAACAACATTTCATAAATTGATCAATTTGCATAATGATAAATACAAAATGTGGAATAATGACTTGATAAATAAGTGATATTTTACATAACGAGTGAAACAGGGGAGAAATTGTGACGTCATACGTAACATTTCTGCATTTTACCCATCCATAAATACTGATAAACGAGTACTCAACCCAAGCAAAATTCAAGAACCAATTACACTCGTCATTCAAAGTCTTCTAAAAATCTACCATATTTAATTAATCATCATACAAAATATCAAAAAAAAAACCATTCGAATCCTTCGAAAACCACCAAAAACAATCGACGAAACGCCCGATCCCTCAACACTCAACGGCAACCCCATCATCCCTCATCGACTGGGGTTATCCTAGTTACTCTAAGGGGCCTTATCCAGGGGCGATCCAGGGGCGATCGAGGGCGACAGGGCGTCGGTAAGTGCGTCGCCGTCGGGGGCCGTCCATTAGTGTGCGCCTTGTTGCCGGCCATCATTAACGGTATCGGCCCACCACGCCCACGACGACAAACGCTTAATAGCGCTCCTCCGACCGCTAATGGCTAGTTAAATCTACGGGCCCATTATTGTCGACCAGCTGAAGTTCGCTCGATACGTGGCTTTTTCACAAATCGTGGAAAAACTTGCACTGGGTTTCCCTTCTAGCGATGGGTAGCAGCAGCGGAAGGAAAATGCGAAAAATTGGATCTGTTTCTTGGGGTTCCTATTGTTCCCATTGTTGATTGTGCTGCATGCTGCGTGCCTTTTGCTGCTTGTCACGATATCGGCCCACCACGTCCACGACGACAAACGCTTAATAGCACTCCTCCGACCGCTAATGGCTAGTTAAATCTACGGGCCCATTATTGTCGACCAGCTGAAGTTCGCTCGATACGTGGCTTTTTCACAAATCGTGGAAAAACTAACGCTGGGTTTTCCTTCCAACGATGAGTAGCAGCAGCGGAAGGAAAATGAGAACAACTGGGTCTGTTTCTTGTTGCTTTCTTTCAACTTTCAACTTTCTTTTGCTGTTTGTCGCAGTACGCTTAACCAGTCTTGAAGATGGGTTTCGCTTCCAGCGATGAGTGGCTACAGCGGAACGGTACGAAAATGCGAACAATTAGATCTGTTTTTCGGGGGTCCCCATTGTTATCGTAGACTTATTGATCTCAGTTAGGTATCAGAAACACTATGTGAAATATTAACATTTAAAGAGAACTCTACGTTCGCTTATAGATTTGTGGTTAAATTTTTGGCCTAGCTTGAAATTTTTTCATAATTCTTCGTAGTACACTGAAACTGTTACGACTACAATAAAAAGAATAATAAGCCAATAAACGCCCGAAACACACAAGCACCATAAATTAACACACATCACATGCAAATTTCCACGGCCTAGGCCGAAACGACCACCTCAGCGTCATAAAAACGAAAACTGCCCCATGGTCCGAGCCCTAACAAAAAGCTGGATTCACACAGCTCAGCGAGTCCATTTTCTATACATTTTCAAAATATTATTTTTAAAATCTGCCGTGGTAGCTTAGATAGTTTCATTTATGCCGAAGATGGCATATTTTGATGATGATGATCATATAATCTTTTGGACTATGCTAGATTTCTAACAGTTTGGAGTTTGGGATTCAGTTGTGGAATCATGGATGTTTAAAGTTTAAATAGAACATGATTATATGTGACGATTGAAAAGGCCAAGGGTACAAGTGACATCGAGGCGATTTCGAGAAAAGCGCGTTCAAAGTTGACTACATGTATTAAGAGGATGCCGAGTGATTTGATGATATGTCTCGGCACACGTTCTGAATTTGTTTATATCCTTTTGCCATCAAATAAATGAGCGTACATAGAAGCGATTCATGTGCATAATTTGAATTTGAATCTAATTTCAGCAAAAATGTCACTTGTACCCCTCGGCCTTCGCTATCGTCATGTGACTTCATCGAACAACATTCTCTGTACTTGTGATCCGGTCTCATAAAATGGGTGCAGTAAATTGACGATTCTGACTCCAACCATTCTCAGATCACTCTATTTTTTTAAGAATTGTAAATCTAAGTATCTTAACTTTTAAGGAAAGATCTTTTTTCACTGTTTTAGTTAACAGTCTGTTCTTCAATTACAAACTGTCAGAAATCCGTCTCTATTACGCCGATTTTGCAAGTTTCTTAATTGGTAGACTAACTACAACTCTATGGTTAATTAACAGAAGCAATAAAAATACCATTCTTTAATCAACTAATTCGAACTTATCGTTGAAGCGCAGCAATAAAATGCATTTTCCGACTTTATAAACGGGACAATCCCGTGTGAACCAAGCTTAACAATTGTACCATTTACCTGCAGCAATATCCATTCCTCGGCAACGGCACTCAGTCATAACGCCGTCGAACGAGCCCCTGCCGTTCATTACAAGCGATTCGACCGAAGGCAATAACGGGCCCGTTGCCGTTTCGACGCCGTCGAAGCCTTCGGTAAGACACGGTCGTTAAACGGCGGTCCATCGACGACGATTGCCATCAAGTGTTTAATTGGAGCCGAATCCGGGGGCTGAAAGAGTGTAACGCGAGGTAGGGGTTGTCCGCAGTGCTTATGAAGAGGGTGGTCGTTATTGTTTTAGTGCTGCTTTCGATGACGATGGGTCGGTTTAATTTAATTTGTGGATGCGATGCGTTTCTTGTTTCGATTTTGCATATTGGGTTTTCTTGGAATTGAAAGGTGGTTTTGTGTTGATATTGCATCTAATAAATGTGCAAAGTATAGGGGTCGATCATTTCTAATCTGATAAAGCCATGGTGATGAAAAATCTTTGAAAAGTGGAGGTCCACGTTTAACTCGGACTATAACGTCATTTTAAAATTATGATTCTTGTGCGATTATTTTGTTTAAGATTAACTTTTAATTTCGAGTAGTTACAAGAACAATCGTATATGATTCTAGTTGAAACTATTTGGAATATGGTGTTGAAATGATAAATTGATCGTGGATTTGAAATTTTCGAGGTAAGTTGTTCCAAAAGAAATAATTTGATAGCAAAAAAGAAACAATACTTTATGAAAGGCAAATTTGAAGCATCATGAATCGTGCCACTTTGGTAACCATTTTAGTCACTTTAGTGAAAAAACAGTTTCGGAACAACTTACCCTCTGAACATCCAGCCCCACACTCCCCCATATTAATCAAGGACAAAACTTACATTCGTCACTAATTGTAAGTCTTATTTTTAGAGTCAAGGCTTATATTCGTCTTGCAAACAATCGATACGTCACAAATGAAATCGCAGCATTAAAAATATGCCCCAGACGTAACACAGACACTTAAGCGAAATTGTCTTTTACGCCGTACCGATTTCGCTAATCGAGTTGAACTAATGAAATTTATGGTGGACGTTTTCCGCACTCTCGGACCGGTCGGCCGATTTGTCCTATGTCGTCGGAATGACGGCATAATTTAATCGTCGCGGCAAAAAGTCCGGGTGAAAAGCCGGAGGCTGTTAACTCCCGGCGGAAGTGGGCGGTTGGCCGACACCGCGCTTCCGACCCTCAAATGTAGCACTACGCTATGCTGTTTTGAGAATTGGACCGACCGCAAACTGATTCGGTTGCGATTCGTGTGTACGTAGAATTTGGTCGATTTAAATTGTAATTTAATCATTATAAAAAAAAAAAAAATGTTCGGATTTGAATAACTCTGAAAAGTTTGATAGAAATCTGATGAACGTTTAAAGAGAATATGGAGTATACATAGACAAGTATTGGACAAAAAATGATGCTTAAATCTGTGTACATCTGAAAAGTTTGATGAAATCTGATGAATGGTTTAAGAGAATATGGATAATACATAGACAAGCGTTGGATTCTATGCTATGCTGTTTTGAGAATTGGACCGACCGCAAACTGATTCGGTTACGTTTCGTATGTACGACGAATTTGGTTGATTTAAATTGTAATTTAATCGTGATTAAAAAAAATGATGTTCGGATTTGAATAACTCTGAAAAGTTTGATAGAAATCTGATGAACGTTTAAAGAGAATATGGAGTATACATAGACAAGTATTGGACAAAAAATGATGCTTAAATCTGTGTACATCTGAAAAGTTTGATAAAAATCTGACGAACGTTTAAAGAGAATATTGTGTAGATATAGACAAGTGTTGAATTCTATGCTATGCTGTTTTGAGAATTGAACCGACCGCAAACTGATTCGGTTACGTTTCGTATGTATGTAGAATTTGGTCGATTTAAATTGTAATTTAATCATTATTAAAAAAAAATGATGTTCGGATTTCAATAATTCTGAAAAGTTTGATAGAAATCTGATGAATGGTTTGAGAGAATATAGTGTATACATACATAGACAGGAAAATATTGATTTGATCGTAATCAGTGCTGTCCTTCAAAAGTGGAAGGGTGTTGGATGTGATACAAACCTGTATATTAAGGAGAAGGATAGCTATATAGGCGTCCTCTTATCTGTAGATGTGTCCTTCGTCCGACTCCGCTCCGCTTTTGGTGGACGGCACTCATAGGGCATGGTGTTTTTAAAGTTATCATTTTAAAATGAATAATCAGAGCTAATAGGCTTAAAAATTCAAAGAGTAATAATTGTGTACAATATGTGGTGCCAAATTGACCGAATTTAATTGAAAAATGCAAGGTGGATAGTCATTGATTTTTAAGAACCGTTTCATAAAACATCAAATTATATCTTTTTGAATCCAAATGATCAAATATTCTAAAAAAAGATTCAGTTTCTATATAAACTAATCAGATTGAGAAAAATGATATGTGAATTGATGGGATCCGACAGGACTCGAAACCATCATCACGAGCAGGTACACTGTATCAATGTGGCATGCATAAATGATTTATTTCTCACTTCTGTGATGTGAAAACCTTCATAGATATCCACACAACTCTTGAAAGTTTTATCAAAAGCTGATGAACCTTTAAAACAACACACAAATAGACAAAAATTTATATGCATAGAGAGATAAATTAGCAACAGTATAGATTGTTAAATAATTTCTCAATTTAACACAGAATCAATCAATCACAATTACTGAACAAAACTAATAAATTGCGCCGACAATCGAATCAAAAGTTTCCACCGAATTCGCTTAAAATAAGATTGAACATCGTCGCGTCGCTTGGCGCCGCCGAACGATTAACGGATCCGATGCGTTCTTCGTTTCGCCAATTTACGCGTTATGAATTCGCTCTAGAAAATTTAATATGGGCCACATAATTTAGCCTCGAGGGGGCGGATTGTCGACAGAATTTCGCCGCCTTCCGGTGTGTCACATAAAGCGAGCAAAGCCGGCTTTAATTTCATATTAAAGCGAACCAATATACTAGCGTTAATAGAAAACATTGTTTCACTCGGCGACAACACTCCTAATGGACACCCCTGCAAGAATTCGAATACGCCGGATTCTCGAGTGTTTGCTGATGGAGTGCCCAGGATAGTGTGTTTGTTTTATTGGTCTGGTTTTCAGATTTTATGTCGTTTGAAATTTTATCTAGTAGGAAATTGTTGCAATTTACTTAAGTTTATAAATGTATCTTCATGTTTTAGAGGGTATATACTCTTGATCTCTTTATAAGATTTCGAAGAAATTATTGTACTCATACCTGAAAATATTTTTGTCTCATTAGGGGAGGGCAAGCATATTTGATCCTCTTGAGATACTTGCCTCCTCCCTAATTATTAGAAATATCAAGAATGTAACATCAGTACCCCGACACTTGTGCGTACCAACAATTGAGCGCCGACAATTGTGCGCTGGAGTTTAAAGTTAAATACAAAAGAGAATCTCAGATAGGTCAAGTATCCTTACATTTACCTACAATATTTTACTATTTAAATTTCACGTTCAGATCAGTGATGAAAATCAACAATCTAACGGCATGCTCCATGTATTTGTGTTTATAAATTAAAATTTAATAAATAATTTAATTGAAATTTTTGTATTATTTTTATATCCTTCGATAAGTTTGGTCAAACTATGGAGAATATTGTATTTTTTTAGGTGTAAAGATACATAGATATACGTAATCTTATACATACATACAAGTATAAGAGTCATCGTAAATTAAAATTTGAATTCGATTAAAATCGCTGAATCACAGCAGTTAACAATTCCATAAAAATAAATAAAGTAACCATTTTCGAAAACAAGCTCTCACATTATCACATTGCCGAAAATAAAAACGAAAAATAACTTAACTAAATAAAAGTTAAAACCATTAAACACAATTTAGAAGCGAAAGAGCGCCGAATAAAGCAAAAACTCGCACTAAAAGCCGCGATAAAACTACCCTCCCACCAGCTAGCGCGAATCGCACCCCTAAATAACAAGCGTCACTTAGCCAAATGAAAATGAACAAATTTGCCGAAATATTAAAGCCACTCGGGCTGCATGTGTATATATGTTTGTCCCGGCGATATTTTCGCCGTATCATGCGACGTTTTAAGCGCCAAACGGCACAATAACAACCGGAGAAGGAGGACACCTTTTATATTATACGTACTCGCGTTCGCTCGGAGCTACTCTGTCCCGTTTATTATGTTCACATCATAATCCCGGCTAATTGCAACGCGAGCCTTTCTATGCACCGGATACCGTATAAATGTACGTATAAGTGTCCCGTAAAGATGGCCATTCACTATTCAATGGATCGTCTAATTCGTAGATCGATTGCCAAAAATATATTCTTGCTTAGTTTTGCATCAATTCGTAATAATTCTCTAGATATCGATGATTATTCATACATTAATAATTCAAAGAAAAATTATATTATCTGCTCGTAAAAACAATGGAAGGATATGTATGGAACGTAGCCTTAATTTATACACCAATAGAAAGAACTTTTTATGTAGAAATATGTCTACTATGGCGCTAGTCCCAATTCATGTTTCCAGTTTTTCTTTATAATCATGCTATTTGCACGACTCATATAATGAGTATCAATCCATTTCCTCACACAGAGAATGACAATATACATAAATGTTTGTTTATCTCCAAATGTAATTTGATCTGAGACTTGCAACCATAGTAAATATTGTTCCTCATGGTAAGACCTTTTAAACGATACTACTATCAATTGGAACCGGGTATCAATTTATCCATTATCCTTTCATAGTACCAGTATTATTTTTATACTCTTGTGTATTTAGTATCGAGCTAAGTTTGGCATACGCGGTGATATCGAGCAATCCATCGAATACCCAGATCTTCAATATATCGGAAAGTGTATGGCCATCTTAAAGTATGTTCTCATACTGTTTTTTTTTTTTTACATTTCCGAGAAAACTTCAATAACACATTAGTTATAAGCCGGGAAAGCTCTCCTCGGCGAAAGACGTGACAAAGTGCCTGTGTAAAAATGTTCCATTCTCGACGCCGTCGTGGTGCGAAAGGGGACTTTGGTAGTTCGGAGACGTCTTACTGTTTGAATTAATTGCTGCTGCATGCTGTTGGAGAAGTTTGAACGCGGTTCGAGTGAGCGTTTGTTAATTAGAGGCCCGCCCTTTGACCGCGGCCTGAGAGTGCTGTTAGATTCACTTATGATTTACAAATCTATAACAGTATTTTTTTAATTAGTATTCGGCTTTTAATAAAATATCAATATTATTTCTGAAACAACGGGAAAATGAGTTTTCGAATGGTGCGACCACAATGGAGTGTCGCCCATAGGAGCGCGTCCCAGCAAAGGAGCGCGGCCGCAAAGCCGCTCGGACTTTTGACGCTCAAATATTAAAACACAGTGATAAAGAAACGATACAATAGAATGCAACGAAATAAAATAATAGGATATCACAACCCATTCAACAGTTAATTTCGGATTTCGCATCGATCCGTCCGCTTTTACATCAGACAAACGAGACACGCCCGCATTTTTATTTCGGACGGGCATCAAACATTCACGGACATCGCTTTTCGAAGCCACCAATTTTTCGCAAAAGAGACGCCGAAGCGTCGACGCGGTAATGCATAATATATCGGGCCACTGCAGGCCCGCGACGCGAGACTCGAGTTACCCGCATAACGACCGGACTGGGGACACTTGGTACACCACGAAAGTCGAAACTCGCCACAAAGAGACGCCGCACTCGTTTCGTTTTAGAATGTCGAGTCTGAGTCGAGAATCGATTTAAAGTCTTATATACGTATAAAGGATTTTTTTTTCTTGGGTATAAAAGCTAGACAAATTCATTTATCTTAATAATTTTACCATTAAAAGTCGAAACTCGCAAAAAAACGATGCACTCGTTTCGAAGTGTGTGGTGTTTTAGTATGTCGCCTTGAGATGAGTCTGAGTTGGAAATCGATTTAAAGTGTTATATGAATTTATACGAAAGTATTTTTTGTAAAGAAAAAACTTGAGCTTATAAAAAAAACTTAAAAACTTAAATCTATCTCTTGTTAGGTATAATTGGGTAAATAATCAGTGCATAGGAAGCATAATCAAAATCAATGCGTGAAATTACATTTTGAATTTTAATAAGGGTCGTATTAGTAAAATGATTAACAAAATTAGCTTTTGCGGCTTCAAAGTGTATAAAGTGATTCTTTTTTGAAATGAAAATTGTAATCAGAGACCACCAGTTTCGATTGATTTGCTCTATTTCGATCATATTCTGCAAGACTTCGTAAATACGACGTGTACCAGTGTATCAGTAGACCGATACACTTATTACACGCGTGTGCTTCAACTTCAAATACCTTTTACATATATACATTTATTATTGTAGATATTTATAGTTAAAGATATAGATATTTATAATAATATTATGTAAAAGTTAGAAAATTCTATATTTATCTCGATGAATCGATTTTCGCAGTCAGTATCTATTTTCATACGATTTTATCTGTGAAGATGTTTGTTTCTTTCCTTCTCAATTGGTTTTCCAAGAATGAAAGCGCTAATCCGTTTACAAATCGAGAAATTTTATTTGAGTTTATCATACGGCTTGAAACAATTCATACCGACATCAAATATGACGTGCTTTACACGAACGAAAAAAAATATAAACGGCATTTTGTTTTCTTTCGCGTTTTCGAGGCGAAGAAAAAACCTAGCTCAAGCGATTCGTATGCGTATTATAAACGAAAAAGAATATTTGTTTCGAAATGAAAACACAGTAAAGCTGCGAGATGCGAAAGGAGCTTTCTTTGGGAAAAGTGGCTTATTTAAGAATATTTATACGCGAAACAACACGAGGATAAAAATGAAAGAGATTTTCTCGTATGTATGTGAAAAAAATTCCTCTTTTTACGATTACAACGATACACACACTGCATATAGAATTTCGAATAAATACGAGTTTCATCAAACGCACTAGGAACAGAACGTATAGTAATTGATCTTTGTCCGATGGCTGAGCAAATTGATTTTTAAACTGACCTTATTTTCGTTATCAGATTATTGCTTACACGTGATATCGTGTTCAACTTCTAGCCACAAAGCCCACGCAATTCATTCAATTAATCCGAATCAACATTGAATACACGGTTAATTTGATCCAGCAATAATACACATATATGATGTACTGCAAACAAATTAAATGATGAAAAATATTAATCTTGTATATTAATATGTATTATGTATAGTATTCATAACTAGATGGTGCTTTTATTAATTTATTAATTTCTATGATATTGATATCAACCGCATATACCCAACGAGTCACATTCACCTCAATAGACCATCTAATAAAGAATAAATGAATAAAAAAATCATCAGATATCGATATCGAACTTATAATACACAAATGCAAAAAAATTCAAAGACTCTCACACGAAAACGTTCGAAAGGTCGATTAATCATACGATTTGAATAATTGCGATCAATCGCGACCAATTGGATCGTCTGCGTTCCGCATGCACGCTGGATACTAGACCAGGGTTGCCATACGTCCCAATGTCCCAATGTCCCAATCTGAACCATTTGTCAGGTCTAATGAAAATTATAGCTTCCATAAAAAAAATATTTTTTTCAGTAAAGCTGCGTTTGCATTACAAATGAACCGAACCGAACCTAATGAACGAGACATACTTATACAGCGATACAGCCATCTCTTTTTGAAAGGAAGAGGGTTGATGAATCGTTGTATAAATGTGTCTCGTTTGTCAAGTTCGGTTCGATTGCAATGTGAACTCAGCTTTGTATTCGTTGATATTTTTTATTTATTTACTTAAACAGGTAATTTCTACCCAATTTTTTATATACACACCGTGTATTTTAATCGGTCACAAGTGACACAGATAACCCTGATTAGTTAGTATCATTCACTTTATATATAGTGAAGATGAGACTCCTAAGAGTAGAGAAGTGCACACATAGGTGTCACTAAATAGTTCGAATTAATCGAACATATGAAAGGTGTATGTGATGTGATCATTTGCGGAGCCGTTTCGTAAAGCGTTAAAAATTAACACTTTTTTCGAATCAAATGAATCCAAACATTCGAAAGAAACGACCGTGTCTCCATATCAATTTTTATCAATTAAGAAAAACGACATTTTGACACTCGCCAAGATAGGACTCGAACTCATACATCCCAAGTATGCTGAATCGACACGGCATGCGCTATCGGCTGGCTATTAAAATTAAATTAAAATTATTTAAAATTAATAAAAAAGTTCATGGGGAAAAATGAGTGTTCAGATCGGTAGCTGGACAGTTATGGCAGCCCTATACTAGAGGCGAATGGGGTACCATGGGGGCCACGGGGGCGCCTGGGCGTCGGCGCCCCCGCGGGAGGCGCCCCGACGGCGCCGCCGCCCCGGCGCGTGTTTCATTTTTACTGCGAACGACCAGCTTTTACTGGCCTCACTCGTGCACGCTCTCGCATATTAAAAATGGACGACCGGCCTTCTTTTCATTTTTGCCGCTCTTTTTTTTACCGCCTGAGATTTTTCCTAGAGAAGCCGGACCTTAGAATTTATTTTTTGAATGTTCATGCCGTTTCGAAAGATGGCGCTAAAATGGCGATGTCGCCTTTTTGAACCAGCAGAAAAAGATAAAGACTTTGTCAAGAATACTTATGCCTGTTTATGCTTTTTGTATCTAAATACCTTTTGGAAAATAGTTGAGTTTACTTTGACACTATTTATTGAAGAAAGTGATTTTCCAAAATGGAGTTAAAAGCAGAAAACCAAATTGGGATCAAATCTCCTCATCTTCTCTTTATTAGCAAATTTTATTTGTTCACCAAATAGTAAGTCATTTATTTCAGATGTCATTTTAATTAATTATGTAACCTAATGTGAATTGACTGTATTCGTTGTTTAAATGTATGTAAAATTTAATCAATATTGCCAAGTTGATACAAAGTTTAATTATTTTATCATTCTTTGAATATCTTGCATCTATTCAGTAGTTGGATACATTTGTTTATATGAATATCTCATTTACATAACTGTGACTTTCGCCATGATTCTATTTTCTGATCTCATGTGCTTTAAACAGATTTTGAGAAAATAGGTCAGTGTTAAAATTTGAAAATTTAATAGAGTTAAAGCTGGATGCTGATATGTAATATACTATGTCTAACTTATAATATCTGTGTGAAGACTGTGCTACTACCGACTAAATGCATTTAGTTTTGGCAGTTTCACTAAGCTCGTTAAGATGATACATGAGTAACAAATAAGATTTCCTCACAAATATGTAGTTTAATTCTATTCATTAAACGAAGGAATTTTTTTAATGAAATTAAATACAATATGTTCTTAAATTTCATGAAAGTTTAATATATTACTCTGCTATTTTTTATAATTAAACTATAATATTTTTCACTTAAAGAAACAAGGAAATACTTTGACTTATTAAATAAATCTGTAAAAATAGTGCTTTTTTAATCTAAGAAAATATTGTAAGAAAATCTATTTTTCCTATTTGATATATCGGTTCAATTAACATAATTTTCATAAAGCTTATATTTTTAAAATAAACACAATAATTTGGAAAAACTACTAAAAATATTATAATCAATTCATTTTCACTCGAACTGAAAAATTATTCACAATCAGTAATCAAAAGAAGTGGCTTTGATTCTGATTAAGCTCAGTGTGTAAACACAACAAAATCGAGGTCGTGTAAGCGGCAAAAAAACATTTTGAATTATTACACCGGCATTTTTCGAACAACCGTTTAAATTTAAATACGTCTGGATACAACGTATAATATTTTTACGACCCATCGATTGATTCATAAACTGAAAGTCGTGTACGAGCACTCGAAGTCCATGAATTATGCATAGAGTATTTAAACGTATTTATAGGGTTTTCACTACAAGTGAAATATTACTACAATATAGTGACGTCACGGCGTAACATGTTGACTATGCAGCGGCGGAATAATATCGTACGAGGGAAATTTATCGTTTCTTCGCCGTTAAATCGTTTTATTGTCGGCATACCGATGTCGTACAATAAAACGACGATTGACCAACGGAGACCTTCCAAGCAGGACATCAATAACCCTTAAAGGCAACAGTTTTGTCTGCGAATTAAGGACGAACGCTTTATCAAGAAGCCGAAACCGAGAAAGTACAGTCCCAAAAGAGAACTTTAAAGCAAACACGAACAACTTCTAAATCTAATCTCACGTACTAATCCGCACGGCACGCACACACCGCTCGACGAACAAACATGTTTTTCCGACTTTTCCTCAGGGTTGTGGACTCACTGAAAAAATACAGGAATCATCCGCTGAATTTGAAATAAATTTCAATTAATTCTAGAAAATAATCTAATTTCGAATCATTTATATGCTAATGCCGAACAGTTCGAGCGGCATCTATCGGCAGCCAGAGCTTTTACTCGACAAAGTGATCGGCTTCCGTTTCCTTTGTAGTGCCATTTATGACCAATATTAGATTGGTCTGAGGGTTGATGATTTCCAACTAAAAAAATTCAATGCAAAAACGAAGCTGTTGAAAATCGAAGGTCTAAGTCTAGGTAAAAAAAATCGAATTTTCCGAACCTTTCAAAAGTTTTGTTCTTCTTCACGATACCGTATCTCAATTGCAACATTTCTCGGTACTCACGGGTAAGTATAATATTACTTTCTCTAGTTCGCATGAAAGTGATTTTTTTTTGAAATGAAAACTCAATTAATATTCTTTCAGAAGCTCGGCTCGTTTCGATAATACGACCGTCGTAAACCGGGTCTAAGGTTAAACATCGGCTGAATTATTTGTCCGCGCAGTCTGAAACGAAATTTACTTTTACGGTACACGCTTTACTGCCGCGACCCGGAACGGCTTATAAATATAGTTTTATGTATCGCCGAGACAAAATGCGTACACATAACCTAAAAATGAAGAAAAATACACATCCACATTATACTATAAAAGTCAACGAAGAGCGAGCCTCGTCACGTCTTAGTCGAGCCCTCCATTAGCATATGAAGATTCGAATGCTCGAAAGCCTTTTATATATTTAACGCATACGCAGAATGTGACCTTTTAAAAATGCATGCTTTATGTACACACAGTGCGACAGTAAATTGCGCATTTAATGGCCTCGCAAGGAAAAATATGGCCGCACTCGAGGATTTTTCAGCAGTTTCGTACGCCAAACGCGCAACACTAAATAGTAATTGAAGATAGAATAGCAGTTACTGTGCGATTTTTTCGTTTTCTATTTATTCTTGTTGTCGAATTTGAACTTGCACATATTTAGAAGATCGTTTAAGTTAAAGTTTCTCAATTTTTTTGATGCAAATCGGATATTTTGATATCTATACTTCGCGAGTCACGACTAACCAAATTTATTTGTATTCATAGTAAAAGAAGTAGTATATATTCGAATGATTTATTTGATTAAAATGCATCATCAAAAAATATATGAATTTTCTAATATTTTCATAAAAAAAGTATTTAAACAGCCTGAGCATATTCAGTTGTGCACTAAAAACGTCGATGTACACTAGTTCAGTTGCACAGTAATTTTTAAATTTCATTTATCACTTACTCAAAATAGCACCGCAGATGAGTTTTTTTTTCAGAATATCATAAGTTGACTTTAAAACGAGATGTCGGTTAAAATTATTTATATTAAAACTTGTTAATATGTCGCAATTTTTCTCTCTGCAATATTTATTAGTTAATCGTATTTCAAAATTATACAATAGTTTGACATTTGAGCAAAGTCTGCGTTGAGTCCGGAGAATTATGCCGCAAGCTCAATTTCATTCAAGATAATCTGCACTTTATCCAGCTTCGTGAAATTTTTCAGCTAAACGACAAACAAAATTGTCCATGTAATGTATTTAAATTGAGTTTAATTCGATTTGTGCACAACTCGAATTCTCGAAGCGTATCATCTTCCGCGCGTATTATTCATCTCACATCCAATTCCGTTGAGTGAGCCTCGAGTTTTTATATCCTTTTTTTTTTCAATCGAGCCTCATGTTTATTTCATTAGCCTAATAGAGACGTCGAGGCTACGAAAAGTGAAAAAAGGCGAAAAAAAGAAATGAAAACGGAGCGTCGCGAAAAGAGTTCTTCGGCGACTATCTGCCGCCTCTTGTAGGGGGGCGCTTAATTACTGCGGATCGACGGGGGCGTAGGCTCCTGTAGTGGGGCTGTGCCCCCCTTTAACCCATCGTGGATGGGTCTTGTGATATTGCGATAATTTTTATCGTACTCGTATGCAAGATTCCTCGTTTTATGTATCTACTGTTGAGTTTGACGTCATTTTTGAGGAAAAAGCAACATACACTTATCCCACTAATTTCGTTGCATTTTTTGTTCAGTCAAGGGAATGATTTTTTTGAATACTTTTCGTGGATTTCAGAAAAATCTTTAAAATGGTGACAAAATTTGTTCAGTAACAATAGTAAATTTAAATGTGGCGATTTTTGAAGAAATTTTAAAAATATTAAAGATGTTGTGAAATATTTTTGCTAATTTTTCGACCAGACTTAGTATAGGGACTGATTTTAATAGTAGGTACTCTCCTTAAGTATTTTTTTTTTATATAAAGATGTATGTAATTGTAAAAATTTCATTAATAATTCATCAATTTAATAAATGTAATAAGAAGTTTTATTTTTGTACCGTTTTACCTTGAAATTGTTTGGGTTAACTGTCTCAACCTATACATATAAGGAAACCTATCTCTTGAATTTGTGACGACTGAAAAGGCCAAGGGGTACAAGTGACATTTTTGCCGAAATTGAGTTATGCACAGGAATCGCTTCTATACACGCTCATTTATTTGGTGGCAAAAGGATATAAACGACTTCGGAACGTGTGCCTCAATATATCATCAAATCACTCGACCTCCTCCTAATACATGCAGGCACATGGTCAACTTTGAATGCGCTTTTCTCAAAATTACCGCAATATTACTTGTACCCATTGACCTTTTCAGTCGTCGTATAGAAACTTTGTCTTTATTTACGCAGTATTCAAGAGGAACGTATCTAGCTCGTAAATTGGATGATCCATTACAGTCTTGAATTTTTTTCTTAAAAAATCGATTTTTGAAATTATATTCCGTCTTTAATGTGTTAAGGTTCCTCTTTCCCTTCATAGCAAGTTGTAACTGAGCCCGCTGTGTAATCGGGTTAAAAACTATTCGAGAACTTTTGCGAAAACGGGTGCCGAGATACCGGAGTAGTTCTTCGTTCGTGACGGACCGCTAATTTTCAGATGGTCGTGGATATACGAAACTGCTAGGCTCGGTTTACACTAACGATTAATTAGATACGAGTGTAATGTATGATATTAAGAGCGTTCGAGGTCGTTCGAGGCGATCGACTCGGTTTGAATTTGATGTATGTCTTTCGATTGATAGTTAGTGTTAATAGTTGGTTATAGTTACCGAATTCTAGCATACATAAAAAAATAATTCTTTTGAACTTATTTTTAGTTGATTGTATTGAATTTTCATAGTAAGAAGTTGATCAAGAGTAAAGAAATCGGTTTACTTAATATGAGAATTGAAAAAGTGAAAAGATTGGCCCTAAATACCTTATCGAACGATTGAAAGATTAACATTTAGAATTTTGAATTAGTAATGTTGAAAATTAGTAACTTAGTAATGATTGAAATATTAAATATTAGAATAAAAAATAATTGAAATACTTTTCTATATTATTTTCATTAAATTTATGTATGTAGCTTATCAAAATAATAGGGTTGAAATTATTCTTAGAATTCTGTCTCTTACACGAAACATATTCGTTTCAATAATTGCTCTTCGTTGCTTACCATGCGAAGTTTTTATAGTACTATCATAAAATTCTGGAAAATAGTTTGAGATAATTATGCAAATTATATAAAACTTGTAGTAAAGCTGTAAAATAATGATCACTTTATCGATATTACAATATTATCATTGAAAGCATTCAGATATTACTGAGAAATATTTCTGGGTTCGATTGTTTGAACTTTTTGTTATATAAAAGAAGTTCAAAGATATAATATTATTAATAATTTATTACGTCTATATCAAATTTAATTTAAATGTTGGCACTGCTTAGTAATTTGTAAAGCCTTACTAGAAAAATAGCTTTTCTATTAAGTACCATCGTCGAAATTTATTGAAATTGCGAAAAAGCGAATAAATCATAAAGGCTGCGACGAAATTCGGAGAAATTAAAGCGATATATATTTTTCCGAGCTATTATTCGGCGACGTCATTTCTCATTTCCCAACGTCAATTGTAATTGTCTAGTTGAACGACTATTCACCGAACAGAATACGAAAAATATATGCGCCGTGAAAACTTTGCAGCTCTCGTAGTCACGTTATTTGTGTAGCAAATCTATTCTGGGCAATTCAGTCGACCCTCGCATTTCGTTGGCCATTTTTTATTTTATTTCAGTTTTGTTAAAGTTGAATAAAATTTGCGCAAACAAAACCGATAAAAACGTAGACGGCGCACATTCGAACCGCGACACAGAACGAATTTTAGAGAGTCTACTCGAAATTTACTATTCGGTAATTAGAAAAAGTATGAAGTGCCGCAATATTTTTCGTGACTTTTCACAATTCCAACGTTTCGTGTTTCGGTTTTTTCGCTTCGACTCTTTTTTCACATAAATTATTTAAAAGTTTCCGATAAGTTTTCGTGTAAAGTGAAAAATATTTCGCGAATATTTCTTTATGGGGGAAAGTTGACGCAATTCCATTCGAACATGATGGCAGACAATGTCATTTATACCGTTCGCAATCCTTTGTCAGTTTCTCAAGTGGTTAAATGAGGATCAAATTCCACTAGAGATGGCAGGTCATTAATATTAATCTCAATAGACCGAAGTACAATGCGGATAATTGAACGAACCATTTCTCAGATTTCGCTATATACATTTTAACAGGAAGGTTAAATCCGTCAGAAAATTGCCCTTCTGGCTCAACGGACGTGTACAATTTTATCTCTTATACAAATGACGAATCGTATCGTTTAGTATACGAAAGTACGTTATTTATCAGCATTTTCATATACAAAATATTTCATTTTTTCATTCAAGATTTTTTTCTTTTTTCTAGTTATACAATATAAAAATATACGATACAAATTTAATAAGATTTTAGAAGAAATGTACCTATAAAATTTTTAATTTGTGTTTTAATCTGCTATTAATATAAAAAAAACCTGGATGCTTAGTGAAATAATATATTGTATTAAATCTGTAGAAAACATTACTAGGCAAAATTTATTTATCTCATATGCAAACATATGCATGAAGGTATGAATTACATAGATACTTACATACATATATAAAATATCATTTAATTCATATTTACAGGACCAATCTTATTGTATATTAGTAATCATATAGTAAGCTTTACAGACTATTAAATTTTGTAAGAAAAAACTTTGACATAACAAAAAACTTAACAAAAACTCAAGAAAAATCAGGAAACATGTATGAAGCTTTCGTCAAATTTTCCTTAATTTCCTTTATTAAATTACATATATCCAAAACTATAAATATCTATTATAAATAATGAATTTATAAAAAACTATAAATGTGATCAGTTAACATTAGAATGCAGAATTAATTGAAATTACTTCAGAAATAAATGGTTTATCATTCGATGACTATACGAAAAATTGTCGATTAATGGTTTTCATGATTATTATTTAGGAAAGATATCTATTTAACACACAAAAAGTTATGATTATACACAAAGTACTTTGACATTCAAATATACTTATTTTTTTGAAAATTGGAATTAATCGCTTAATGCACCGGACAGCTCACATCGCTAAGTAGCATAGCATAAGATCGAAAGATCGCACCTCAAACATTCATCGACTCTAAACACTCGAATCAAATCTCAATCAAATCGAAAATCCAAGCAACCAAAATAAAATAAAAATAACATGCAAAAACAATCTCAAATCAATAAATCAGCCCATTTTTTTTCAACAGGATCCGATAACGAATCGTATCGCGCGTTATCCTCAACGGCTTTCCGTTGGCGAGCTGTCACGCCTCTGATAGGTATTTTAATATAGGCAAAACTGTGCGGCTTGCAGCCGGCGTTTGTCGGATCATACATCACGCGAAATGTAAACAGTCTATTTTGCAATATAAATGATGTTGTCGGTGGATTGCGACAGGAAGAAAAATGGCCAGACGGAGGCTTTTGTCGCTCGAACCCACCGTGACTGATGCGAAAGCGATGTGATTGCACGAACGCATAAGGAAAGAAGGTTCTTGTTTTAATGTTTTTGTAGTTGTTGCGTTTGGGTTTTTTTTAGGGGGTATTTTTGTGTCTTTTGGGGATATTTTTGTGTGTTTTGGGGGAAAAAATCGATTTGATTGTGTGGTAGGTCGAGCGAGTTTAGCTTTTGATTTGATGAGTTGGAGTTGAGTCGGATCGTAGTGTGTTGGTTTGTTTTTATTTGTATGATTCATTTGATATGTAATTTTTAATTAATTGAGATGATTGGTGTATAGATCAATGTATGTGATGATTTAATATAATTATTATTAATGGTTAGTGTAAAAAATCGAAATGATTTTGTGGAAGATTGAGCGATTTGATATTTGGATTCGGTTCGTGATCGAGAGTTGATGGTCAAATAATATTGTGTAAATTCGTTTCGATTTATATGATTTGTTATTATTTGAAATGTATTTTTTTATTAATTAGAAAGATTAGTATCTAGATAAAGATTTGTGATGATTTTCTAAAATTATTTTGGGTAATTAATTTATTGTGTGGAAGATAGAGTGGGTTGATTTTTTGATTCCGTTCATGAGCAAAAATTGATAATTAGATAACATTTTATGTGTTAATTTGTTGTCATATTTGTATTAATTTTTATAATTTGACATCATTTTTAATGTAATTTTAATTAATGAGAACAATAAGTAACTAGATAAAAGTGAATTTTCTAGTATCATTAACGATTACTATTAAAGAAAACGTTAGTCCATTAAGTCACGTAGGTACGTACATTTGTTTTTCGATGAAAATTCCAAACTAATACAAATTAAGTTTTTTCTAAAATAACAAGAATACGTTTACGTATGTTTATGTTAAACTTCAGAACAAACCGAAAAAAATCGCCATAAATACACAGCGCCGATAAAAACACAAAGTAAAGCAGACGCAGCTTTACTGGCGAAAGCAACGCAACATTTTCATTGTGTTCCTCGAGGAAATTCAGCGTCAAGGTTGATGAAAAACATTTTTACGTATCTGCACGATCAATCCGATGAGATTCGGTAAAGAATCCAAAAAAAAATCGCAACGGTCAGCTCCGTCATACGAATCTTGTTTAATACATTCCCCGATACGCACATACGAGTATTACTTATACTTGCGCCCGTTCGATGAAGTCAGTTTCTATGCGGTACTTTTTTTTCGCAAGGATCAAGTATGACAGTTTTACGAGGTCAGAATTATGGGGGGATTTTTTGGTTCGCCGGTGGAGTTCCGAAAATAATATTTTCGCTCGGCGTAGCATGAATACAAATTAGTTTATATAGGATGTTCCCATATACATTTTCCTAATACATGATCTGTGTACGTACGTGCGCGCGGATTGGTATTCAGGGAACAAATCTTCATTCGGGATCGTTTTAAATTTATGCGTCTTTAAGGCGAGAGACCCGAAACGAAAGTACCGAAAGCGAAAAAAATGTGTCCCAATTTTTTAAGTAAATGGATTGAATACACTCGCCCGACGGCGCTCGGTAGAGAGAAAAGCAAAAGTAATCTTGGCAATTTGCGATGATTTTCTTTATTTCATCTTTTTATTTTTCTCCCCGTACCGACTTTTTTTGGTACCCCGACAATAGAGCGCATCGACAGTACACACACCGACAATTGTGCGCAAAATTATTTTATCAGATAATATAATGTCACTAAAAATATGGATAATACTGTCATGGTGTTATGTATCCAAATAAAATTTTCCAACAAAGATATTCTCAAGTCTCTTTTAAATAGCTTATAAAGATTTTTTTATATTAAGTCTTTTGATACTATGTTTATTTCATATTTTTGGTGAAATTGAATACTGAGCAACATTTTTTTAGTCCATATCAACATGGATCCCCTAACGATTACAAATCTCTTGGCAAAGTCCGTCATTGAGAGAGTCATAATATAATAATAAATACTTATTAAGTTTATTTTATATAACACACAATTGTGGGTGCGCACATTTGTCAAGGTACCACTTTTTTTCCTCAGTTCGCGTTTACGCGGCGAACAACGAACGATCCGATTTAAGAACCTTATTTATTTTATATAGGTATTATATAAGCTTGGTTTACATCGAATATTCGGGTTTACAACACATTCTTTATTTATATAAAAAAAACTTTACATCACACACATCAGCTTTTTAAATATTCCAAGCGTATATAAAATCGGAATTTCGCACTCTGACACGAAACATTTTATTTTTCACGCGTATAAGCTTGTCTTTTTGTCCCAGTGATTTTCGCCTTAATGCGTTTCGATTTGCATAAGTTTCGTCGTTTCTCGTATAAATACTGCTTTGCCAACGTTCTGCGGTATAAATCGATTTTGACAGCGATCGGGCAAAGCTGAATTTATTACGCGGACAATATATTTTGAAGGCGATAAATGAAACGAGGCTGCGGCGGAAAGTTTCGTATATTTGCGGTTATCGCGGTACAAAAGTTTCTGCTGCGAACCGAACGCGTTCATTAAAAGCGGTCGAATTTTAATTATAATTCGAATGTAAAAAGTCATTGTAAGTGAGAAAAATCTGTCTTCGGGCGAAGGAGCGATGATACATCCGAGTGATAAACAACAGAGGCAGAAGAGATAGATGCCATAAAATGTAATATTAATAAATCACGGATCCGACTTTACGGCGTGGTGCCATACAAACACAAGGGTATCTGTTCGCGATAATAGCACTGACTCGAGGGAAGGCTCTAAACGCCTATCCGACTACAATACGTACGAATGTATTATATATTTCTGATAATTCAAACCATCTAACAAATATTTGTATTTGAATGTTTTATTCAATAGAAAAAAATTTTTTTTCAAAAAGTCCCAATTAGACTTGAGACCACTTTTCAGTGGTTTTCGTAAGCATGAGTTCTTTTAGATAGAAATGCTTAGCTTCCTGACAAACCCTATTAACATGTATCATTGATTTAATTAATTATTAATTATGCGACAATGCATCAAATATTATTGAAATGAATAGTGCGTACATAGTTGACCTCAAGTGATATCTACTTGATAATCAATTTTTGAGTGACTGCTTCATCAACTGTTATGTTCATTCTCGAATCAAATTGAGTAAATATTCGAGAAAAGTAACCAAATACTTAATTTTATCTTAAGAAAATACACTTTTGTCAAGTACTGGTGTCTTAATTTGAATTTAACAGCTTCACAATACTGAACTCAATACAAAATGTGTACACCTATTAGTGCACCATCGCTCTGTTAATAATGAAAAAAAAAATCAAATGATTATACTAGTAATTGAAACAGATACTGTATTAGCTATTCGATAATATTTTATCACAATCTCTAGAGTCTGATACATAAATTTTACGAAGTGGCATATTCGAGAGGCCTTATAATCCATGAAAGGAAACGAGCGATTGCTCAAAAGCGTAATTCGTATTGCATTGCATGTTGGACCAACCCTCGCCTATATAAATGTACGCTTCATAAATTTTCATCGGTGCTCGAAGAAAATCCGTCTACATGTCGCCTTTATGGATAGTTGTCACGTGGTAAAGGCAAGGGTTCGATCTTTACACGAGATCTATACATTTGTCTATGTAACTTACGAACGCATTGCATAAAAAAAACACACAGTGAATTTTCCGAGCACGCATTCGGATTTTCATAAAGTATTTTTCCAGCGCTTTTATGGCATTTTCTCGAGCGAGTGCCCATTTAAAAACCGTAAAAATCGCATATAGGAAGTCTGCGCTTCTCATCGTATGCACAACGCCATAATAACAACTGTGGACACAAAGAACTTTTGTTTCAGTTTTCAATGCACACGCTATATAGCGTTGCACATCGCATGTTAACCTTTGGTTTTCTCGAACGAAGAAGGTCGAATCGAATCGAAAATCGCTACCTTTCGCACTCGAAGGATAATCGTTTGATTAATTCGATCAAACGAAATTATTTCGTATGAATAATGAGAGATTTTCGCGAAGAGAACTTTTTAAGTGCGCTTCGGGCGGGCGGTAGACTCATTTAACTAGTTCCTGTCTAGTTTTTTGCAGAGAGGAACGAAAAACGAGAAAAAGAACCGTGTTTAACCAAGAGATTAAACTTTTTGCGATCTACGTTCACGACTGATTATGTAAAGGGTAGGTGGCTTACTGTTTGCTTCCACTGTTGAAGATATCAAATAAAAATTTCAAGATCGAACTTATGCTTATTTTCATAAGAATAAAATATTTTTTCATCAGATTTTTTTGTGAATGTATAATATGTATTTTGCTTAATTTTCATTTTAAAATTTAAATTTGAGTTTCAGCAAATTTGCAGAACAGAATTATTCAATTAGTATAATTTAATATTTTCAATTCAGTTGAAATGACCCATCGACTTATATCTTATAAGAACCCTTTCCTTTATAAATTTAGAAAATGAAGATTCAGCATTTTTTCACAATTGGAAAGTATTCGATAGTTTTTTTTTCGTATTAAATTAATCAGTTATATTATAAAGTATTTAAATAAGATAAAATTTTATATGATATCTACCTTTTTTACAATTCGTTGTATCGCTGAAGCATTCTGAGCGCTTTTGATAAATCGTCAAAAACACGAAGATTTTATTAAAAATGCGCACGTGGAACATTCCCGAAGCAAAATCTAAAGTTCGATACGTAAAATTTACAGCTCGTTTTCGAAAATACGGCAACGGTAGCGCATTTTAAATCCGTAGAAATAAATCGTCGCAACGGGGGCAAGAATCGACTCAATTAATCGTTGCGATCCGCTCGGGGTGCGACTGCACAAAAACACTACAAAAAAAAGTTCAAAAAAATTCACACATACATACAATTTCATGTAAAGTAAACCCCCTATATCGGTCTAGAGGCTAACCACCATTTACCGAAAAATAACCGATGATTAAGAAACCATTGAAAAGTGAAGGCCTTGGTCCCATTTGAAATGTAGCATCATTAAAAAAATACCCCCTTATAAGATTCATTTTTATGACGTTTGCAGTGGTTCTCTCTTACATCATTCAAATTGAGAAATAATAGGCAATGAGCAAAAATGGAAATTATTTAATTATAGAAAATAAAAAATGGAAAATGTAACCGCTCTATTAGTTATAATTTATGTATGATTAGAAAAGAGCTTCGATGTAGAAAAACGTCTGCCATTGAGCCAATTCATGTTTTCATCTTCTCATACCAATCAAACTTTTTACACTATTTTTACGATAAGTGTTAATATTTTTACATATAAAATGTCAAAACATATAGATCGTTGTTCTTTTCAAAACTCATTCATATCTGAGACTTGTAGGCCACAGTAAATATTATTCCTCTCAACAATACCTATTAAACGACACTACTGAAGCAATCAATACAAATCTGCCAATAGGTATTCACTCTAAAAAAAATTCCCCCCAATAACGTCAAAGTTATCTCGACGTCATAGGAGAGTTCACTGTACAAATACATCGAAAAAAGCGGGAAAATTTCGTTGAAAAAAAACCCAGAGCGGATTTTTCCGAACGGAATTTTCCCGCCAATCGGCGATAATGCGCGCGTCGCAATAATTCGTTCGGCGAACATTCTGCGGTTTTCCATCTGATAGGCGGTCATATGGGTCGGTACAGGTTCGTTTTTCACCGACAATCATTGTATTTGGAGTCGAATGTGTATTCATCGAAAGGTATTTATTCAAATTGGCGAATTGGAGCGCGTGTTGCCATTGTCGGTGTGTCGTAATCGATGGATAAACGACGAGTGAATTATATCAGATCGCTCGTTCGATTCGTGTTGTTTTTCATATTTGTTTTAAAATTTTTTTTAAATATGAATATTTCTCAATTAATCATTTATGCTATAGTGAAAAAGTAGAGCTGCCTAGACAACATACTCTAAAAAGTAATAAGTGATGCAAAGTTGATCGAATTTAATCAATAACAACAAAATGGATAGTTATAGCAAGATTGATACATCGATACAATTCATAAAATGCTAAATTAATATTTCTATCAAATACTCAAAAAAAACTTAAGATTCTCTATGTTAATTAATCAATTATGAAAAAATTAAACGAAACTCTTAATTTCCTACAAGATTTGAATTCAACAGATGCTGCATTTTGAATTATTTTCTTTATAATTAAATCGAAGAATGACTCGATTTCATTTCTTATTCAATGTGTTCGTAAAATAAATCGAATTCGAAACAAAGGACATCCGAGCGAGTCGTATTTTTACAAAGTTACGGAAGAAATAACAAGATCATCCGTTACTCGGCTTCAATCTGAATATTCGATCATTTTGCATCGATGCGCTCGATTTGAACGTAATAATATTTATTAATTCAAAAGTTGAACACTCGGAAGGGGGACCACTTCATTTCATAGACAATTTATCTAATGAAATAAGGAAAGGAGGAGAGGAAAAAAGACAATGAGAGCGTCTTTTTCTTCTCGCAGATCAGATCTGCTTTCGAAAGAGGGAAAATTTTCCGAGAGTTTTCCTAAATGCAATTATGTACTCGGCCACCCTCAGACTGCCGACGCTGACTTTGTTGGATTTAAGATGCGCTTACACTATTAAGCGTTCTCATTGTATTACACAAATTGCGATTTCGATCGAATGAGGAAAACGGTTCTGAATACGTAGTAGTCGCTTCATTGTTACTTTTTTTTTGAAACAAGAGTTGAATTTGAGTCGAAATAGCGCTAAAACTAAATGACATCAAATGAGTCAGTCTTTCTTTATATTTTATATCGGGAGTGAAGTAGATTGACTCAATATTTGAGTGGGAAAAAAAAAGACATTGGTATGTTTTATCAAATATAGCAGTATGTTTTAATTGTATTACAAAAATTGAAATTTTAATTGAATGAATGAAATGATACTGAATATGTAGATAGTAGTAACTTCATTGGGACTTTTTTCATGTCTAAAGTTGAATTTGAGTTGAAATAGCAGCAAATTAAGCATCACTAAATGAGTTATTTAAAGGAGTATCAATAAAAAAATTATGATGACTATACTCAACCCTGAATACTGATTAATTTGCAGTTTGTTAATTCATTATGATCTCAAAGTATGATAATAATAATTTTCAAACCCGACATACTTGAGGTTCGTAAAAAATTACATATAAAAATTGACTATAGAGCGTATGACACTAGATGTTGAATGATAAAATTCAATTTTCCATGAATGTTCCATATCAGCAGTAGATGTCTTCGCACAAGAAAATCTTCAAACTGATTGTTATTTACCTATTTTAATAGAGGAACATTTCTACAATATGGAATACTTTCACCCATCTTCCATTCTCTATACAACATTAGTACCTGGAGCGAAGCACATACATAGATCGATCCAATATTCGAGTATGGTTTTGAACAAAAACAAAAAAAAAAAAAGAAATTGGTATGTTTTATCAAACCTTATTGCAGTATATTCTCGGCGGAGCGGAAAAAATAGAAACGTAGCAATACAAACGGCCGAAAGAAAAATGTAAATTTCCGCGCAATGCGTAACCGCCGCCGCTTTTGAATTTTCAGCATTTTCCTCACGGGCGCGTCATTTCTGAAACGAAACAATATCGGCGTGGCATGCGAGCCCATAAAGGGAACGTGGAAGGTTTCAATATACGTATTTTAGTAGATTCGAAATAGACATGTAGCCTTTATGGGACAAGTAGGCCGCCCCCGCGAGCAAACGCGCCGATAAAATCTACCCAGAAACAAACTTCCAAATGTGAAAAAACGAAAAAATACCGAAAAACTAAGAAAAAACGGAAAACCATGTATGTACCTGCATGCGAGCTCGAAAGTGTCCTACTCCATCGGAATGGGTAAAAAAATAGTCTCATTACTTTTGTGAAATATTTTGGAAATATTTCGAACAGGTAGGGAATGCTGTCTTAAGTGAAGTTTCTCTGCGTTGATAGTTATGTGAAATTTTGTCATTTGTTTCATAATAATGTTCCATAATACATTGAATTTTTCAGTATTTTTTAATTTATTCGAAAAAGCTTAATTATTTGTATAAATTAATTCAAATGTAAGTGGAATATTTTGATAAAATAATATTTGAACATTTCAAGTGACTCATTTTTATATTCATACATTTCATCGCAATGTAGTTTATTTAAAGATATCTTAAAATATTCATACTGTACGTTCATAAATAAGCTAATATTAATTTTGATATTTTACACAGTATATATGACGATCGAAAAGGTCAAAGGGTACAAGTGAGATTTTTGCCGAAATTGACTTATGCACAAGAACCGCTTCTATACTTATGCATACTCATTTATTTTGTGGCAAAATGATATAAATGAATTCGGAACTTGTGCCGAGATATATCATCAAATCAGTCGACTTCCTCCTAATATATGATCAACTTAGAACACGCTTTTCTCGAAATCACCGCAAAGTCACTTATACCCCTCGGCCTTTTCAGTCATCATATAAAAGATCGAAACTTGAATAAATAAAAACTCTCAATAGAGACTATTGGTTTCATCAAAAATACAATCTCCACATCTTTATTGAACGCACTTAAACAAATCCATATTCGATTCTATCAACCACATTATAATACACACAAACCAATCGACTTTCAAATAAACAATTTAATGAAACCACCAATGAATCCAAGCAATCTTCAAGACGTCTCAAAGACATTTTTGACTCATCGAAACAATCGAGTATCGCGCACGATAAAAAGCAAATATGTATCGAAATCGTCCGATTTCTTAGTATGATTCATTGAATTTATTTTATACGTGTTGTGCGCAAACATTTCGTCCGTGACACACGTTCCATTTTAATACGGCAGTGCGGTCACGTAAATTCGATTAGGTACACGTTAATCAGAAACGATTCCGTTCCGGCGAAGACGTCGCCCGAATCACGTTCGATTCTGATAAATCGAGGAAATCTTACGGAAATCAAACCCGAGGTTGATGCGGAAGATTTTTCAGATATAAGAAATTGATTTGACGCCTGCGTGCCTTGCGGATTGGGCTTTGATTAAAATATGTTCGAGGCAATCAATTTTTTTTTGTATTGATATCGATTCATATTTTTTTGATTAAATAATGCTTATATTCTGCAATGAAATCTGTTGTATTGTATTGAATTTGAATCAAATTTTTATGTTAGAATCTGTAGTGAATTAATTCTAAGTCATAAATGTCAGAGTTTCGTTTGAAATTCTAATGTTAAAAAGTAATATCAAGTCCATGATGGAAAACTGTGCGGTTGTAATATTGTTAGAATAGCATTGTGATAAGATGATAGCCTAATTCATGAGTTAAAATGATTTTCTGATAAAATTATTTGATATAGTCATATTTACCACAAGTAATTTACCATTTGAAAATATCTACGCACTACTGCTCAAAACAATGTCACGAGATTTATGAATTACTAGCTTCTATGAATTGGAATAGATCAAGATTTTTTGCATTCAATTGTTAACTGTTGTATAGATAGTATTTATCATTTTCGTAATTAATTATGATGATGTGAAGACCGCGCATAATATTTGTTACGACTGGGCTACGAAAAGGCTCTCCTGAAAACTGTCGAACGATAGAAATCCCCGTCATATTTTAATTGTAAAATGTAATAAATACAGACACTTTCCCAAGCTTACATAAAAAAAAATTGAAAATTTCCATTGTCGAAGGATCATTTTTTACGAAGACTATAAATATCATACATATGATAGACATTCAACACATACATATACAAAAATAATTTCTAAAAATAACAAATTGAGTAAGCACTATACGACTACAAAACTTCACATAGAAGATATCCGTCCAGTCAAAACTCAAAAAAAAAAAAATTCTCTTACGCATTTTTCCCACAGAACACAAGAAAACCCAAACACGGGGAGATTTGTCTGCTTGCGTTAGCGTTACACGTGTTCGGCACACGAGCTAACGACCGTTTCATCCGAAAGGAGGATACATTGAAGGATGTTTATCCCGGGCCTTGAGGGGGCCGCATTATGGCGCGGTTGTAAAACTGTAATTGAAATACTATAAAATATTCTGTGGCCGTTTTGCTTCCTGCGGGCCCTCAAACCTCCTTCGGCCCCTCGCCGAACAACAGTCGTAAACTTTCCCCGCGGTTGCTTTTTTTTCACTCTACCTATGTATGTATTATATTATACCCCCGTAGGTATCTTTTACTTTCTTTCGGAGATGTGCCTTTTTTTTTTGAGTTGTTTTATTTTGCGTAGTTTCGCGTTAGTCATGCGCGGCCATAACCTCGGATACCGCGAGTCGGAATCTCAAAGTGCCTCAGACGTGTTGGTTGCATGAATTATGCGAATGGATTGAATTATTTTTTTTTTTTTTGAAGGATGGAAATGTGTTTTGGGATTAATGTGGGGTTTTAGGTCGAGAGAATTTTTTTTGTGTCGAATTGGTTTAATTTGTGAGTGCTTGTCTGTTAAATCCATTTAATTATTGCTGAATCGACAAGTTTTAGTCAATTAAAAAAATGTTGTTGTAAATGAATATTTTTTCATATTTTGCTGAACATATGCATGTTAAAGTCAAAGCATTAAGATACGTCAATGTATACTTTATTTGGTTAAAGTATACATTGGATTGCTATGTCTCTGTTTTTTATGCACATTTTTCAATTCCGATCTATTTTTTTCAAGTTTCTGTTATACTTTTACAAAACTTTATTTCGATATAAGATTTCATACATATGCTACTCTAAAGACCAAAATACATTAACACATGACGACTGAAAAGGTCAAGGGGTACAAGTGATTTCGAGAAAAGAGCGCTCAAAGTTTAACATGTACCTCACATGTATTAGGAAGAGGTTGATTGTGAGTGATTTGATGATATATCTTGGTACACGTTCTAAGTTCGTTTATATCCTTTTGGCACCAAATATATGAGCATACATAGAAGCGATTCCTGTACATAACTCAATTTCGGCAAAAGTGTCACTTGTACCCCTTGGACTTTTCAGACGTCATATATATACATATATTATAATATGTGACTGGTCACTTCTTTAGCAATTGTTACATGTTAATGTGGTTTTAAAAAGATGTTTTGATAATCTTGATAAAAATGTATGTAGTCAGAATTGAAAATTATACAAGGAAAACCAAATCATAGTCATTTAAAGTACAATTTAACTAGAAAAATATGCATTTAAGTATCTTAACTCTTTAACTGTAACATATTGAATATGATTGCTTGCATTTCGTTGTTATTAGCCAAACAGAGCAGATCTGATATGAGAGAAACATCACACAAACCGAAGTTCCATTTAAAAAATCCATATTACATTGTATCAAAATGTAACCAAAGGCAATCGACACAACATTGAAACCGAAAATATTTGTATTTAATAAAGTTTCTAAAGCGATTCTTTCGAATATTGCATCGAGAGAGAGCGAAACGACAATCGCCTCCCCCAACAGAGCGCATTCGGAGCGTGTACACATAACAGTGCAAAACCGTAAAAGAGTACGTGCACCGAGCTCGGGGATTTTGATTATGGTTAAAATTTAGTCTAGTACACGATCGTAAAACGTCTGAAGTCTTTATTATGTGGCTTAATGACGCGATAACCGCCGCCCCGCCTCTATTCATGCGCGGCCTCGATATGTTTTATTGTACGGAACGTATAAATACGCCCCTGGTGGGTCGCCATTTTTATGATGGCCTTTACGAGTGCCGATTTATGGATTTCATTCCGTTTATGGAGAGATAATTCGATTATAATCTCGTTCGCTCATCGGACGAGATTCGCGAGGCCTCAAACGAGAGGGGCAGTGCTGTATTTGTATTGTCGGGAAGGTGGGTAAAGCGTCTGGGCTCGTACTCACATTTGTTAAAAATATTTTTTTTTGTCATGAAATTGTACCAGAGGAAATATTAATTGAAATATTTGAAAAATCAAACAAAAATATATCATTTAAATCATTGTTTTTTTAATGGCCTCCAGATATATTGAGAAAACTTTTGATTCCGAAATAATATAAATTTTCCAAAAAAAGTCTATGGCACTAATTTTTGAATTTGAATCCCAGAATTCATTAAATCCATTTAAAAAAAAAACGTAAAATTAAAATCATATGATTTTTTTCATTTAAGAATTTCATATCGTACAACTACGTTTCATAAATATCAAAATAAGCATATTTTTTAAAAATCTAACAATTGAGATATACGAATTTTTAAAATTTGTAAAATAAAATTTGCCTACGGCGCTAATTATGTTTGTTAAATTTTTCTTTCGTATTGTAGTTAGAATCGTATCTAAGCCTCTGTTTTCAAGTTTCATAACCTCGGCCAACTTTTTTTTTAGATTTGATGTTAGCCCTTAAATTATCTTTATGTTGGCCTTAAATGACACAGATTAATTCACAAAGGCGAAGATGAATAAATTAATGAAATATGATACATTTAAAGAATATTTAGCAAAATATTTCCTATTTTTTTATATACCTAGTGGAGGGAAATAGGGCTTACTCAAAGAGCCTCTTTTGAGTTTTTTTCATCCAAAATGTATAACTATGCCACTGATGAGGAGGCCGTTTTTAGTAGCTAGAGAATGGAATGGCGGTGATAAATTCAGAATCGGGCTAAACCTGCAGATTAGGAGCTATAAAGCGGTTCGGCGATGCTAATTCATTTTTTGATGGTGAGGCTTTTGTTTTCCGGTGTCCGGCTTTTGTGCGACAATAAAACAAGATAACGAGCTTGTATAAAGCGAATTTCGCGTTCGGCCTATGAACGGAAAAGGGGTTTTGTTTTCGGTTGCAGCGTTTGATCGTAGATATGTTTCGGATTGAAGTGTTTACTGGTTGAATGGGGAAGTGGGACTTGTTTATACTGTAGAGCTTTTGATATCGTATTCAGAGTGCGTTCATATTTTAAAGTGCATATAAATTTGATATTCTCAAATACGGTCGAGATTGAAGCAAAATATTTTTCAATGCATGGAAATTCATTCATTGAAAATATGTAGAAATATCATGCAAATTTTGATATTTTTTTATTATCAAACAATAAATTTTATGATTTAAATTTATCCAATTAATTTCTTCAATATATAGAAATTAATAATAAATTCGATCTTTGATCGGAAAATCCACACATAGATGTCTCAAAACTAATTTTCCCTCACAACCACTGATTTTCCCACATCGAAATATTTTTCGCCGAAAATAAAATATAAATTCAAATCAATTTTTACACATAAATAACTATAAAAAAAAAAACGAATTTCCAACGTAAGAAAATTTATTATATCAAACGAGCATCCACACGACGTCAAAGAGCTGCCATATATTATCCGCAAGAGGGGAAGCGAAAAGCAGCACACAATGAGACCGCAATCCAATGCAAATCAGCCACCATCATAGTGAATATAAGACCTAAGAATGGCCGTTGGTCAACCGATGACAAAGAAGTGTTGAGCTGTATAAAAATTGAATCCTCCTACCCCATTTCGTACTCAAGAGTTGATTGGATCTCGAAGAGTTCCGATTGGACGACGCTTGCGAAGAAGACGCCTCCTTTAACGTGTTGACGTCATCTTCAATGGCTGATGACTACGTATTATATATTTGGCGAACGATATAAGCATATTAATGGTACATTTCGTATGTTTGTTTGAGTGTGTGATGACATCATTTCTCTATGAGATCATTTGGCATATATGAGAATTTTTTTCGTTTGATGCTTGCGAATGAGAATTTTTACGTCTTTGATGAATATGTTGTGCAGATTAATTGTTTTAGTATTATTTTGACAGGTTTTATTAATTTAATTATTCAATATATATATGTGCTGTTGATAAGACTAAGCATAAATATATTTGATTGAAGTCATCTTGTGCTAAATATGCTAAATGCTAAATTCAGCAACGCAACTCTAACATCGCTGTACCTACTATCAGTTGACTAACGTTCGAGCCAAGAACGCTTCAATTTAAAACCGAACAAATTCGAAAAGCAATCAGCTTAAAAACGGCAAATTAAATAAAATAACTCTAAACGAGCAAAAAAAAAATAGGTGCACACAAAGACTAGAGCCATTTCTAAAAGTGCGCATCGTTCGAAAGAAAAGAAAGGGGGAGCATCGCATATACGACCCGCTACGACTTCAAGGGACGCAATAATGAAGTGGACGAGGGTGAACCTGGACACGAGGGGATGACTTACTGGTATATAAATATATATATGTATTTTTGTGTGTTTGTATGTCTGTATTTATGTGTAAATTCACCGCAATGTAGAACTGCTTTAAAAATATGCGCGAGGGACGCTCGGTCATCTCGCGAGGTTTTCATGCGTACTGCTGCAATTTAAAGTGCGTCCCTTTTTCGGACCATTTATGAATATTTACCACGGTATTATTGCGCACTTAACCACTAAACTATTCGCCATATTAATATTTTATGACTTTCGGATGATTGTAATGTGAATATGCTTTCTATCTTGAGGGGAGTAAGTGAAGTGCTAGGGAGTTTTCACATTAGAATTAAGGGCTTAATATTGTTTTAAATGAGACTTATAAAAAGTTAATTGTATAATTTCGTTGAAAATATATAACCAGGTGATATAAATTGTTTGTGTATGCGGAATTAAGTTTCAATGTTTCGAGTTACTGGATGCGAATCCAGACGAAAGTCACGAGTAATTTTTTCAAATTAATCAATTAATTAATAGGTATACTTACATTTCAAAACTGTAAAAAATTACTTATATCTTGTAAACCAAAATAAATTCCGAGTAATTTTGATCAAAAAACAATTTCCCAAAATCAATTTAGAGAATTATAACAAGACATGCAACCAACTATCCCAGCTTTTCCTAAGTAAGAAAATTAATTTTCATATAAAATCGACTCAAAAATATTATACCTTAACGCAATTTTTTTTCCACGTAAACGAAACTCGATTATCTAGACTAGACATCTTCGTATCTGTTGAATCACAAACGAAAATATTTTCGTATGAGCAATCGGAAAATCGGCGATGATTCACGCGGCAGCCGCTTTTCCGGGAAATGCGCACTCCGTTCCGATTTCCCGGGACGTTTAAGTCGTTATAACCTAACCTAACCATATTATATTGTCGGGTCGGTTTCGCAGTCGTCCTCGTTTGTGTTCGTGTCGAGACAGCCGCTGTGATTACCTCATAAATAAAAATCCCGCAGTGAAATTTCCGCTCATAAAATTGTTTGACGCATAAACAAAAAGACCCACACCAGGACTCGACTAAACTACAAGGAACAAGTCGTAAACGTTCAAAAATGTTTGCCAGACTCGATCAGTTTGCCAGTTTTTAACGATTGAAGTATTTTAATTTGTCTTAAAATAATCTTGGCGATGAAAGGAATTTCGCTAATGCTCAGATTCGTCCTTTGATGTTGATAAACGAATCAATATTAAAACTTAATGGAAGACTATTTATTATCCATCATAAATGGAGTAGCGAGGAGTTCGTTTAATTAACCAAACACTTTAACCGAGTGATCGAGCATCGACGCTTTATCGGCGGGGTTAGCTTAACTTTCAATGAAGCGCGTTAACTTGATTATGAACAGCTGAATAACGCACCGAATACTAGATATCAATATTTAAAATCGAACCGATTTTACTCCCAGATTATCTGTACCTATAAATAAAATGAAATATATTTCTATGATTTAAAGGCTTTTTAACGGCTGATCCTTTGGCAGTAAAATATTCCTTAGTTATTGTATCTAGGAAGGTTGCTGTATCATTATATTTTGCAATTTACATTAAATATATAATAAACAATGGTATTTATACTGTTGGACAACTCTCAAAAGGACTATTTTATAGCTGAATCTTAGCAAATATGATACCCCGACAATTACGCGGACTGAAAACACTGCGCCGACAATTGTACGCAATATGAAATAATTTATAAATGGCTTAATCACACAATAGGATTTACAATCGGTAATCAGTTGAAACCTCAAATAGTTTCGAGCAAAGTAACAAATATAACAATAATAAAAAAAATCGAATTTTCGAACACGATCTTGTAAGATTTTCTCAAAACACTAAAAGAAATTTATACAACGCAATTTTCTTCCAATCCCCCCTATTCTGCGAAATTAGCCCGACGAAAAACAGCCGAGTAACGGTGAAGCAACACTCCGTAGCTAATAACGAGGCTAATTTGAAATAGCATCGGTCCGGAGCAAACTTATTTGGCGTCTCGACATGAAGCCGCTCTCAGCTTCGCACACGCGAAAAGCCGGAAAAATCGACAAAAGAATGTTTCAATAATCATTCGTTGTTATTCAAGAGAGGAGTGGATTTTTGATGAGCGACGCGCCCATTGTTTGCAAACCCGTGGCATTTCAATGCGAACATGATTGATTATATGGAGATCGATTCCATAACGTCCATCGGATACTGAGACCTTCTAAAGGTCGATGCCTACAACAACGGGGCCGATGATCGTTACCGTTCCATTGAAAGCTTGTGCATGGAAATGTCGATCCATACAAAATGACGGCATTGTTTCAGATTCGGAACGAACGTGCGTCCAGATTGAATCGGATTCATATTTGCGTTGTGCCTTTAGGTACTCGCGCGAAATTGGTTCCGCGAATGTAATGACTTTGTATTTACGCGAATATTGTAGAAGCTAAATTAAGTTATAGTTACATCGTACTATTTGTCGATTTCAATATCTAAGTATATGAATTGTTATTGAAATAAATTCGATAGTTCAATAGTTAAGAGAATGTTCTTTCATTATTTTTTTAATCAAAACTTGTTAATTAAGGAGATATGAAAAAATCGTTATTATTATTCTAATTTCATGATACAGGTTTTAATATTGTAGGTGCGGCTCATAAGGGTGTAAAGTTGATTAGTCTAAGGAGGCTTTTATAAATGTTATGAAGATCGAGGTAAATCATATTGTAGTTGCAGATGCTGTTACAATAACTCTATGGAATACTTTGTCTTCCTCTGAATAGCTTTCTCGTAAAAAAAAACTCTTCTTCATATATTGGAAAGTTACTGTAACTGAATATGCAACTGCAAAATGATTTGTAATCTTCTCAATGTGAATATTGCATAAAAAAACTGATTTATGCTATCAGTTCTCAAACGGCATGACATTAGAAAAGCATACAGTATGTAGGTAGTTTTTGATCATGTGATCATTCTAGATAGGAAAATACACAAGAGAGTGAGTTTTTACCCCACCTCCCCTTCTTTTTTAAATATCCCTAATCAGATTTACATTTTTACATACAAAAATAATAAAAAATCTGAGAAAAAAGGGGCTCAAGTAAAATAAAATGAATGAAGAGTCTTTCCAAAATTTTTGAATCCGAATCCAAAATTTCTAGCAACACCGCCGATTCAGCCGCATCTAAAGCGCACAAGTAATTAACCGATAGAGCCGATTTGGCGAACTAGCACGTGGAGGCCTGCGACAATGCAAACAATCGCGAAACACACACACGAGACGAGTTTCAGGGGTCGCAAACCGGCGGCATTAAATTCGGCACGCACGAGCGGAAAACGCGGCGCAAATTGGTGCACAATGGACGCGCGCAGTGTTGTGCGTTTCGAGTGCAGCGCGCGCGTGCGTCACTGCATAATTTAAGCCCGAGCGCAAATTATTCTGCCGATCGTACACCGGTAGGCTTTTCCACATGTATAGACCCTTTGCCTACCCCTTTTCTGTTGTTTCGTGGCTAGTATGTGCGTGTACAGGGTGCTTGTGTTGAATGTTACCTTTTTTTCGAAAAGAGGATTTTTTGATTTTTGGGTGAAAGATGATGTGAGTTATTTTGTTTTTGAAAGGAATGTTTTAGTTATATTAGAATATATAGTGGAGTCTTGAAGTTTGATAAATTCTATGTATTTGTATGAAATAAATATCAATAAAATTTAATTGATACAGAAAGTCAAGGACACATTTAGGCATAGGGACCATTTTTTAGTGTTAAAGTAGCACCCTTTTTAAAATTAAATGTAATAAATCAAAAATTCTAAGGAAAAAATCGAGCCAACATATCAATTATGAAAAATGATATGTAACTATCATCAGGATTCAATAAAACCCAAACCTATCATAGCAAGTGCTCTGAATCTCGACACGGTATACATAAACCCTTCATATTCCTACGGTATCAATTGACTAAATAAATACTATAGTTAACAAATTCTTCCTGAATAACTTTGCTTTCAATATTTTTGAAAAATCTAAAAATATTGATGACAGCTGCACTGGCTTCATGAATTGCACTTCAACTGATCTTAGATTATCATGAAAATGGATTCACCTTATCTAAAAACTCATTTATTCTAATGCTCAATATAATTTTATAAAAACGTAGCTGTATGTACTCACACTGAGTACAAATACTAGGCTGCGTATACTCGCAGCGAGTGCAAATACTAGGCTGCGTATACTCGCAGCGAGTGCAAAAACTGAACTATACGCCCTCAATACGAGAACAACATAAGTACATGGGGTGAATACATTAATTTTTTTGTATTTTTTTTTCTCAAATATCGACATAAATAGTCGAATTTCCATCTTAGCACCCTGTGCGTGGACTCATATGAGTGAGCGTGTTTGTGCTCGGATATATTTTCCCCGTTCGGCTCTTTGTGCGTTTTCTCTTTTTCGAGGGAAGAGAACGAAAAAGTTGAGCGTCGACAATGAGCGGGGATGGTTCTTTTTTTTTGCGTGCGCTCGATTGTGTGTGCGTTTATTAAAAAACATTGCGGTAAAAAGGGGTGCGTTTTCATTAAAGCGGGCATTATGACGGCATATGTGTGTCACTGGATGAAGTTGTGAATTTTTGCGAATTTCAAATTAAAATTTTACGTCCGGAGTGATAAAGTTGTTCGCTTTTTAAAAGCTATTATAATATTGCGCGAAATTACGCTTATTATTAAGTTTATTTTGTTTGTTTTTCGCACGAGCGTTTTTAATGATTTTAACTATGAAATTTTCTTAAATGCGTTTAAATTTTTTTATAGGCCAATTTTGAATCGGGTAGGAAGTTTTATGATATTTGATCACATCAAACTTTAAAATTGCTAAATGTGAACTAAGTTTTAACGATATTACATTAAAGCTTGAACAGATTTTTTTCAAATTTCTTATCCAAGTTAAAAACAAGTTGTTTACACACTAAATGAAACTCTTCAAATCGCAGTGCGTAATAAAACATCATTCATTACAAACACACATAAACAATTTATTTGGATAAATAAAAACTTGAAACCCTAAAACTGCAAATAGACAGACATAAACCTTGAAAAAATATATAAAAGAACAACGACACCGAAATGGTTAGACCAGAACTTGGCGAGAGTATTTATTTTATTATACGTCTATTAGTACACGGAGGTAAATTACTTTTATGCAGTCGGGCAACTTGAGAGTTTTAAATACTCAAACTTTGCTGAAAACTAATATCGGTCTCAGATGCCGAGATACTTTGTATACCTAAATACTACATGATGCTTTCGAAAAGTGATGAAATTAATTTTATTGCTGGGATCCTAACAATTACAGCAAGTACAAATTAGTTGATTTAGCTGACTATAATATTAAGCTTTACAATGTTTTCAAAATTAGCAAGATCTGGATGTAAATAGAATAAGAATGTTCGTTTAATTGCATCCCTCTTCTGATACCACATCATGGTTAGTAGTAAAAATTGTGTTTAACAGTATTTCTTAATTTTTTTATTGCTATGACTCCAACTGACTCCTCAACTCTAAATTGTCAAATATCAAGCATCAACTAATATTTTTTCATTTCATGAGATTAAAAATTCAGTCGAAAAAGGGCATTTTGATACAATTTAAGCTATCCAAGCAGTCGAAACAAAAGTCTAAAGGAAGAGTCCCTTCAAAGTCTCCTAGAAAGTATACCAGACATGGGAAAGATCACAAAAAATTGTATAATACTCATAAAGAAAAATTTAAATAATTCAAACTTTTCATGTTTATATTTAAAAATAATAAATGACGACTGAAAAAATCAAAGGGTACAAATGAAATTTTCGCTAAAATTGAGTTATGTACAGGAATTGCTTCTATGAACGCTCATATATTTGGTGGCAAAAGGATATAAACGAACATGGAACGTGAACCGAGATACATAATCAAATCATTCGACCTCCTCCTAATACATATAAGTACATTCTTAACTTTGAGCGCACTTTTCTCGAAATCACTTTTTCAGTCGTCATATATTGATTTCATGACTTTTAGAATGTATCTTGTATATAGAAGGAAAATATCATAGCAGCCAAACGGCGCGACGAAAATCAAAATGGCTTATCGGAGTCATATTATCCGAGCACGTCCATTGTGCATAGCGCAAATTGTTTGAACACGTTTTTAATCAAGTCCAGTGGGTCAAACGATGAAATATTCACGTATAATTCATCCACAAACTGTCCGCATTGCGGGATGAGGGGAAACGAGAGACCGCGGCTACGTGTTTCGTGCTTAATCAACTTTAATTACGTCGGATTTCATATTTAAAACTGTTTCGGAATTTTATAACCCGGGCAAGAACGTGCGATGCCGCCACTTTGTATCGAACGTGTCTGAGTGGATATTAAGTGTGAAATTGTGAAATTCGATCGAAGATGCCTTTGATGTTTCTCAGATGGGTGTGTTTATCGAGCGTTTTATTAAAACTATTATGTCGAATCTGTTCAATTATTATTATAATCGAATCGATGGTTTAAAATTAATTTTAAGCGGATTCGAGCTTAAGTTTGTTTACAAGTTTGATTTTCAAACGATCGTTTAGAGAGAGTTTTCATCTTGAGCTATTTTACGTATGAAACTTTTGATGAGTTCATATTAATATTTAACGAGTATATCGGATTAATTATTTCTTGCTAAAAATAAGTAAATCAATATAAACTAGATTTAAGCCATTTTCTATACCTACATTTCAGCGAACATTAATTTTGCATATGACTAATTTTAATCATTGATAAAATATCATAGAAATTCTGATCCAGCTTCGAAAACCAGAGAAAAGGAAAAACATTCGAATTTCTCGACTTACGACCTATGTTCAGAAACTCATCACAATCGTAACTCGAGGAACATCAACAAACATAAAGAACAGATCAAAACACACTCTCTTATAATAATATAATAACAATACAATAATCAAACATCCCTCATAACATACAGATTCAGCTCCAAAAACCAAAGAAGAGAAAAAACATACACCTGCTTCGACTTACGACCCAAGTTCAAAAACGCATCTCACAGAACACCAACAAACACATCGAACAGATCGAAACACACTCTCATTGCAAGCATCCCTAACGACATTCAGATCCAGCACTGAAAGATGACGACTAGAACGATCTAAGAGAAGAGTAGAGAAGAGACAGACGCCTTCACCGAAACGACTATCCTTAGAGCCCATGGGGGCTAAAGCGGCGATCTGCGGGCGAGATACGGTTGCGCCATAAACATTTATACCGACGACCGTATCGCGGGCGAGTATTCAAATGGAAAACATTAAGACGGCGAAGTTCCACCAAAGTGCCTCGCGGTTATTCCTTATTGCAACACTTTAACAGTGCAGAAATCTTCCGGCCAATTGGAGCGGCGGTCACGCGAAGCGCACTGAATCGGTACGACACATCTCTTTCTATTCTCCTGTGTATGTTGTATAGAAGATCTTCGTATAACACTAGTAAAAGTTCCTTGTGCTATGATATGGATTTATTGTTAGTATAATTTAGCCGAAGAAAATCATTGTATTCCGATCGAGACACATCGCTTTTTATACTCGTGTGTATGTCGTATAGAAGATCTTCTTATAACACTCGTAAAAGTTCCTTGTGGTATGATGTGGATTGAATATAATTTAGCTGAATTAAATCATTGTATTTCAATTAAGAATCATTTCCCAATACCCCTCACGGTAATATGCGATAAAAATAATTATTGTAATATGCAGAAAAAGTGCATGGTTGTTTGTGTGGTTTAGTATTGATTTCGATGTCGAGGTTTGGCCTTCGGTTGTAGGTGAAAGGTTTTCACTTTGACCTTTACGTTTCGAATGATCAATTCGATTTGGATGGGTTGAAATTGATAGTTTTTTTACGTTTCAATTTGAAATAGTTAAATTCGCGTGGCAGTTAAATAAAATGAAAATTTTATTGTGATTGGTTTCGTTTTTTTTTATGAAGAGATCGTAAAAATTGATTGCTATTGTAACAAGGTAACATGCTCATAGATTGAATATTATAAAATTTTCATTTTGACATTGAAAAATAAATATAAACGTTTGTTTTATTTGACAACGTATAATGAAATTGAAAAGACATTATAATAATATTTGCAATTTTCATAATATGAACATGCACCGATCACGAAACGGAGACATCATTAAGAGAAACGTAACCTTAAAATTTCAATTTAATATGCAAATAATTAAGTCAATCATGATCAGTAAAACAAGCACGAAATGCATTTTCCATTTCAATATCAAACTTATTTCGATTTTAATATAAAATATTTTTTATTGAAAAAAACGATCTGGCCAATATTGACTACACTCCCTAAGTAAAACTAATGCACGTCTTTATCTGAGAAACGGGGCAACCAAATGTGCAACCACCGTATACAGAAAACAACTCCTCTCAAGTGCAACACCTAAAAGCCTCAAAATTGTATTACAATCGAAAAACTCTCAATAACCCAACCGCAAGATCCAATTAAGATACGTCCTCCGAAGAGGCGTCGCGACGCCGACGCATTACCGCACCCCTAACGTTAACCGAAACACATTAACACCGTCTTCTTGGGCACCCACTGCGAAAACCTTTCGACAGACCGGAAGACTTCGGAAGAAGCCTTCAAGGGTGGTTCGTTTTCCTTATTTGTCTATCTCGAGACGAGAGGTGCTAATAGTTTCATGTGGAGAGAGAGAGGAATTTAACAGTTCGCGGTAGCTTATCGCGCTAGGGAAGTAGGCTTTCGCGTCTTTAATTTCTATTGCGACATAACGACAAATGGTTCGTTTGTATTTGATTCGGATGTCTTGAAAATGTTAGACTTGGATGAGAGTTTCAATGATGCGATTGAGTGAGATTCGCAATTCGGATTAGCTCGAATGGTGATGTTATTGGTATTTTAATGGAAATATTCTCAACTACATATGTTTGACGATCGAAAAGGCCATGGGATACAAGTGACATTTTCGCCGAAATTGGTAATGTACAAGAATCGCTTCTATGTACCCTCATATATTTGGTGATAAAAGGATATAAACATACTTGGAACATGTGCCGAGATATATCATCAAATCACTCGACCTAATACATATAGGTACACGCAAAACTTTAAGGGCGCTTTTCTCGAAATCACTGTGAAGTCACTTGTACCCCTTGGCCTTTTCAGTCGTCATAATGTCGTCGACTCTTATTTTAAATAAAATATGTAAATAAATAAAGCAGTATGCAAAATATTTTGGTTGTAGGCTATTACTAAAAGTGCATTACCTGATATCAATCATCCAATGTCTATATATGTATATCAATTTAGTCAATTATGCTTATTAAACTGTAGAAACTTATAAACATACATTTTTCATGAATTTTCACTACTCAAAAACAAAAATATACACAAACACTTGATATTTTTTTTTAATATTGTCCAATTTTCCAAAAAAAATTAAACAATAAAAAATGTACATAATCATGGAAAATTCACCGAATCAACACACACCCCCAAACAAAACCCCCTTCAAAAAAAAAAAAAACTACATAAAACAAAACGCACAGCAATAAACATCCAGGTCCCAACACCGACTTGCGCATCATCGAAAATTCAAGAGGCACTAAAACAACGAGCACAATTGAAACCGAGAACCAGGTAAGCGAAAGCCCGTTTTTGAGCCCGTGACGCAACAACAACACCGTCCCGTGTAAGTAATATCCATCAGTTTTTATTGCGGAAAATGGGGATGCCACCCCTCACGGTGTCCTACCCCCATATAAGGACTGAAAAGGCCAAGGGGTACAAGCAATTTCGAGAAAAGCCCATTTAAAGTTGACCATGTGCCTACATGTATTAGGAGGAGGTCGAGTGATTTGATGATATATTGAGGCGCACGTTCCGAATTCGTTCATATCCTTTTGCCTTCAAATAAATGAGGGTGCATAGAAATGATTCACTTGTACCCCTTGGTCTTTTCAGACGTCATATAATAATGGAGGGGTAGTTATTGTATCGGTCGGGGTCACGCCGACGACGATTCTCGCTCAACTTTGTCGACTAAGTGCTCGTAAAGGCTCGTATTTAAAATGACCCCGCCGAAATCTACCCGTAGAACGGCGCCAACTTTCGAATTAAAAACGGAATAGAGATGCGATAGGTTTTTTTTCAGTTGTACAGTTTGGCTTTTATGAGTGGGTGGTGCTTTTAATTTTTTTCGTAGCGTAGTTTTATTGGTGTTTTTCGGCGGTCTTTGTCTCGCGGATTGTCGAATTGCTCAAATTAAATGTGGAGTTTATGATCGATAAATGTATAGAAATAGGTTTTGTTATGAAGTAAGTAAATTCATGAAAATCAATATAGAAAATGAATGTACTATTTTAATAAACAAGTCGAAATATGTGAAATTCGTCTTATCAGCATTTTATTTGAGAGTTGTGCAAATGTTGTTCGAATTCAAGAGCGATTAAGTTATTTGAATGATTTTGAATAAAACAGCACTAACTGTAAATTAATGTGAACTTAAACAATCATCTGGATAAATAAATTAAATAAAAATGCAGATGATTTGATACCAATTTAGATGATGAAAATAATATAATACGAGACAAAAAAGAGATCATGCAACAAAATGAGCGTTCATCTTTTATGTCGCGACGATACATAAAACAGTAATCAACACGATGATAAATCGTGCATACAATAATAAAACGAAACAGCAATAAATCAAAAATTTAGTTCACTCTCGTTAAAATGGAACCCGCTCGTAAGACAAACAGACATCGAGCCATAATAATGCCTCCCTGCTTCTTCATAACAGAATATGAGCCATTCAGAGCTAAATGTGATCAACTCCACTTATTGGATGTTTAATCGCCAAACCATCGGATAATATATTTTTTTCAGCAGTCTTTTTAATAAATTATGTACTCTAATGTAAACTGGCCACATTCGAAGCTTATAAATTCTGAAAAATAGAAGTAATGAAAGCAAATTTGAAACACGTTCGATTACTATTCTCGACGTATTGTCATATGGAGTTAGTCTTGTTTAGCTCTGAGCGTTTCATATAATAATAAGCAGACGGGTAGGGGGCTAAAAAAATAAAAATGACCCCGGATCGAATGACGAAAAGCATTCGTCAAGTAACCGCAACTACATTTCCTCATGATTTATTGGAGGGAAACTTTCATGAAATGAAAATCGTGCCAGGCCGTGGTACGGTCGCCAAACTGCCGGCCGCGTTCGTAAAACGGTTGTTTCCAGTTCAACAGTAACGATCGACAAACATGTTTTTCCACATATTAAAATATCTCTCACTTGTCTACGTCAATCGGTTAAAGGGTGGTTGGTGGGTATATTTTACGCGTCGGTCGTGTCTTTCGCAAATTAAACTTTATTGTGATGTTCGACATTATGTATGAACGATGACGAAACTCTCGATTATGCGACGGAAATTTTGTTTACATTAGGTTTTTCATTATAACAAAAATGACTGTGAGTTCGTGTATTTTTACGACAGAATTATATAAAAATGAAAATCGAAATTGTTGTTGATATTTTTCGAACTTTCCCCCATGCGAAGGTTTAACTTTATAAATATGCACTGGTCGAAACGAGGTCGCAAAGTGCATTAGTTCCATCGAGAAAATTTGCATGCAAAAGCTTAGTTTGGCAAATTTTGTATCAGATAAGTAGAGTTGTTCCGATATCGATATAAACGATCGCGTTGCATGTCAGAAAGATTATTTAACTTTATAATTATTGGTTTGAAAAATTATGCGCAAAGTATATAAACTACGAAGATTTTACATTAATAAACTTATGTTAGAGGAAATTGAATATTGATTTTCATAATTAAAAATTTGCTGACTAATTATATGCTATGAAAATTTATTAATTATGAATCGAAATATTTATCATTTATTTTTATACACTTACTTTCATCTATAGATTATAAAATCATAATCATTAGAGGTCAAATGAGCGAAAAAGTAGCCATTAAAACAATCAGTGATCAACTTCAATTAGATATGACAAATAATGGGATCAACATACTTAAAGAACTGATTCTTAAAGTGTTAACATTAATTAATTTTATTTTGAATTCAATAAATTAATGAGAATTTATGTCAATTCAGAAAAATCCAACATGAATCTTGCTGATATTTTATGGGATATAAAATCAGCAACTCAAAAACACAGAGCCTCACAATATACACAAAAGTTCACATAACTACAATTACTCGACCGACTATTAATACATAACATAGAACATCATAATTAAACCAAACTGTACCATATATACGTTTCCGAGAATCCTTCAATTATTGCGATTTAACTAAACTCACATTATACCAAACATTATATCGTACATATAATATAACAAGAGTACGAACTGGCGTCTTGGTCACGCAAGGCGAAACAGCCGGTCATGTCCGAGGATCCCGGAAGGAAAACCCATCCCCCAAGAACGACGAAGGGGACCAAGACATCGAAAGGGGGCGTAGAAACGGGAAAACCACCCCCTTTGAGGGGGTCTAGAAACGGGAAAACCACCCCCTTTTAGGGGGTCGAAACGGTCTGGAGATAAGCTCTTTGGTGTGTTTGTTCATAATGCGGACGGCGATCACGTCACGGCTCTCGTAAAACTCTATTATCGGCGACATCTGCGTTTCGAAGGGCCAAAGGGTGGGACCTTCGGTCAGCCGATTGGTGGGTGGAGCAATGTCAGGAGGATCCGGAGGAATGAGGTGACGCTTTCGCGCCTTCGATGGTCAATTAAACGGGGGACCTCGACCTTCGTGTCCGATTTTAGAGTGGTGATTTCCTCTATAGTATTTGACGAATGAAAAGGCCGAAGAGTACAAGTGACTTTGGGGTGGTTTTGGGAAGAGGACGCTCAAAGTTGAGCATGTATTAAGAATAGGTCGAGTGATTTGATGATGTATATCAAATTCGTTTATATCCTTTTTCCACCGAATGTAGATGCGATTTCTATAAATAAATCAATTTCGGTTAAAATATCACTTGTATTCTTTGGTCTGTTAAGAAAGAATTTTGTATTGTGTGTGTTTCGAAATCGGAGCGTTTGACGAAGCGGGGTTTTTATGCGACTTTTTAGTGCGGTTGTTCGATTTTGGCGGGTCGCAATTTTTAATGATTTTGATGAAATTGTGCGATATTTTCGATTATTGAATATTTTATGACAAATATTGTGTAAAATAAATATAAAATTTCATATACAGAGATAGAAATAACATAGTGGTGTGACTGTTTCATATTCTGTATCAGACTCAGAGTTTTTATTTTGCTGAGAAAATTCTGGAAAATAACATGTAGTTCTTCTCATTCAATCGATTGAGACTTTCTTTTAATTTTCTAAACTAAACTCTCATAGAAAGCGTCCACCGCCGAGCAGAACGGAACAGACTAAGGACACAATCTACAGCTACACGCCTATAGGATTATCCCACTTTTTCCTATAGTTATGTCCCCAATCCGTTCATTTTGAGAATCAACGATCAACACCAATTCATCAACACTTTCAACAAACAATTGAAAACAATTCCTATAACTACGTCCTCAGTTCATTCATTTTAAACATCAACGATCAACACCAATACATCAGCACTTTCAACAAACAAACCAAAACCGCCAACCTCGACCGAAACAATTCAATCAAACCCCACTATCTTTGACGCCATTTTTCTCAGACACAACCACACCATAGCAAACCACATCCACATCTCGCAAGAAGACGCAGAAGGCCTCCGGTCACGTAGCGGTTGCCGGGCACGTAGAGAGGCCGGCCACCTGCCGCGAGGGCCACCTGCTACCCGACCCATCGACCATCCCCCTTCTGATAGGGGATGGGACACTTCTTAATATCCCCTCAGAAGCCTCCCTGCGATGCCAATTTCGTGCGACGCACCAAGATGGAGATGGTTCGGTGTCGCGACCGGACTAAACAGCTGACGCGGTGTCGGAGGTTGCTTTGTGATTTTTTTTATGTTTTTGGATAGATTGTGTTGTATTTTTGAGATTTTTTATGTGTTTGGGTTTTTTTTTGTGAAATTGTAATCAAGTGGATTCATTATTTTTGAAATTAGGTCTTTTAATATGAAGAAAGTCCAACATTCAGCCTTTTAACTGCATCCCAACACTGTCAGGTTGTTAGGCCGGCCTGGTTGGGTACCAGCAATACGAGGCGAAACTAAGGGTTATAGAAGTTTGACTTTATTAACATTATTGAATATTTAATTTAATAATAAACCCAAATCTCGTTTTACACGGTGGATAGGGACCAGCAATAACCGTATAAAAAAAGTGTCATTTTTTATTTCGCGATATTCATTATATAGTTCAAAAAAACCGTGTTAAACCAAATAAATCGTGTAAAAAAAATATTTTTTCATTTTTTCAAACCATGTTATTTTGAAACCGTGTGAAAAAATTCGTGTAACACGAGAGTTGAATGTATTTTTATTATACTATACATAAATATATCAATACCGTTTTTTAAGAGTACGTTTAAATTAAAAAAAAGACAATTATTTTAATATATTTTCCACAATGAGCGAACTGCCAATATATCATATTAATATTATTATACATTCCTATATTAGTATTAAATATATTTTTTCAATTACTGAAAACTAGGCAGTCGCATGATCGTTTCCAATTAATATCAAAATTAATGTCAAATAAAGTACGATATATTTTTATGTTATTAAAATATGAATGAAGATAAATCTTATAAATGTTATTATGAAAACTTTTTTTTCCTTAAAAAAAATATAATTTGAAACAAAATCAAATCTAGGTAATTTTAAGAGTTAATTGGTATACATTTCACATTTAAACCTTTAACAAGTTAATTTATTAGATTGTTATTCGACTCAAGCGGAAATATGTATTGAAAATTTCAGAAACTTTGAAACCCTTACGTACATTTTTCACCAATTCTTTCAGCGATATATCAATGAATTATTACCGAACTTTAATCCCCGAAATAAACCAACACGGAAAAACAAACTCGACCCGAAATTAATACAATATTTTCCCAAAAACTCTACCGATCATTAAAAGCGATAGCCGAAACACCTCGCCGTAATTAAAACGAATCGACTTAATCAATCCGGGCCGTTCTCGCAGAGCTTCATTATTCGCTCATTCACGACATTCCATCCCAATTTTTTCCCTCTCAATTTCAATTACGTTGGGATTAAGAGCAGAAGTGCCGAATGCGCTTTCGCCTAAAATGACGAAGGAAAAAATCGAATTGCCTCGGAGCAAGAGTGGCCCAAAAATGAAGCATTTTTGCCTCAGCCCGTCCTAATGGCTTCTTCATTTCGGGCATCTCCACCACCAAAGGGTTGATTCAATTTGTCCGCAAGAGGGGAATTTTAATAGTAATCTCGCGGGAGGATACCTTCCAGAAAAGGGATTTTCAGTTAGAGGGGGGTGCGTGTGCAAACCAAAATGTGGTTCGCGATGAGCCTCATTCTAATTGAGTTTACGTAATTATCCTTCGGAGGGCATCTGGTCCTTTCGCAGCGACCGTGCCATCTCTCTTTTCGTACTGTTCCACTCAGGTGTTCGTCGGATTTAATCAGACGTAATTCTGAGCGGATCTAAATAAAAAACAATTCCGAAGGGCCTTTGTCTTGGGCTTTTGTTAGGACGATGAAAGTTATGGGTGCCATTCGGTTTCGGACGCTTCCGTGATCGAGATGTGTAATCGGTTTTCTTTTTGAGGGAAATTATCTAGTTTAATCACTGTTGAATGAATTGAGGATTGAGTGAATCGTTTGAAAAAAATATTGTAAAGAAATAATTTTATTAATACACGAAGTTGGTGTGATTTTGTGTTGTTTGTGAGCCTTTCGATTTTGAGCTGATTCTATAAATTTCTATAAAATTCTATAAATTTTGATCACATCAGATGAATCATTTAAAAAAGCATTGATTACACACATATACACTTAAATTAATTATAAATATGTACCACTCTATATTTTTTCTTTTCGATGAAATGTAATAGTATAAATATACAATACGATTCTCGAAAGGCACGTGATTTATACCTACAATGTATAAGATTTTGCGAAATAAACCGATGATATTTCACTTATTTTAATAAACACATTTTACGTAGCTTGATATAAGAGAGCTGACACATATTCAGTGCGAGATTTTCTGAAATCTGTACTCTTGTAGGAATCGGATCCTGAAATGTAGCCTTTCGGCCTCTGGGGATGAAACGACACCGACAGAAATAAAACCATTTCACGCGCTACAAGAAGCGTATATAAGGTTTTCGAATAAAAAAAATATTCTCCATCTAATTTAGAGAGATCCGAGCGTTATTTCGTTTCAATTATTCGAAATATGAGCCGGAGGGCGGGAAAAAAAAAATATTAAGACACATTCAGAATCGCATGTCGTTTGTGTTTTAATCCTCATTCCGCTTTATTGTTGGGCCTTTATTATTCAGCAGGTAAAAATGGTCCGAATTCGCCTGAAATATTATTTTGAAATTCCAGCAATTTAACCCCGAAGGGGTTGGCTTGCTTTAATTATTGGATTAAAATACCAGATGCCACATTTCAAGGAAGACATGCGGACGGGAGCCTGCAATTACGGAAGTGAATCCCAAGCAGATAGAGGCTCCGTAATTAAACCGTACAATAAATCATACTGTAATAATAATAAAAAATAACTACGGCGGTATTATCGCAATTATGGCGATTTTCGCGGCGCTAGTGCTTTCCATAAATGAAATTTAAATAACAAATCCGTCGAAGTCACAGAGCGCGATGACAATTATTCGCAGATAATTGGAGCTGAATATTTATGGGACGTTATGATGGTGCATAGTTAAGGATCGTCAGGGGTGACTGGGTATCGGGTGAAGGGTCGTAAATTACGCGAGACATTGTTCATTTTGGCGTAATCGATCCAATATTGTCGTTGCCAATTTATTGTGACAAATTGACAATTTGTATGCGACGCTAACGACTCATTGCTCGCCACATTCATCATCTCATTGTCTTTTGTTGGGATCGTGTGCTCTTTAATGCACATACGTGTTTTTAGCTTATGTCTTTGCCTATTATGCTCAGAAAACAACTATGATAATAAGCCTTTCATAGTTAATCGTTACTAATTCAGTTTTTTGAAAAAAAAAGAGATATTTACATATCAAAAAACTTGTTATAATCATATTTTTTAAGTGTTAAATGATTTTATTAACAATGAAGATAAATACTAATAAACTTCAAAATTTGTTTGGCCTACGAATAATGAATCATTTATTTCAGAATTCATATTGATCAAATTGATATTCTTATGTTAATTGACCACATCTGTAGCTTATTATAAACAAAATTTCATATGTTTATGATTTCGGAAAAATGCAAAATCAAATCTTTTTCAAAAAATGTATCAAATACATTCGATCATTTTTCTCAACTCTTTACCCAGTGGAGTAAGTCGCGTTTATCTCTGAAAGACTTAATTACATCTCAAATATTTCTATACCTAAATAATATCGAAAATTTGTTTACAATAAATTGTTTACCCTTTACAACGTTTTCGTGCAAATTAATCGATCGAATCGTTTCAATATAAACCCATAAAATATTCAAACAACAAGCTCGAAAAACACCTTTAGACCAATTTTCGCTTTAATCGCTCGACTCGAATCGTTCACTGTGCAAATCCGCACACTCGACCGCTCTCCTTATAATATCCGATGCTCGTCTCGAATTCATTTATGAGCTGAAGACGAGCCGAGAAGAAGAAGTAGCTGAGGAAGAAGAAGTAGAACCCTCGCAGAAAGCGGTCCGTCGAAACGGCGTTAATCAAACCCCCGACCGCCTTTATTGCACTGCTAACTGCTACCGGAGGCCAATTCGCCACCTTTTTGATTAAAATCAAGTCCGTCGACCAAATTTGATGGAAAAATCTCAATGTAAATTTTATTCGGCGAGAGGAGGGCGCGGTCCCGGAAGACAACAGTAAAACGAACCGACGTTTACTGCCTTAATTCGGCCAGGAATCATAAAGTGCAAATAGAAGCTCGGCGCTTTTTACAGTGCGACGTCGGCGTCGACTTTTACAGCCGACGCCGCGTCCGAAATGTTAAATAAACCAAGAGCCTCACTTGTACGTACAGTGATCCCTCGTAGAACACGAAGATGCAATCCGCGTACTACGAAAAGGCGTAGTTGAAATTATTTTGTCTTTCAGAGCTAAACAAAACATAAGTCAGTCACGGCTAGATATGAAGACCGAAAAGGCCAGGGGATACAAGTATCGTTTTTTCCGAAATTCAGTTATGTACAGGAAACGCTTTTATGCACGCTCTTTTATTTGGTGGCAAAATGATATAAACGAATTCGGAACGTGTGCCGAGATATATCATCAAATCACTCGACCTCCTCCTAATACATACATGGTATATGATCAACTTTAAACGCACTTTTCTCGAAATCACCGCAAAGTCACTTGTACCCCTTGGCCTTTTGAGTCGTCATATGAAAGATTCAATTAATGCGCAATTACATTATTACATTTTTATCGACACAACCGGTTCGATACGTTTGTCAGTGTCTAGACATTTTTTATCGTTTCTTGCTATCTATCGATTTCTTATCTCTATAATTAATTTATTATCTTTTTTATAATTACATTTTATAATTTTTTATTTACGATTTATGTTCAAATAATAAATTGGTAATATTTTTTATTGTCATGTTATCAATCGATAGATCTATAACGGATGTCGTCTATCGCATTTGTGGCGTTCACGTTTTATTAACATGAATAAACTTGATTGTGTTTTTGCATTTATATCATTATATAAATACCTACATACAATATTTTAACAAGTATCCCATATTTAATTTTTAATACTATGAATTCACTACGATTCAATCTTACACGAGAGCTCCTAATACGAAAAAATGCGCAATTTAAGAACCGCGTATTCAAAGACCGCATACTGCGAGGAATCACTATACAATTGGAGTGTAGCGAAGTTCTTGCTCCAGGTGGTTTATGCGCGTATCGTTTCCGTTTTATATTTCGAGAGATGCGTATAAAAATTTGGGCCAAGTACGTGAAGAATGCGGCCGAAGAATTTCGGGCTGAAATTTAACGGCGCTCTCCGTTCGGACTGTTAACGGTTAACGGGCGCAACAACTAAGCTTTTATCGTGTGCGCGAAGGGAAAAGGTTTGATTCAAATTAAGGCGGGTGCGGAATTGCGTCGAATTGCCCTATTCGCGAAAAAATATGTCTAATAAGAGAGTGCTTTTGTTTCTGTTGTTGTAAAATGTATAAGGACGGCTGACGGAGGAAAAACTTGGGATTTTATTGTGTTGTTAAGAAAATTGTGTGAAATTTCTGTGCTTTTTTCATCTATTTTATATGTTGAATTTTAAGTGTATAAACATGTATAAAATATTATTTGATACACAATTTCGGAGTTTAAAGTTCTAATACATTTACGCATTTTATTTACAAACACACATGCGAAATGTTGAATTCAGTAATCAATAAATTCGTTATAATTTCTTATTATTATTATTAAGAAATATGAGAAAAATATTGAAGATTCAACCATATCTGAAAAAAATGTTAAAAACTACAATGAAATGAACGTTATCTGTGTGAAATTGAACTCTTTTCATTGACCTAGCAACTCAGTACGGCATACTTTATTTTGAGATGAATTTTGTATGAAAATTGCAATTCAATTATTTCTTAGAAGTATTTTACATTATATATGTATTTCAATTCAATTTAGTAATGCATCATCTCTTCACCAACTGTTTTCAATTATCAAAAAAAATCTGTTTTCCCAATAAAAAATCATCGAAAAGAAAAATCCAATTGAAAAAATAATATCAATGGAAACAGATTCACTAAACTCACTATCCCCAAACACAAACAGAAAACGTAAAAAGAAAACATCCAATACGGAAAACGTCACAATCTCTCGAATTAGAAGCAAAGACCTTAGTGCGACCCGGGACGTCGTCGCCTCAATAAGAAGCGCAAACACTTTCTCTAATTCGTCCACCCTTTTATTTATCTTGCGAAAGTCCACCCTTACCATCCCCACATTCCTCTCCTATCCAAAGTCCGAAAAATAAAAACGTACTTTTCCCGCCACACCATCTTAAAAGTATCATATTGGAAGAAACACACGCGGCGCCTAAACGTGCTTCCGCGTTTAAAATCTCGTTCGATCCGCGTATCGTTGCGATTTGAATTTTTATTTTTCTATGGAAATACTATTGTATGGTATAATATAATTTTGTGAAATGGAAAAGAGTCAGCATTTTAGCAGCCCTAGTCAGCTAGCGGCGTAAACATGTTTGTTCGCGAAAAATTTGCGCGAAAGTATATTTCCGGATGAGATATTTTCGAGGAGGAAAATGTGTAAGGCACGACACGTGAGCGCGTTGAAAAATCTCGCGTTTGCTCCGAAGCACGCTTTGGTAGAGTGTAGGCCCCCCTTAAGACCGCCGCGTGGAGCAAATACGTTTTGGATTATTCATCGAGGCTCGCACTTCGAAATATTTGACAAAAATATAAATATTAATATGATCTTGAATGAAAATTTTATTAAAAACATAAAAAATTGAGGTGGGTTTATAATTGAGACGTTTGGTGCATAACGTGATCAACCTATTAAAATAATATGTCGGAAAAAATGATTAAGCGCGTGGTTCATATTTTCCTCAATTTTTACATTTATTTGAAATTATTTTTATTAAAATTTTGTTTATAATTCACTATGGAAGTAGTCAGTTCAATTTAATTCATATTAGAGAAGAATATTACTTATTTGAAATCTTAAATAAATGATACCATATTTGGTGGCCACACAAAAGCAATTTTATAGTAATTATCGTTATTGTTAAGGAAATATATTTTAGTCATAAAAATTTGTAGTCACAACAAGTGCAATGATATTTAAACCTTTTTTTCAATGAAGATGATCTATTTATGCACTAAGTGACTTAATCATATGAACAATAACTATAGCACACTAAACAGTCACAGTGAAAAGTGAAATCAAATATTCAATTCAAGATTTTAAATAAATTTCTATAAAAGTTCCAAGATAAATCAAATATAGTATTGGTACTTAGTTACATGTAAATTTCAATGCATTCGAAATGTAGTGAAATAACTACACAAATCACGTACACTTCTTTACAAGAGTCTGCGTTAGAAAAAAGCGCGATCGAATACGAGAGTTGCTTCGCATTTCCTTGCTTTTCCTAGCAGATTATTTATTTTTATTTTCCATTTAAAAGGATGAAATCTCATACTCATCTTCGCTACGGCCACTAAGCCGTTACACGCTCGATTTAGCGATACACAAGCGCTTTGTGTGTTACATTTTCACTATAACAGACGGGGTGGAGTCGCTATCCGTTGAATATCATTTTCCGATACACGGGTAAAAAGCTCTTTCAATTAGGCCATTTTCGTACCGGATAGTTGCCTTTTCATAGCAAGCGAGCGAACGTACATACGAACAGTTAGTTAACTCAGACACAAACAGCATGAAAGCCTCAGTGCACGGTGATTGGAAATCTACATACGGCTCGATTTTCTTTAATGGTTTTGCGAGGGCGGTATCTAAACTTGTGAACGGATAGAATTCCTCTGTTGAACGTTATGCTACAGTGGGATTAGAATATTTGTTCACTAATACTAATACAAAGTCTTCTATATAAATGAAAACGATTTTATGTCTGTATGTTATTTATAAACTCTTCAATAGCTATCCTTTTGCAAAGAAACTTTTCGATGTTATTATGCGTACAACTATAAAATTTTATCATTATCTTTTACAATTATCAAAGTATGGATTTTATTTACGTGAGAACCTTTTCCGTAGTTCACCTGTAGCAGATAATTTGCAAGGTTTTTATGCACAATATGATTAAATATATCAGACAGATATTTTACATTAAGTTTTTTTTTTGTATTCATTTTAATATTGTACAACAGTTCACAATCGACTTAAAATTCATATTTTCTAGCAACGTCTGATCACAGAAACTAGTATTAAATTAAACAGAAGGATTAAGAACTGCTTTTTTCACCATTTTAGTTAACTAACTAAAGAGTTACAGTTAGTACTTCAAGTAATAACAGTCAAATATCCATTGATAGCTCTTATTCGAAGTATAACTGTAACTCTCAGATTGATTAACTAGAGCAGTGGAAAAACGATCCTGAATATTTATTATTAAAAAATTGAATCGAAAAATGAGTAGCAGATTATATTTTCCCGCTAATCCAAAATTAGTCAATCTCGTGAAAATAAATCAAAATCGATTCACCAAAGCATCTGAGCGGCGCGCATCGAAAAGCACTCATGTTTCGCGAAAATCCCTTCAATGTTCCCCGTCATTGAGCAACTGGGTTAATCGAAGCCCCGCTACCAAATCATCCCTCTACAGAATTGTGCCCTCGTACATAGTTTTCATTGTCTGTTTGCTTCGCATGTGACCGCGGATCGGGCACAATGTGTACCCGAAAACGTTACAATCGAACGTGTAACGCGCTCGTGTGTAACGCGCTTTTGTACCGCGACGAAATGACTGTATGTATGTGAATTTTGGCGCTTTTCCTAAAAATGAAAATGCTGATTCGAGTCTCGTGCAACGTTTAAGTTATGCAACAAAGTGTGTCACATTATGTAAGTAGTCGATAATTTAACATTTCATATTGTAACGCACAAGATTGCACAAATGCGCAATGTAAACTGCAACATTGTCGATAGCTTAAATAGACATCCATGTACATGAATTAGAAGTACCATTTTACGAAAAATGGATCAAATTATTATTTAATCGAATTGTATCACAATTTCAACAAATCAATTGAGTTGTGAAGAATGTTATTCACGATCTGTTACTTGATTGTTTTTCCTGTGTAAGAATAGACAATATTGAAAGGAATAGTGTAAATACTCAATACTGGGACAAATGACTCTCAGACCGGGACAAATAAACCTCTAACCGGGACAAATAAGTCTCTGACTGAGAAAAATAACCTTCTCACGGGACACAAGACTAAAAACGAAACATGTACCGATGGTAACCCTACACTGACAATAAATGCAATAGAACTAGCAACTGTCATAATGTAAACACCACATTAAAATAAATCAATTTTTATTTTTTTAGTATTGAATAGGGGTTGCAAAATTATCATCAATTTTTTTAGCAGGATGCATACGAAGGGAAAGTTAGGAAGTTGTTCTCAGCGGGATTCGTCTATTCAGTCGATTTATTGCGTATTTGTAGGCAATATTGCGAAAAGGGGTGCGGTCGTCGCGACTGAAACTATTAAAACGGTAGTTGCGCACTTTATGGAACGTTAAGTTCGAGACGACGATGATGATGGTTCTTTATTGTCGACACGAATGAATGATCTGTCTGGTTAGCATTCGTTATGTTCCGACGATGATTCATACGAAATTTCTATGAACGATTATCTTAGAAATTTTCCGAATAGAAAAATATAAAAATAATACTAGAATATTCCGTAGAAAAACTTGCAAACACGACATGAACGTCCGACGATCAAAACAAACTCGCAATCCTGAGAGACTCTTTTATTGACCGCCCCATCCATCCCTATACGCACAAATGAAAATTCTGTATTTTTTTCGTACCCCAATCTTACTTCGCATCCACCCCGTTTTCTTCTGAAGGGCGGCAAGAAGTTCAATCGGATTAGCGGCCCAGGTGGGGGCCCTCACCTGGAGACTGCGCCCCCTTCATGGAACATACGCAACTGGACTATTCATTACGAGTTGATAAACACACGCAATCTATGACTAAAACTAAATAATGAATCACTAAAACCCATTTCGCATACCGCGACGAGCAGCAAGAGGCACGCAGCACGCTGCATGGTCAACAATGGGAACAAAGGGAACTCCGAAAATCAGATTCTATTATCATAATGTGTTCAGAACGCATGTCTATATGAGTATGTAACTTTACAAGGCTCGACGCTCAAATCTCAACAATCAATTTGCTATGAAATGCGTCTACGCTCGTGGCCCCTCATCCGCGTTGTATTAAACTTTTACGACGGTTTTTCCTCGCTTCAGGTCTGAGGGTTGCAGGTCCATAGGGGGGTGGATGGGGTGTTCTAGGGGTGTAACGAGTCGACGTTCTCCTTATTTACAATGTAAATTTGCACCGCTCAAGCCTTGGGCAAATATTCGATTATTGGAAGAAGACGCTAGGCACCGGTGACCGTGTGGATTCGGAAGTTTGTCTCGATAATGTTCGACGCAGATTTGTAAATGATTACATCAAAAGAGATGAAAAAAATATGATTTGAATTAGGTAAATATGCGAATTGGTTAGGCTAGGAAAAAAGACATTGATTTGTTAACACATGTGAGAAAAAAAAGTTGATTCAGGGGCTAACTACTAACTAAAGTATCCATGCTTATGAAAACCACCGATAAGCAGAGGCCGAGGTCCAAGAAGAACTATAGTGCAATCGAAAAGGAATATTTTGTCAATTATTTATATAAAAGTCTACATAAATTGTATGATGGTTTCAATTTGAATATCGGTCGATGGAGAAGTCAATTTTCAGATAATAAACAAAGACGTGTGCCCAGTCGTCGGTCCGATAAAATGACGACGTGTATTAATGGGGTTGCCGAAAGCTTTTAAACGCCACAAGCTTATCTATCTAGCTTCCGAAAGCTGCTCGTGAAAATTTCTCACTCGATAAACTTTATCTTAGTGAAACGTACTTAACGCGGCTGGTTCGAACTGCCGCCACTTTATCTATGCACCATTCGTTATGTTCACGAAGAGCTATTAAAAAAAGAGCCTATCCACTTTTGAAAATTCAAAAGAATCGTTTGTTATTCGCGCAGTTTATTTTCAAATTTGTTAGTAGAAAATGTAACATAATTTTAGATTTATATTTCATAAAAACATGACTAGTTTTATTCGTGTACATTGTGTTGATAGAAAAGATTAGGAGAGCGTTCGAAATTTCAATAACATCGGGCACAAATGCTGGCGCACCAAAAACGAAAGGAAAATCATAGATTCGCAACGCAAACCGACAGGCACTTCTCCGCGAAAAATAAAATAATAAAATAAATCTAAAAAGGAAAGAAAAAAGCAAGCGTCGATGTTCGAAATAAAATTGAGCAATTTGAATGCGAAATGGGCGAATTTTTGACCGAAATTGGCCCCCCATGTAACCGCACGTGAATACACACGAGTACTCAGCGAAGTACTCGAAGAACGCACACTCGTACAAATCTATCTTACATCGTAGGATTTCGCATCCGAAATTCGCCAACCGAACGATTCATATGAATACGTAAAATCTGAATAAAAATCAAAACGAGAAACCTCAACGAGACTACGATTTTATCATACAAACTTAAATAAAATGTGCATTTAGTATAAATATAACTTTTTGATTCGAGTTTTCTAATGCGCTATTGATATTGGTTCTGGAGATTTTTCTTAATCAGTTTGAGAAATTTTGCATTTTTCATAAATTTTCGTGGAAAAATCTAATTAAACAAATGTATTACTCAGAAGAGATTATTATATATGTAATAGTTATTGGAGTGAATGAAAATTTTATTTAATTGTAAACTTTATATCTTAAAAAATCGATAAAAGCATAAAAACGAAAATTTTACAATAAAATATTAAAATTATTATATATACCCTGACAACAATTCCTTTCGAATAATGCTTTCGTTTATTCAAATTTTACTATGAAAAACATTCCAAATGTCGATATCAAATGCAATGTTAAAAACCGCACCTTTAAATTGTAAATGAAGCTGCAAACCTAATAAATTAATTTTTATCTGAAAAATGCAACATTTGCCAAAAGAAAATGTCGAAAATGTGATCATGATTCCTTGCTCCAATAGTCTAGATTTATTGTACATCATTAGATAATAATTTTGATGTAGAAAAACGCCTACTATGACGACAGTTCTAATTAACATTTAAATTTTCTCATATCTACTTATCATGCTATTCACATGTTTTATAAAAAAAATACTCATTTTTTAGATAGAAAATGACAGCATAGAGGTTTTTTCATCTTCAAACACTAGTGGCTATAACAAGTATTGTTCTACTCTTAAACGACACTTCAATCATATCCATTAGAGCAAGATACCAATTTGCCCAACATCACGTATCAAAAAAATCACAAAATCCCACACAACACTGTACATCAGCACATACACACACACATATAGAAAATTAAATCACAGATGTTTGTTTATCTCCAAAAACTAGCAGCCATATCAAATATCGTCCCACTCTTAAACGACACTTCAATCATACCTATTAGAACCATATACCAATTCGCCCAGTATCATATATCAAAAATATCTAAAATTCCGTACAACACTGTACATCAGCACATAGATATACACACATAGAGAAAATTACATTATAGGTGTAGGTTTTATTTTCCGGAAAAGGCGCACCGTATCAAAAGAAAATTTTCTCAGCAGAAGCCAGCTCAGCACGTAGCCCGCGTCTGACTCGTATGCAAATGCTCTCGTGCCCCGGCTGGCCCGAATGGCCCTTTTTGCCCTTACCCCGGATACTGCTTTGTTTCAAATATTAAAACGGAGCCTTCGAGGAGCCTTCTTATGTGCACCATGCTACCGCTGATACGTTCGCGGACGCTCTCGGGGAGATATGGCGTTTTCAAGTTCGAGACCGCTCGATCGGATCGTGCAGTCGCGGATTATCTATTTATGTAAATTTTGGTATGTTTTGATGTTTAAGGCTTATGAAATATCATATAGATCTATTTTTATGAAAATTTATATCTGTCTGTTTGATGTTCTTTTGAGCTCTTTACTAGTTATCGATGAAATCATCCAGAGCTGTGTACTTAAGTGGAAAATTCTGTTTCATTACAATTATTTTTAAATTACATTTTATGATGAGTAAATATTACATTAAGAAATAACAATTAGTTTCCATATTTTATACTTTTGAATTTAATTAATTCAATTTAAAATTAATGCATTTGTTGAGCTCAAGTAACTGAATAACCGGATAATCAAATGAAATTCTATAACTGATTGTGAGCTGAATTTGAATCTACAATATTTTTTCATATTATGAAGATATAAAATTATAAATTATGAATACGTAAAGTGACTAATCACGTAAATATTCTTTATCTTAATAACTAGCAAATTCAAGATTGAATACGATTTTTTCGTTTTAAATAATTTTCACTCGTTCTACACATCAATTCAAAATTAATTTAAGATCTCAATGTCTTGAACAACTATGAGCAGTTAGTTTATTATAATTTAATAAACTGAAAATATAATCGAGTTATCGCTATACAATCAAGCATTTTTCATATTAAAAATACTTCTATTGCAATGAAAATTCCTCAAACGTCTCACATATAAGGCAAGAGACCTATTAACGTGAACAACATGACCACAAATACTCCCATTTTGCGGACCGAAATGAAGAGACGTATTTACTTTCATCATCGCACAGAAACGTAGACGTCTACCTTCATACATACAATACATATCACATTATACTACATACGAGCGCGATGAAAAGAACTGTGGAAAACTCCGGAAAATCCTCGTCTGCGACAATGGGCATAACCGACGCGGCTCGAACTCGAAATGTGTATAATTTCGGATCACTTAAACTTTCGAATGGCACACGAAACTTCGCCGACCGATGATGATGAAAGACGAGCGAGAAAGCCTCGCTTAGGCAGAGTTTGAATGGCGTGCTGTGCGAAACTTGGGCCTTTTTATTTCGCGGAGGGAAAAAAATATTAGGAGGAAAATTCGCACGCGAACTTCGCAACTGAATCCGAATTAACTGGAGTCATGCGATAGCGAAAGTCATATTGCAGTGATGATTTTGAGTGTTTTGTCTGAGGTGCTAATCAAATGTTTGAAGTTTTCGAATTAGTTTTTCATAGTACAGTCGTTTGAGAGTTATATCCATTGTGAGAAATGTATGTTCTACGAGTGATTTGATGCATTTATATGAGTGTTTAAATGATGCAATTAAATATGGTGCATAGTTTGTAACTTAATATTTTACATAAGCGCAAAAGTCCTGGAATGAATTTTGATAGTTAGTGTGACGACCATGTAGGCGAATTAGTAGGAATAGTGGAAAATAGTGCATTGCCATGGAAATAAGATAAAACGCATATTAAAACATTCTCTGCAATTCAATTGTTCAGATATAGCTCGATTTGATATTTTAAATATTTTTACATAGACTTACATCGATATGTCAACTAAGCTGAAAATCAGCCTCAAGGCTAAAACCGATGCAAGCATCACAAAAGATAATACATGCAAAACATACTCACAAAAAAAAAAACTCAAATCAAAGTCTATTTCAAACATGTGCCTTTTCAAACATCAAAGACAATCTTCCAACAGCACCAGCTGAAAAAAAAAGCACCCCTTTAAAAACATTTTTTCGCAACACAAACCAACTCGAGACAAGCACGGCGAAAAAAGGGCCCCTCCCCGATAGCGAACCCTCGACAAAGAGCAACGTGGAAAACTAGGCAACAAGTTAACAAACAAGCCGCGCTCTAATTAAGCACTCGGCTCGATGACGTGTGCGCGAGGATCATTTTCCGAAGCGTTTTCCGGGCTTTTCCGGCGCCGATCCGACAACAATGGCCGCTGGAAAAGCCGTGTTTGCTCGGCGGCTAAATGCTTTTTTGCACTCGACGTATCCTCCTCTTTGGTCGCAGTCGACAATGGTTATGCCTTCTGTAGACGTTGCTTGCTTGGCACAAGCGACCGTGGAGAGCGTTTTCCTTCCTTTTATGCCCGAGCATATGAGGACACGTGTTGCTTTGCCTTTACATGCTTGTATAGTGGTGTGTGTGTTTAAGTTTAAGTTTTAAGATGAGGTAATGTATGCTTTGGCTAGTTAAATTATTGTTGAGTATAATTTTCAAAGCATAAGTGAACGCATTATGCTTCAATTTATAGATGCACTTTATCTAGTTATTTTTTTTTTAATTGCATGGCTATGTTTCAGATTTCCGTCCACGATTTTCAATTCTGACTACATTTTTATAATGCTTATCTTAATCACCTTAATATAATTTTTAATTGGTAACTAAAGGTTGATAATTTTAAAAAATGACCAAGCATACAAAAGATTTATTTTTGCTCTTCGGAGCACCATTTTAACATCAATCTGATAACGGAATATAGAGAGAATAGTTTAATAGAAAGCTATAGAAAATAAGACTGGAATTTGAAAATGTGTATGAAAATCTGAGGTATCTCTATGCAATTTAAACTTAAACTAGACAATGTATACACTAACGTATCTAAACGTTATGACTAACGTGTAATTCATAATAATTCGGTGTAAATTCATTAGTATCTATTCATTTACATAATATCGTGTGTGATCAAATGATTTTTATTAAGAATTTGATTTTCATTTGGTTAAATTAATTGAATTTCAAGTGAAACAATCAAAATTCAAAATCAATTGATTTCCATTTAATATAAATTGTTTTTCAACACAAATTCATTTGTTTTTCTTAAAGTATTCCAAGAATCTCGTTTATTATAAATGCAATGTACTAATATAATATTCAAAATAAATGGTTATTTTTCAAAAGAAATTTTTCAGCTGTATATTTCAGTAGATTTGTGAAGAAATATAACTGATATTCGATATTCTGAAAATCTCTAATAAAATTTCTATTGTAAAACTTTGAAAATAAAACGAACGACATTACAAAATGTAAACGAGTTTCGTTAGGAAAAAATTCAATGTAAAATTTTTACATGTTTTCATTGGAGAGAAACCACGATTTCGTGGAAAAGATAACATAAAATTTTATTGCAATATATTTCAGATCGGACGCATCGCTTGTTCTTGTATAATATTTCGATTATATAGCTTAAATTGAAATCGCAAAAGTTTCAGCTATGATAAATTTTATAGGTGAAAATAAACGCAACATTATTCGGCGCACGATATTCGAACTCACAGAAATCTAACATACATATACATATATTGAATACAAAATGAATATATTTTTCAAACAAATGATGAAAATATTCACAGAGAATACATAATTGATGACGTGATCGAGTAACTTTGAAAATCACAGCTTTTATATTCTTTCAAATTCAAATTTCAGCTATTTATAATAATAATTTCAGAATTCTTTTATTTAACAATATTTTTTTTTTATTTTATTATAAAAATTATTTCTATATCAATAAATTTAACGCTTCTAGTGAGATATAACTCGGCTGAACCATTGAACTAATCCAAAAGTTTCTGTTGACCATCTCTTGATCGCGGTGAAAACTAAGTACTTTCCGAAGTTCCACTGACAAATTAATAGCTAGAATAATTGATTAATAAACTTATCGAATGGTTGATAAGAAAATTACAATATTGAAACGTCACGTCATCAAATAAATTCCATTCCATACAAATAAAATTACATTCATTCACATATAAAAATATATCTAATGCAATAAATACTCAGGAAAAAGCAAATGGGTGGACGATTTTCAGTTATAAGAATCCATTCTCACCAAGTTCTGATGTGTAATTGAGTCCAGCATCCTCATAATACTGTTAGACTCCGCGATATGATAGCAAGTTTTTTCTACATAGAAGTTATTTAGTGCAAGAAAAACTCAGTGTGTTTACGTTGAGACTCATTAACTTTGTCTCGCTCTAATTTTATTGAACCCAACGCGGCATACGTATACATTTTAAACCGATTTCACTAAAAAAGTAACACCATTTTTAACATTTCCCATCTCATTTCAAACAAGACACTTCAGTTTAGTATCCAGCGTCTTTCAAGCACACTGAAACTCTTTCATCTCTCCAAGCCAAATTTGGACGTAGGGTGTATCGTGTGTAAATTATTCCCCGTTTCACGACCGACCAGCTTTGACGGGACGTAACCCCAAAGCCGAAAGGCACGTCCCGGCAAAGTCTCCGGGGAATGTCGGCATTAGCACGTCGCAATTCTTATTGCCTCGGCCACTGTGGTATATGCGAATGCCATTCGCCACATAATGCTCGATGGGTCGTATATAGGTACGTTTTTCTGCCACTGCAGTATTCCGGCTTTTTATTCTGACGGAGATTGTGGTGGACGGTCATTAAAAGAATATGTCTTTTGAAAGAAAATTTGTCGAGTTTACTGAGAGAATATTTCTCGAGAAATATACAATTTATAAAATAAAATAGTAAATAAGTCCCATTTCATAATATTATATTTTTATACAATGTAAAATGAAAATATATAAGATGATTCGGTACTGAAGAGAATGCTACATTGAATATTTTCGTACCGCTGAAAATCTATTGCACATTCGTTCGAAACTGCTCTATAGTGTATCTAGATGTAAAAGTTGGTTCATTTCATAAATAAATGCATATGCATAATTTCAATTTAACTATCGTAGGTTTCAGTAATGTGAAACAGTTATGGCGTCAAATGAAATTTACATGCATTATGTATTGTATTTTTTACAATGTTGACTGCATTGCACAATTGTTAGATTGATTGCGTGCATTCGTTTTTTTTTTGTAATTATATGCGACTCAAAAAGAATTTGAAACATATCGGTCACGCTATTTATCATAATTACTATAATAATGCCGCATTGAAATAAAAACCGCTTTTCCGAGCTTAACACGACTTAATGAAGGATATTTCGGAAACGCAATACAAATCACATCATTATATTGTGATTCGGTATACAATATTTAAATTATGCAGCAATATTTGTCACTTCTGGGCCAATATGTTCGCTAAACTCTTAACATAGCTAGATTTTTTTTCCATTAAGTTTAACAGCTGGTAAGTCTTGTTCACAAACTTCATAGAAAAAATATCTAACAAAAAGTTAAAATTTAGAGGAGGTTAGTAAAAAAAATTGGTTCTTAATTTTGCACGTAAACGCAAAATTTCTGGAATGAATTTTGACAGATAGCGTGGCGCCCGCGCAGTAAACGAAAGCCACTAAAAAGGCATAAAACGTTACTTAAAATTTTCTCTACTTTTTAATTGCTTGGATACAATACAAACACAAAAAACTGAAACTAGAATGGGAAAATTGGTACCTAGCTCCAATAAATATGATACTAGTATCGCTTAAAACGACTTATCAAGTAAAACAATATTTACAATGTCTTAGATCACATTATGTTTGGAGTTAAACAGACATCTATACTATAAAAAATGAGTTCACATTATATAATTCATACCATTAGTATGAAAAAAGGGACTTGCGACATAGCAGCCGTTTTTCTCCATTAAATTTTTTTTTCTAATGATATATTAATTGGAGAGCATTGTCCTTTCAAAAAATTTTTTTTGAAAGCTGACTATATTACGGGCGATATCGTGCAAAACACAAACGGTTCGCATCGTCCGTAAAATGCAAAATAATGAAAACGGAGACACACAGCGGTGTTCGAGTGTCATTGTTGTCGGGGTCGACATGAAATTATTGCGTGTCAAGTAGTCGCACGCTCTCCACACTGTAGCTAAAATAGGGGAAAACTTTCGCGGAAGTGCACCCCTGTCCGATGCAATAAAAATGCAACCCCCGAATGCGATTTTGTCGCACTGCGTGCAAAAATGAGGAATAATTGTTTCTGTATTTTTGCTTTTTTTTTTGCCTTCGTAAGTATGTGTGGTGCTAACACTGTGCGCCGTGCGTGTGTTGTGTTTTTAAGGGTAAATGTTACGGTGCAGTTCGTTCCCCATGTTGCGTTTTATACTTTATGTAGTTCGCTCGGGTGCACATTTTTCAAATCGGTCATGATTAATGCATTGCTTATCCTAAATGGGTTTATGCGGTTAATATTCAATTTGTGATTCGTTTTTGAAAATTGTATTATGGGGCATGTCGTTTCGCAATTCAGAAGTCGTTAATAACGAGACAAGATTTATTCGAATATAATGGTGCATTTTAAACTTTATCATTCGAATCGCAAATTTAGTATGCAAATAGGACCGGTTCGAAACAACCCTTATGCGATCCGCTCTGCGAAACACAAATAGTGGAAAAGAAGAACAAAAGTGTTGACAACAGCTGGAATCTTTCGTTCGTCACGTTCGCAGAAAAACGCGATATATTTTCGTACTCGATGCACTTCAATTATGCATCGAGCGTGTATAATTGAAGCGTGAGGACGAAAATGCACGGTTCGAATGCGAATTTCTGAGAAAAGCCATGACGAATGGAACAAGTGCAGTTTTCTAACAGTGCTTGCTGTAAAATATTCATATTCATGCCATAAAAAGAATCATACGACTGAATATGAGAATATCTTCCATTCTCATCTATTATATTATTATCTATCGATCGAATATGAAGCCGAGCATAAAATTCATAGAACAAAGACAAGAATTTCAAAGACCATATTTACTGTAGACCATTAAAACCAACAGACCATGAGGGGTTGGCGTTCGTAAATAATCCGCGACTCTGGCATTGCACGGACCGAAAACTCTTACGATTTTCGTACGAAACAAAGTTTAACCGAAGTCGAATAATAGGCTAAAAATATATATTTACTGCTCGCTTTAAAAATGTAAAGTTCGCTTTATTACGACGCGTCATGCGAGCATAATGACGGTGGCGGCACTGCGAATTGCGAAATGTTAAATGTGTGTATACAATATAAAAATTAGGACCACGTCACACAGACTTTATACTAATATAGCTATTCATATAGTATGTATGACATTTTTTTTGTTTTTACATAGCAAACAGTTCCTATTGTCAGCGCAATTGTGTTAACGTCAAATCAATTTTGATACAATTCATTATGATTACTTCGATTTTTTTTTTGCTTTCGGTCAATTTTTTTTAGTAATGCTTGGATTGGATTTCAGCCTACACTTTTCAAACATTATTTTAACCATGTTTTTTTTCAGTTAAGGGAAGTTAGCTACTAGACTAATCTTTTCCTCAGAGGTGTCACCAAATTAACGACCTGTTTATTATTACTTCAACGCATTAAACATTATTGAATGACACATTATCAAGTGACACTTGAGAATCTATTTTAAAGACAGTGTTTTGCGATTTGTTATAAAAACTACTTTTCAAATCAAATGAAGCATATATTCGAGAAATGATCGAGTACGTAACTTTCAGTCACGAATATCCACTCTTGCCAAAGTATCAATACTAGATATGAACCCTAGCATCTTTTCATGTGTACGATTGCACCAAAGTCCTAGCTTTCGAATACTATTAAAATCATTATATTTTAAGCAAAAAAACGGGGTCGAAAGACCGGATAAACACAGTGTAGACAAGGAGTCGAACTGTCGTCGACTAGACGGGGCCCCCGCTAATGCAGATCCAATCGTTCATGAAGATAAATGAAAGCTCACTTATTGATTCCTACGGAGAAAAGAGACGATGGTTCGAATCCCAGAAAGGCGAATCGAATATAAGGGGTGAGATGGTTGTGCGAGACGCCATAGTGACGAGCCCGAGACGTCTCAGGGCCTGGATGTAATCAAGATATGCACAAACAAATCCATTACGTGTCAACTACATACGAAAAGTGTACGAGGGACGTGTGTCCCCATCGGGATCGAATCGTATGTTTATATATTTTTTTCGATAGGAAATCAATTTGGGAATCGAGAACGTATGCGAAAGATAATTTTGTGAAAAAATATAGTCAGTCCTCTTACTGTGAAATCTCAAACATTCAAATCGAGAGACGTACGTACGTGAATACGTAGATTCGTCATACTTTTATCTTTGTCTTTCTTCACTCACGTGGATTTTTGACAGTTCGTAGTTGGAGAGCTATCTGTAATATAATGACACTAATTGACGACTGAAAAGGTCAAGGGGTACAAGTGAAATAAAGTGAACAAGAAAGTTGAACATGTACCTACATGTATTAGGAGGAGGTCGAGGGATTTCTCGATACACGTTCCAAGTTTGTTTATATTCATTTGCCACCAAATATATGAGCATATATCTATTGAAACGATTCCTGTACATAACACAATTTTGGAAAAAATGTCACTTGTGCCCCTTGGCTTTTACAGTCGTCAATTAGAGTATTCTTCTGGTGTATATTCTTGCATCTGTCACATTGATGATCCGTTTGCAAACGATTTCGACTCAACGGTTGACGCGATACAATAAATACAATAAAATAATCCTTAAGACATTATATCGATAATGCTATTTTCTCATGAATGCATAGTAATACTTTTTTTTGTAGGTAATGAAATATTTTAATATCCATCATTAGATGTTTCGATGCGTTGATACACTCAAAGGGTAGATCACTCGTTAATTAATAATGGCAAAGTTTCGCGGTCGATCGTTCGTCTACAAAGCGGTGGTAAATATTTGCGTCGCAGTCCGAGGATTGTTTGTCTTCCTAGAGACAAAACCCTTTAATCTGCCATTAGTTCGACTAAGCTGCGTGCACAGTATAGGGTGGATGCAGCTCGACAATATCCATCATCTGATGCGATTAGCTTCTACGGTGTTAACACGGCAAACAAGAAACGGAATTCATTCGTCGTGCCAATTTATTAACAACTGCGCGAATCTGCATCGGTGTGGATTTTCTGGACTTAGACTACCGCCGAGGATCCTAATTAAAAGTTACCGAGTAATATTCATAGACAAACTGAAACAGAGCGGCTCTCTAGGATTACCGTTGAACCTCGTCGCTTTTATCTATTTATTTTCTACCACTTTTCATTTAATGTGTTACGTTGAATTTCATATATTTTCTCAAATTGAGTTTGAATCAAAATTATAATTCGGGCATATCGTGAAAATTGTAGATTCTACAATTTTGGCACAGCACTATGATTAAATGTGCGGAAAAATGTTTTATTTACGGTTCATACGAGGCGTTTGAGCGCCGAATGATGGTGTAACGTTTCGGAGACGTGACCTGAAAAAGAAGTGCTACAAAAAGGTCATTCGAAATTGAGAATAATATGAGACATACACAATTCGCAATTTCGAAAAACGTTTGTTATTTATTCGTAATGGGGCGCAAAGCGTTCGAGTGTTTCATGTTCAATTCTAGTTTTCCACTTTTCAAACGAGTACAATCGGATATTTTATCGCTCGAATTCGGTTATGATATCGGGGCGGTAGTAAAATTGTTTTAAACTTTCACTTTGATATCTAGAATGGTCGAATTACACGCGAATTCCAATTTTTTAATGGGGGTAATAAAAGTAAAACCGAGCTCTTTTTTATACAACGGCCAACTTTACGTAACATATTCGATCCGCTCGATAAAATAGCGAACTAGTTGGCCAAATTTCTAGCTAAAAAGATAGCGAATTAATTAATCACAATAAATTTCGCAGGGACAATATTGAATTGATAAAATCGCGAAATTCAGAAGGACGATCGCATCTAAACAATGGAGTTGCGTGACTTTTATCTGAGCCGAAGAATCGGAATCTTCTACGATTGTGTAACTCGAGTCGGCGCACGTAACACAATTTGAGAGCCGCTGCTCTAACTGACAGTCAGCTAGACGTTCTCTGGATGCACTGCGAATGGAAATGTCTTTCTAAATTGTTTTGACTGAGAATTTTAATATCGAGTTGCGAAGAAATGCAAGAGATCCGCCGAAGACCGGCCCGTCGGAGTTAAAAAGGCGAGTTTTAATCAGAGCCGCGGAAGAGGCTTTAATTAAAACAGACGGCTACCGGTTGCGCGAAGAACCAAAGTTTCCCGAAGTCTTATCACCTGGGCAAAAGGGGAATTACGAAGAAAACCAACGAGGGAATCTCTGCTTTCGGTCTTTGGACTAACTTTGCACCCGCATACATTCTCGGCTTCCTGCAGTGATGTATTCGATCTAACGATAGATCGCTTAAGCACGCAGATCCTTCGTTAGGTTATGTGAAATTCAATAATTTAACATTTGTACAATTTTAAATTGCATTTATAGACAAGCAATTGACCCGTTTAAAATATTAATGCACACCTGGTTAGAAAAAAGTTTTTAAAATACTGTCGTACTATAGAGCATTGAAATTTTTCATTATTTGATTCGCAGTGGTGAATTGTAGATTTTGGTACGTAAATGTATCGAAATTGATCTATTTTTTGTGATAAAGCGTTTCAGCAGATGGAACTGGGCTATTATGATATAATATTGGCCATGTACTTGCAAATTGCATTGTTTATCTTTTGTGTTATTCAAAGTAATGAATAAAATATGTATTAAGACTGTTCCGAATTGATTTCAATAGCACTTGTAATATACAATAGATCTCATTTTGCATGCATTCGAAAAAAAAATCGTTTACATTTACATAATAATGACGCCGAATCGATTACAATTCAATTGCATGTCACCCACACACAACACACGTACGCCAAAAACCATTTCGAAGATCCTCCATCTCACAGACTAAACGACAAATATAAAAACACCAACACGAAAAAAATAATATACACAACATACACGAGTCGTTCAGAGCTAAATGTGACCAACTCTACAAAGCAGAGTCGAGAAAAACGATCCAACATGTTTGATTCGCGATGAAGTTATGGATGTGATCAGTTTAGATAAAGACACTCGCAGATTGAAGAATTTCATCGGTCGATAGTTAAGTTAGATACTTTTTTAGTATAGAATCGTAAACGTTGAAATGTACACGCTACCATACATTTCCATACTGATTAAAGTGCCCGACTAAATTATCGGCCAGTGAAGATCTGCAATCTGCGGAGGCTTAAAGTGTACGCAACAGTGTAAATGCCTGAAATCAATTATTATAGGCCAAAGAATTTGTCATTCATGATGTCAAGAAATATATACATAAAATTAATGACTATACTATCGTAAGTGCATTGAACTTTATCTTTTTTTTTTCAAAAAGTGGAATTAATCACGTTTAGCTCTGAATGATTCATGTATAACACAACATATCACACACACGAAAACAATCGAAGAAGTTTATACGTATTAACGGAATACGTATGCGTTTTCTGATACACAACGCAGACGGACACAGTCGCCCCAGATAAAATTGAGTAATGACACTTTTTATTGGCCATTGTGTTCGGAACTTAACTCATCGCAAACAATGGCCGCCAAAACAATCTCATCAATTCTGGAATTGCTTGTGCGATCCGAATCGTAAAGCGTGCGCGCCCACGTCATCGTATAAAACTTGCGTACGTTGAAAATTAACGATAAACATTACACACTACTGCCGTATATTTACGACGTCATATTTTTACGACGGAGTTTCCCTCACTTTGTATGTATATATGTATGATATGTGCGTATGTGGAAAATCTACCCCCTCAGAACGATGGTTCGAATTGCCTCTGGCGTCGTAAAAAATTAAAATAACTTTTACGCCGACTTTCGCTTTCCTAGCGTTATCTAATAGAAGCGATTTGCGTATACGCTGTGTGTTAAAAAGTTTATGTTTATTTCATGAAAGTGTTACTGTCGAGTTTTTCGCATTGCGCGCAATAAAAATATACAACTTTTCTTGCGTATTCAATCATCCCATAAATACATTTCCTTAACTCTACATGTGATCTATTTCATATCTAGATCGAACAGTTACATGAGCCATTTAGAACTGAACGTGATTAACTTTAATTTTATTTAAAAAAAAAGAGATTTAAATATCGAATCTCTTAATATAGTAAAAATTTATATACGTGGAATTTAGTTCTTGAATAATGAAAATACATATTTTGAATGTCAAATTTTGTTTGGCCACTAGATTATAAATCATTTATTTCTCAAGAAAATTTGAGTAATTTTATACTGTAATCTGGCATAATCATGAACTAAATGACCATGGGCAAAATTGCATGGATATGTATGGATATACGCTCATATATTTGGTGGCAAAAGGATATAAACGAATTTGGAACCTGTACCAAAATACATCATCAAATCACTGGATCTCCTCCTAATACATGTAGGTACATGTTCAACATTAAGCGTTCTTTTCTCGAAATCACCGCAAAGTCACTTGTACCCCTTGGCCTTTTCAGTCGTCATATATTGTTTCACTTGACATGACCTTTAAAATGACACTACTATTAGAATGAATACCAATTTTCCCATCAATCTCAAAAAATGACAATGAAGGGGATCAAGAAAATTCCGAAAAACGCATCAAACACATTCGATCGTTTTTCTCGACTCCTTATTTAACGAAGTTAGTCACATTCGGCTCTGAACAACTCATACGTCTGTAGATCGATCCTACCGTGTGAATTTGCATACCAAAGGAGACCGGAGGAAATTATTCAATATGAGATTGCATCAAACGTCTTCAATGTCAGCGGGCTCGCGTATACGGGGCAAAATAGGGTAAAAAAGATAATATATCATGAGGAAGGCTCTATCAAAATATCCGATAGGGAGGCCGAAAGGTCAGACGCTGTCGAAAGAGTCCTTACATTCCGACTTTTTCGCATCCGCAAACACTATAGTGGAAATATATGCGAACGTAGGAAAATCGAGCATCTTGAGGCCGATACCGCACATCAAACGCAAAACCATTTCCAAGAAAACACCCAGGGAAATGAATGACCCGAACTCATACATACATTATTTTTCTTCGTATCCAAATTGCGTTTTATAAACTCAAAGGGAGCAGTTTTATGAATTCATCGAGAATGTATACGAGGGAAGAAATAATATTGTTTATTCGAATGATATTCGAAATTTCGTTGTATACGTATGAATGTATGATATATTATACATATATTATTAAAATCATATTAACCAAATTTGAATCATGTTGAAAAATTCTTGTTTTTCGCTTTTATGTACATTTTTTTCTATCGAAAAATTCTAGGAAAATCTCATACAATTACGACTAAACAAAAAACATAAATTCTGTCAAAATTAAAAGAGAGGCCAAAAGTCAAAACGACAACTGGCCGAAATGTATAGCTGATGTATGTATGTAAATTGATTTTTATCCATCATTTTTTACAAACAACAGTGATTTTGGATCAACTCAACTTCTAAATCAATGTAGTTCATGAGAAAATGACAAATAAAAATCATCCTCAAATATTACAATAGTATGAATATGGAAAAAATAAATCGGTTTTCCATGAAAACATCACATCTACACTAGATGTCATTAAAGTGAAAAGTCATAAGGATACTAAAATATATCGATTGAGATATATGACGACTGAAAAGGGCAAGGAGTACAAGTGAAATTTTTGCCGAAATTGAGTTATGTATAAGAATCGCTTCAATGTACGCTTCTATATTTGGAGGCAAAAGGATACAAACGAACTTGGAATGTGTACCGAGATATAATATATCATCAAATCACTCGACCTTCTCATAATACAAGTAGGTACATATTCAACTTTGAGCGCGCTTTTCTCGAAATCACTTGTACCCCTTGGCCTTTTCATCCATTTGAAATCTGTTACTGGACGTTTACATCTTCACCCATACTCCTTCCCACCTAGTTTACAACCCTAAACAGAAATCCGCATGCAAAAAAAAAAATAGACGAAAAACTAAGCAACGACGTCCAGCGTACGAGATTACTATTTTGAGCGAAGAGTGGCCGGAGCTAAATTAAATTACGCGCCGTGAAAAAAAAATATTGCCGTAATACCGCAGCACGTACGCTAGGCCTACACCACGAGGGGTAGAGGGTGGCTATTTTTGAAACAAGAAAATATATAAATCCACCTTATTTTCTTGGCAAAAGACGCTCGCGATGGCAATAACTCCGCGGACCGTCCCGAAGAGCGAGCCTCGCTCCAGATGAAAGGATCCCGGATGGCCAGGGGTCGCGAACCCGACAAATTCAATTACCCTCTCGTACGAGGCTTGGATGTGCTCTTTTTTATTTTTTTGAAAATTTATATATGTGTGTGTGTTTGTTTTTCGGTTGTGTGTTTTTTTCGAATAGTTTTTTTTTTTTGGTCTCGGGGATGGAAATTCGGAGGGTCGTTTGATCGAGTTTGATAGGTTTGAGTTTTTTTTTGTTGTTGTTGTGGAAATTAAATATGGATGTTTGTTTGTTATTAGTTTTTTTTTAGTTAATAAAATTGTATATGATTTCGAAAGGGATAACTTTTTATATTTTTATTGTGAGTTAAAGAAAAATTCTATAGAATGTAATTCGATAAAGATTTCGCGTATCGAAACGAGAAATTTATGCTTCCTGTGCTTTCTTTGTGTTTTTTATGCTCACGACCAAATATCAAATTTATAAAACAATAAAATTGTTGTGTCATAAAATTTACTTGTAATTTCATTGTTTTATTTTCGAAATTGATTATCATATTTTTTACATTGATACAAATGGTTGAACGAATAACAATACGAATCGTACTTTCGTGCTATCTCTAAATAGAATAAAAATCATATTCATATAAAAATTATTTTTATACATACTACAGAATAAAACGTAACGTACTGAGATTTTATTATTTCATGTATAACTCAAATCAATGTCTAGATTTTTTTATATATCTACCAACCCTCGTTTTACACGGATTTTTTTACACGGTTTGAAAAAATTAAAAAAAAAATTTACACGATTTATTTGGTTTAACACGGTTTCTTTGAACTATATAATGAATATTGCGAAATAAAAAATGTCGCTTTTTTACACGGTTTTTGATGATCCCTATCCACCGTGTAAAACGAGAGTTGGGTGTACGTACATACTTTCATAGTTAGACTCTAGATCTAATCTAGAAATATCTTCCTACCTTGCTTGAAATAGAATCACTAGAGCAGAAAAGACAACGATTTCCAGTCAGACATATGATTACTACCTTAAAATATAACTCTAGTTAAGAGAATTACTCTACAGCTAGTTAAAAACAAAGAAAATAACCTTTTAATTAAAAAAAAAAATCAAAATTTAGCCCAAGCGCCATCCATTCGCAAGAATTTAACACCAGCCTTCCTTTGGCAAGCGGCACGGAACGAACTAGAGATACACCTATACGAAAAAGAGAGATCGCTATATAGCCGTCCCTATCTCACATATAGGCATATCCCTCATCCATTCCATACCGCTCGCAAATGAACATCTAGCATAAACTCGAAGCGCTACACAGCTACTTCACCTAGGCATCGAATGAAACACCCTACTTGAATAATTCAAAAAAAAAAAAAAAACGCTCGATCGCCGCGATTCTTCGACACCTGCAACACCTTCGCATCCCTTCGGAAAATTCCCAGCAGAGAACGTCGAAGGGTAGGCCCGCGGCGCTCGTAAACCATACCTCCGGCGGCACTAAATGTCAATGTACAAGGGCGGCCCACTAACTCCAGGTACGCTCGGCTGCCCCCGGAGCCGGGCCTGGCCGTAACGCCCTGCGCAGGGCCGCCGTTAGCGTTATTTATGGGGGTGGCGCTCCGCGGGGCGTTTATCTACGGCCAGCCAGCGGGCCGGATTAACCGACTAATAAGGCGAGACGCCGAGTGACAAATTAGGCAAATCGCATACGGATCGAGTGTCCCCTGCCTCTTGTGAGATGCGGTTGTCTTTAAGGGTCGTGTGAGTTAGAGGGTGTTTTTTGAATTTTTTGGGTAGTGCGTTTCATTCGATTGATCTGATGATGTTTCGATTGTGGTTGTATTTGAGGGGCGTGTGAGATTGAGGGTGTTTTTTGAAATTTTTGGGTAATGCATTTTATTCGATCGATCTGAAAAAGTTTCGATTGTGGTTGTCTTTAAGGGTCGTGTGAGTTAGAGGGTGTTTTTTGAAATTTTTGGGTAGTGCATTTTATTCGATTGATCTGAAAAAGTTTCGATTTTGATGCGTTTATATTGGTTGCGCAATTAGATATTGGTATTGGTGATAAGGTTAAAGAGTCTCTTCGGAAAAACGCACCATAATCGAAAAATTTTCAGATAGGGAATAAGTGTTTTTTTAGTATATTGTTAGGTAACATTAGGTTTTCGAGTCAGTTTATGTTTTTAGCCGGAAACAAAGAATTAGATTTTTCACGAGATTTATCGTCAGTCGAAGATAGCGTGCAAGAATGATATGTGTCTTTTTTTGTCGTACAGATTGACGCCTGATATTAATGAAAATAATTTAGTATGACATTAATTTACATATTTTTGAAATCTGCTAATTATGTGTGTGAGAGAGGAAGAGACACAAATCATTGCTACACGCTCTCTCTAACTGACGATAAATCTTATCGTCTGTGTCCAGCATTACTTCTACAAAAAAACCCTTCAAAAACCTACTGTTTTCTAATTATATCTATGTATATAATAATTTCTGTAATTTTAGATATTCTACTCATTGATATTGAAAGATAAAAATTTTAATCAAGTTTAATTCATTTAATAATTTTATTTTAATGAATATAATCAAAAATAATTGAAAAACTAAATGATTTTTTTTCTAATGGTCTTATCATTTTTTTTTTATTTTATACAAGAAAATAAGCGATGCTTCAAGAGCGTCTATCCAAATCTTATTTTTTCATCTTAATGAGTTTATTAACTTTCTTGTTTATTCTCCTCTAACTGCAGTACAAAAGCGCTTAGCGCTTTATCGACGGTCATAAAGAAGATGTTAATAGACTATAATTTCATCGGTATATCGCTGCAGCAATTACTTTAATATCTATCCACAATGTGTTCTTACAAGAATCGTAAAGTAAATCATGAGCGTTAAAACGGAGCATATTTGAAAATTATCGATCGTAAAACAAAAAAAAAACGCGATGTCGTGTTTAATTATCATAATCACTTCTTTATAAAAGCCAAAATTGTTGAATGAAATATGGCGTTCGACGCGCGTTACGACCGCGCAATATCGTATCTACGACTTGCACGACACGCGACCAATTTCACTTCCGATAATTTCCTCGGGGATCGCGTATTAAATTCGCATATAATAAAATTACATAAATGAGAGAACGACACGACGCTTTCATTGACCTCTATATTCACTCGTCAACTCGATTTCTGACTGAAACATCCCTCTCTAAACATTACAATAGAGCAATATTTACGTTGCACGACTGAAACCGGGCGAAGAACGCCACCCATAAAACCGCCCCGTTTTCCGACGGGGACGCGAACTGTCAATATGCAATGCGTATGAAATTCGCATATAATAAAATTACATAAACTAGTAGTGCCACGGATGTTTTTTAATCGATAATATTTTTTATTGCCGTAAGGCGGCGGGCCAATAAAGTGCACGCCCGAGTTCGAGGCACGTCTGAAAATTTCGAGCATCGTTAGCGTATTAATATAAATGAGAGAACGACACGATGCTTTCATTGACCTCTTCTATATTCACTTGTCAACTTGAATATCCGTCGACAATCTCTCTCTAAACGTTAAAATAGAGCAATATTTACGTTGCACGACCGTAACGGGGGGAAGAACGCCACCCATAAAACCGCCCAGTTTTCCGACGGGGATGCGAACTGTCAATATGCAGTGCGTTTTACAATTCGCGGCTTGCCAATTTGTCCGATGTTTGCTGGCTGGTCGAAAATTAAATCAAAAAGATCGGACCGGTCGTTTACGTGCTGCCGGCGTGCAATTAAAAATACATATTTTTTCGAAAACAATGTGATACGTTGCGCATTCGTATAAAGCGCTGTTTACATGCGACCGTCGCGCGGAAGGGTCGTGTTAGTTTAGTGCTTGTGGTGTGTGTGATTTATGTTGTTCGAAATATGTACTGTGAATGGTGTTGTGACGATGATGCGTATGTACTTTGGTGTATTTGCGAAATTCATTTTGTTCATAAAAATCACATTTTTATATATTGAATTATTTTATATGCATATGGTAATTTTACAGTAAAAAAATACTACTGTACAAGAGATTACCTAAGGAAAGAAACAGCCATTAAAAAAGCAATCGGCGAGCCAAAAATGTCTTTGAAAATTTTTTACATGAAGCGGTTACAAAATGTTCACAAAACAAAATCTTATCTGAGTAATTATATCGATATTTATGGATTTGCTACTTCAATTTACTTACGCCCGAATTTACTGTTCCTTATCATGTATCGATAGATGTGTAAAATAAAATCAGCAATTTACGCAAGAAACTAAATTACTTAAAATACAAGACTTAGCAAAACAACACATTGTAGTAGACAGCCAACAGATGCCGGAATCGGGTTAACGCGAAAAATCAACCGAGTCAACTCGAACCAAATTCACTCCTTAGCAGTTAATCAATCTTCATCATCGACAAATAAAGCACAACAGACAAACAAGTGGAGCGCTTTCGCGGCGACAACGAGACCACAATAAAATCGCGATCTGTCGCGTCGTAATTGTCCTCCAGTGCGACCGGCGAGTAATTACGCTACACACACACACAAATATACTCTTAAATTCACACACTACTAATACATATAATATACGTACAGTAAAACCTCGCTAATCGTTCCAGGACACAGTATGAATAGCGAGTCGTACGAATAGCGAATCATTTTTTCATATAATGGCGTATCCACACTAAGGTCGGCGCCGCGGCCAGCGGCTTTCAGCGGCAAAACACAAAAAAAATCTTCATACTCAATCTATTTTATTTTAATCAATAGTGATTTTATTAGGATTATATCAAGATAAAGTGTGTTATGTGTGGAGATATTTTACACACAAATATACCCTTAAATTCACACACTACTAATACATATAATGAACGTACAGTAAAACCTCGCTAATCGTACCAAGAGACAGTTTGAATAGCGAGTTGTACGAATAGCAAATCATTTTTTCATATAATGGCGTATCCACACTAAGGTCGGCGCCGCGGCCGGCGGCTTTCAGCGGCAAAAACCAAAAATTCTTCACACTCAATATATTTTATTTTAATCAATAGTGATTGTATTAGGATTATATTAAGATAAATTGTATTATGTATGGAGATATTTGATTCATTATTGAATATTATAATTTGTCGCATCAAGTTACAGGCCTAGAGTGATTACTCCATAAAATGGAATGAAAATTGAGTCGATTCGTTCATTCATAATAAGTTCACAACAAGGTTTATTTCTCATTTAATTATCATTCTCACAGCATTCTTTTTAAGCTAAACAAAATCATTAATTATTTTTAGACCAATAACTGCACTATTTCAAAAAAATAACAACAAATCAGCACAAATTTTCATTAAAATCGTCCGAATAATTAGGCAGAATATGAATACCAATTCAAAAAAAAAAATTTGAACACTCCAATCCAAATCATCACCTATCAGCAATTTTGCAACCATGTGATATTTTTTCAGTTAAAGACGATTAAAACCCCACAGACCAACTTTACATCGGCCTTAAATGGTACAATTAAAAATTTACTGAACTAAACAGTACGAAAATCGGCATTTCACTGCACAACTAACACACACACACACACCTATAATAAATCACAATACACACAGGCTCGTTCATAGGGGGGGTGGTGTCTACGTGTTCGTATCGCGAGGGCGAATTAACGGGGTGTGGGTCAGACGCCTGTGCGGCTGCCACCCCATAATACACTGTTATCCACTTTTGTCGGGCGGTGGGCCGGTCTGGTCGGTGGTGTAGGTCTGGTCTCGCGATAATTGCCGCTGCGAGTCCGCAAGTCGACGCTGCCCGACTTACGCGATGACCTCCCGGCGATGCTTGATGGAAGATCGTTGTCGCTTTTATATCGGCCTTTATTTTATTTGTTATATATTTTGTGCGTTCAAATTGAGTGTTTTTTATATAAAGATGCGTTTTAATCGTGAGATTATTTCATGTTGGCTGTTTCTGGGTGTGTACAGCTAGGCCGGCGGCTTTCGGCGGCATAACCCGATTTTCAACACAATAATTTTATTATCATATTTATCATTCTTTATCGTATTCTAATAAAATAGAATAAGCTTTCTTTAGGATAAGATTTGTAAAAAGCATATTATGTTTATAAAAAAATCTGCATGTTATGATTTGCCGTTAAAAGCCGCATACCTAATTGAAGACGTGCTATTAGTTGTATGTGGAAAAATATCTTCAAATGACAGTTTTATCAGTCAAATATAGTTAATTCTATTAAAAATATACTTTTCTAATGAATTGCTATTTGATGATTGAAATATTTACCTTATGAGATTTTCAAAAATAAATCTGTTAATAACATTAATTCAAATTGCGGAAATTCATATCAATATTGAATTAATATTAATTTAAAAGATTTTTTTGGAAGTATTTCTAAAACAAACTATTATATTTAGCTCGAGTTTAGCTTAATTTTATCAAAGTTTACGGAATTTCATTAAGATTTTAAAAGTTAAGTTTTAAGACAAAATATTGAAATATATTCATATAATGTGACAAAAATTTCGACGGAACAAAAAATAACACATACGAAATGTGAATCGTGACATTGTAAAAATTTCATTCAAAAACATAACTGAATACTTTAACAGAAACTAAAAATTCAAGAACAGCATCAAATACACAGTCGAAAACCACACATAATCACAGATACGAGTCGCGACGCGAAAGTTGCTCAACAGCCTCTCACTATCAGCGAACTTCACGCGCTCCACACGTACCCCATATCCCCGGTATATATTAATTGTCTCGCGTAAAGCAATATTAATTGTGATCCTTGTTAGAAAGTGTCATCTCCAATTAATACCGCAGCCCCATGGGGAGCGGCAATAAACGACATGTCTTGCGACGATCGTCTAAGGGTCGAAAACACCCCTCGAGTTTAACAGTTATGAAACGTTTGCGGAGATCGTTGCACTGGGCGGTCAAGTGCACTCGTTGCGGACATCCATTGTGGGATTTTTATTTTCGTCTGATTGCAGTAATGCGGTGTAATGGAATTGCAGTGTAGCTGTTGGATTGAGAGTGGTTGGATTATTCAAATTTTGCGCGTGGAAGAAAGTGGTCTTATATTAGAGAGAGTTGTTCTTGTGAGGAGATATTTTGATTTGAATATGAGGCGCTTTAGTTGCACTTTAATGGCCAGTGAGAATGTTTTTAGAAGGGGCTGCAATGATGACTTTAAAAAATAAAATGGTTATAAATTTAGATTTTATGAGGACTAATAAGGCCAAGGGGTACAAGTGACATTTTTGCCGAAATTGAGTTATGTACAGGAATCACATCTATATTCGCTCATGTTTGGTGGGAAAAGGATATAAACGAATTCGGAACATGTGCCATGATATATCATCAAATCATTCGACCTCTTCCTAATAAATGTAGGTATGGTCAGCTTGAGCGTACTTTTCTCGAAATCACTGCGAAATCACTTGTACCCCTTGGCCTTTTCAGTCGTCATATAAAATAAATTATTTTTTTATTTTTCAAAAAATATTTTTTTCTTAAAAAATATTGATAATTATTAATATTTATTCGACATAGAGCAGACTGCAACCCTGCAGCCCCTTAAGACGACCTATCGCTAATTTTAGTATTGGATATTTTTGCATATTGTTTATGAACATCACAGTCTATACGCATCATCGAGTTGATCGTATTTAAAATTTTTCTATTTATAAAAACGGAAAGTAAATTTAACAAGACTTGCGTGCGAAATCGTCAAATGAATTAAAAAAAGCACGAATTAAACAACGCGAAATATTTAACACCTCAAACGAATTTAATTCCTCCAATTACTTTGCATATCGAATAAAAAAATAAACAATTCATTCGTTTCTTGAAAATTTCCATATTTACGACTGCGGCGAGATATTAAAATATTTCAATTTTAAAACAAACAACGACGGCTCGCCGTTTTTCCGCAGACAATTTTCCACGGTTTCGTGCAAGTTTGACCGACACGAAAGCCGGTTAGTCGCCGTTGACGCCGATGTTCCTACGCCGACTTGTTATTAGGGCATATAAATAAGGGCAGGATACTGGTAGTTTTCCATTTTATGCACAGTTTTGTGTGTGTGTATAATATGTATATTACTATCGTTATTGTCTTCTGCCACGAATGGAGAGCTCGATCGTTTCGACGATACGGATCCGTGATCGCGCCTAACGCGTGATTATAATAATTGCGTGTATTATGGGGTGGTTTTGATTTGGTTTTGTTGAAAGAACGTTTTTCGATTTTATGCTTCGTAGATAAATTGTTTTTCATATTCGTTGCATTCGATGTGTTTTTAATGAAATCGTAATATGAGCATGCATTAATTTTATAATATTATGTATGTACGATACGTTTACTATGTATTAGGCTGTTCAATAGATGTGCTTGAACTCGACAGTTACGGTTATATTAATAAATCTACGGCTAATCTATATCCAATGGCTGTTTTTCCATTCTTCTAGTTAACTAACAGGATAATTATAGTCAGTCCTTTCACTATGAATTGTCTATAATCCGCAGAAGAAAGTCGGACTTTTATCATTTAAAAGTGGAAATACTGACTGTAACTCTTTGATTAATCAACTAAAACAGTGAAAAAAACAGCCCTAAATCATATCAGTGAATCAAATAAAAACAATTTTGCCTATATTACCACTTATTTCATTTCATTTCGAAGGTTGAGCGATCTTAATGAAAAACCCTATGTATATCACGAATATGAAAAATAGCCACCAACTCGTTGAATATATCAACTCAATTTTGGAGCATAAAATGAACACACAGAATAGCACAGAATATAGTTAAATAATATCTTTTGTCTGTCTGAACTCTACAGTCTCTTAAACTGCTCATTCGATAATAAGCAAGCTGATCAACGTTGTATACACATTTGAGAATATCGTAAAAGAATACATACATATAACGATCTTAGACGATAATTTTCGACAAATTCAAATTTGAATTCTAATCATTCAATTTACAAACAAAATCTTAAATAAATCGAATTCATTCGTATCGAAATACATATAGAGCAGCATTGTGTAACATTGTAGAGTTTTCCTTTGCGTCAATTATATCGGAACGAGGCCTCGCCTTCTCCCGAAGATCCTATCCATCGAAAACGCTTGAAATTCAGCGCGCAGACCCAACAGAAACTCGATTTCGAACACAAATATCCATCGGATGAGAAAGGGGACACGAACTCGAACCATCCAAAGGATGGGGACACGACGAAATAAAAGCAATTCCAGCGTCGCAGACACGACACCCATAAACGCAGATCGAGGTGAAAAAGACAATAAAGGAAACCTACATACAGAAAAAAAAAATCTATACACATCCACACAAGTACACTCATTCCTCGATTTATGCGGTAGATTCGATTTTCTAGAATATCGTGTAAATGAAAATCGCGCGAGGAAAAACTAGGATTGCATACGAATTCAAGGGATAGGTCCATTTATACATATAAGGTGGAGTAGTCAATTAGTACTAGTTTGAGGTGCGTTTAAATGGAAAAAAATAAATTAAACATGGTAAGGTAAGCGATGATGACTTTATAAGAATAGTTTTCCGGACATAATATAATCTAAAATAGAAGAAATTGAGAAATTTTGTATATTTTTTCGATTTGAAATGTGGGACAAAAGTCTTTAAGTTGTTTAATATCGAGAAATATAGTCAATACATGCAGAATTACTTAATTTTAAGAAAACCTGAAGAAGTATACTATACAATGATGAAATCACAGTCATTTGTCTCATCATATTGAACAAATAAATTATAAATGAAATTTTCATAATCACATAAATGTTTCATCTTTAAATATTTGGTTAAGAAAAACATCGACCACTGAAATTCATACTCATATTAAGTTGAAAAATTGACAAAACATATCACAAGCATCATCGTTATCAATGTTTTTGAAGTAATTCATTCACAAATCGGATATTTAATTTATTTATTACTAAGCAAGTTTTGTCAATTTTCAATCGATTTTCCCGAAATCATCATTGAAACATCATATTTTCGACCGCGCAAAAGCAAAACCGCTCAAAAAAAAAAAAATCCAACACAAACAAAGAGACGAGTGCACATATAATAAAACGATACCGAAACGCTGAAAACTTACTTAATAAATATATTTTTTTCGCGTATTAAATCGAAGTTTCCCCTCGGTTATAATTCGACGCGAGCTTAAGAGAGGGCGGGCGTTATGTCCCGCGGAACAGCGGTTTCTCATACGGAATTCGCGTAATGTGAAAACTTTGCGCGAATAAAACGTCTGGGTGGGCGGTTTTTGGGGTGGTCGGGTCGGGTTGGGTTAGGTTAGGTTGGGTTAGGTTGAGGGGGTGTAGAAGTGACGAGAGGGCTATCATTGTCGGGGCGGGCGGTGCATCGGCTCGCGGCCGTATAATGAGTTTTATTAAGCGGAAAACGGGGGAGACGAAGAGCCTGTTCGACTATGAATACTGTATGGTTGGGTTGGGTTGGGTTGGGTTAGAATTCGCCCCCCAATAACGCCGGCCCGTTTCGTACAAAGTTCCCCTTTGCGCGGCCGCAAATTCTATCCCCGTGTGGCGGCCGACGTGTGAACGACGATCTTATTATAACCGCTGAATTATCTTATTTCGAGACGTCTCAATTGTATGCTTCGGTTCGGAAGCTATCGTTATATCTACTTTAGTAGTTTAGATTTGATAATAAGATTTATTGAGATTTGAAATTTTATGCAGAAATGTGGTTGGAGATGAATTTCGATGTGAAATTGTTGCGTGATATCTCATAAATGACGAATGAAAAGGTCAAGAGGTACAAGTGATTTTGAGAAAAGCTCGTTCCAAGTTGACCATGTACCTACATGTATTAGGAAGAGGTCGAGTGATTTGATGATATATTGAGGCACACGTTCCGAATTCGTTTATATAATTTTGCCTGCAAATAAATGAGCGTGCATAGAAGTGATTCCTGTGCATAATTATATTTCGGCAAAAATGTCACTTGTACCCCCTTGGCCTTTTCGATCGTCAAATATAATATAACTATTAATCGTATACATCATTTTTTATAATTAGGGATCTCAATTTGAATATTTAAATAATTTTTCATATTCCGTATTTTTTTCTAAAAAAAATAATAATATTAGACTACTTATTAACTGCAATTATCTTTTTAGATAAAATACTCAATTTCGTTAATCTATTAGATGAAATTCGTTCTTTCAAATATTTTATTGCAAATATTCATTTAAGAATTATTCGAATACACCGAATAATAGTGACCACTGCTTGTAATTGAACCGATATGTGTATAAAGTGATTAATTCTATGTTTTAAAAGTAAAAATAAATTATTGAATCACTTAGTATTCTGATATCTTTCTATGTGTTTCTTGAATAAATAAGATAAATACCATAAAATGGCAAAATTTGTTCGTCTACTAAAAAATAAATCATTTCAATTAATCTCTTTAATGTTTACTAATTAAATCTGAAACTTATTATCGACAACATTATTGTGAATTATTTCGCATTAATGGAATCGATTTTTTTTGAAAATTGAATCAAACTTGTTTTTAAAGAGTTAATCACGCTGTGCACTGAACAACTCATATAATATAATGGATTATTTGTCACATTTTGAGAAAAAATAAATAAATCTTCAACCGTCGCAAAAGGGGCGAGAATGTAATAATGCTAATTAAGTTTGCGCTTCAATATATCGCAATTACGATGTGTATGTAATAGATGTGTTTGCTTATTTGCTATGATCAGTCATTTAATGGTTGATTTAGTCGGCGTAGAAATTAATTCAGCAGTGTATAGTGTAATTTGATTAGTTGATAGATTATGATTGAGCTTATTAGAAATCGAGAATATTTGAATGTAAATATCGGTGTAAATTGTCGCATATTTTGGAAAAAAATATATCAAAATGTAAAATATGAAAGTTTGAAAAATTACAAAAAAAAGTGAAAATTACAGATTTTTAGAATCGCGAGTTTATACAGGAATTGATAAAATGATTTATATTTGAGAAAATTATTCGAATATTATGCAAAACAATAAAATATAAATCAAAAAAATTCAATATGGGTTTGTCATTTGTTTTGAAAAGAAAAACCAATTTATATAGAAAACCGTTGAAGAAAAAAATCACCTACTTGAAACTCGGCGAATCTGCCAAAACCCTCGTTGCTTGTAAATTTCTACAAATAGTATTCGCACAATTGAGAAACACTGATGCACTAATATATTATCACTTTTGTTTTTTTTTTTGTTATTACGCAGTTTACATTTTTATGCGAGAAACATAATATTACGCATCAATCATACGTATTTATCTTTGATTATTATTATATTGAATTCCATTTATAGAAACATTGATTAAAATCGAACTGTGAAATAAAAAAGTAGTGTAATTAAATAAACAGCGGAAATAAAATACTGATAACATGTATTCGAAAACGTCAACTGAAAAAAAATGAATGTAAACACGTGAACATAATTTCAAATTATTTTAAATTATTTGTTCGTTTAAAAAAATAATAATTATATTATTTTCAATGACAATGGTCTAAGTCCGAAAGTTGAAAAAATTAGTATTTTATTATTGATTTTTTTTTATGATACGTCTAAAAATCTAATCAAGTCTAATTATATGCTTGATATAATAATATTAATGTCGAATTGTAAATCATAATAATTTCACATTTTGTCATATTTCACTTATATTATTATTTTTTTCCTATTGAATTTCTAAAAATCATTTCATTAATATTTCAATTTTAAAAATTATATAAAATATACATACTCGATACTCTTTATGGTTGACAAATTCCCATAAAAAACCCTAAAAAGAGAGTCATACACACACTAAAGAAACTATAATAGAATGTTAGTTTCATTTAATTTATAGTCTGTCTAAAAATAAACAACGAGTAACTGGAGATTGTAAAATTTCAGTTTCGCGAATTAACGAGCACATGACTCACGAATTCACAGTCATGCCTAATTGAATTTTCATGCAAAAAATGAGTCAAAAATTACTATAATAGTATGATATGAAAATCTTTCAGGACATAAGCCCCTTTATTGTCGGTTGTTTGTTCGTTTTCCACGACAAGACTGCAGACTCTTAAATCGACTGGCTTCCGGATCCAAATCCTTGTTGTCTTTCCTCTTCTAGTTGAAGCAAAATCGCACTAGATAATATATCGCAAGAACGAGAAAATATTGCATCGGCGGGAACCCCTAGTTTAGTGATTTTATCCTGTGTTGTTTATTGGAAAACTTTTTATATCAGCAAATATTCTCCGAGCGAAAAAATATAGGCGCACATCGATAGTGCCACAGTATAAATTGTTTCGTATGTGTGTACAGTTTGAAAATTAAATCAGATGAAGAGGAGGGTAACGTTTAATAGTCGCTACTGAACCATAAAAAATAATTTATGACGTCTAGTCATGATTTTAGGGACTCGACTAGTGCGTCTGGAATTTGTAATATTTCTTTCTTTCCCTTCTAGATGCGGATCTATTATATATCGAACGACCATCTGAATATGCGTGCGAAAGTTCACAGAAGTAATAAAACAATGACGTTTTAATACGGGAGCGTGATATATTGAAATTGAAAAATCAAACACGAGAAAATGTTCGAAATTTATGTATTTCGTATGAAGAAAGCAGACGCATGACATACGGTTGCAGATGGCGAACGCGAAGGAGATGTTCTTTGTGTGTTTTTAAGAATTCAAAAAAGTATCGGCCGTCGAAAAAATGATACAACCTGAGATGAGAAAACTAAAGCTGCGGCTCGGTACAGACGTATATACGTATTTCGTTGAGTACACGAGGAATCGACCGACGGTGAAAATAGAAAATGAAATAGGTTTTCCAAGTCGAATGCAGAATGAGCTCTCGAAATGAAAAGCGCCTGTTCTATGCGAGCTTCCGACTCATCTAACAATGGAATATTCCGAAGACATCGAATTCGAAATCGCATTATGATTTTAAAATACTGACCGGAAATAATGAAAATATTATTCGTACCGGTATTATTATGTTGTTCGCGTAGTTTTCATATCATGTTTTTTTTTTGGGAAATGTCGAAGAAAAAAAACGTTGCGTTTCCGAACGCCGAATCATGTTTTCCATTTGTGTTTTCTTTTTTTTTCATAGAAATCTCCATAAAAAAATCACTCGTAAACTTTCGTTTACATTTTTGTTCGTGATAGCTATTTTTTGGAAGGAAAACTTTCCGTCAATTTGATGGATAGGCGTAGAGCAAATTTCAAAGCGATTACGTTTGAAGGCTCATAAAGTCATATTTTTCATTCGCCGAAAAAAATATCAAAGAAATTGTACACGTCTGAAAATACATAAAAAAACAATTGCTGAAACCTTTATTTGTATTTTATGAGATCTCGTATTGTCGGAAAGAATTCTTTACATAAGATTATTTAAAGCATTTGATTTTTTTTTCGGTGATTCTATAGTTCGGAACGGATTTGGGTATTTCGCTTTTTCAGCGATTTTGTTATTATGGGATCTTTATATTAGACCAATTTCGTTTATTTCAGAGATGTCACCAAATTAGTTACTCGCTAATGCGTCATATATTATTGATGCAATTTTTAATCACGCACATATTATCGACACTTGAAAATCTATTTTTGATGAAATATCTTGATTTACTTATACAAAATATGATTATGATCAAAGTTAATAAATACAATATTAGATTGCTTCGATGCTAAAAAATTATCAAAAATTTTAATTAAAAATAAAATAAAAATAAATTCTTCTCACATAACATCTTGTGACTCGATAATCTCTCAAGATGCCCGATAATCCCTCGGCGAAATCACAAAAGACGAACAACTAGGGGACCTCGTCTCAGTTAGGGGCAGCAGTGCTTCGCTAACTAACACCCACCGTTCCCCCAAAAGCGTCTAAGTGCCTAACCGCTAAATAAGAACATTCGGAAGCGTTAGTTTTATGACTTGTCAGAATTGGCACATAAAGTTTCCCCCGGCCGAGAATTTTCTCAAATTTTCCCCGTAAAGCCTTCGGGTCTTAGGGAGTTCTCGTGTCCTCCTAATGACGTAATTTGCTCCCGTATAATTTTTGCGTTTTCGGTGCTATCTACGATGCCGGGCTTGAAAAAGATATCCACATCCATACCACGATCGGTGAACACCTCGTGTTTCTCAAACGTTCGTCTTCCACGTGTCTGAGCCGTAAATTCACCTGTAACGTTAATTCGAAAGTTCGTCCGGTCTTAAAACACGATTGCGCTCATAAATTATGGCTCGTCCGTTTTGAATCCTTTAATGATGCTTCAGCGGTGTTTAGCTACGTTATTGCTCATATAATTTAATTGATGCTTAAATTAAAGGTTAGTTATTTTGACAAATAAACTAGAGTTTGAATGAGTGAAATTTGTACCTAATGAAAATGTGATGTTAACATTTTAATGTTCACATTTGTACATGCATATAATGAGATGGTTTTTTTTAATTGTGTAACATCAATATGTACTCTTTGTGTGTTATTTTTAATATCTATAAATATATTGTACTCGTAAAATCGCAATTTATCGGTAATTATCAGTATTTTAATGATAAACCGAACCTTTCACTGTTAAACCGGTAAATCAATAATGTAATCCGTAGTGACCACATATGTCGAACTATCTAAACAAATACAGTGATTATGAAGTGACGTTTTCAATTTGTAAATGTATCAAATCGGAAATTTGTATTCAAAAATAAATTGTCACCACGATATTGCATTTCATCAGATTCACCCACGAATTTTGGCTATTATCTATTATATTATAATACTAGTGATCAACCAGTTCAATATATCAACGCAGTTTTGGAGCGTTACATGGACACACAGGCACACTCTCACACAGAATAGCGCTATTATATAGTTAGATATTGGCTCGACATATGTTTTTTTTTATAGATACAATAAGCAATACTATTCATAAAATTAGTATGAAAGGACATATTCTTAATTTAATCTTAGAATATTTGAAATGAGAGAAAACGCTGAGGATCACTGAAGCCAATACACAGAAAAATTTAGTCTATTATCATATTAGATTAATTCAATAAATATTTTTTCCTGTATGATTGACTGATATAACTTTAATATTAACAAAATGAGAATACACAAAATTAATTCGATAGAAATTATTTTGAATTTAATCTTAGAACATCCGAAAGTAGGAAAACGCTGAGGATCACTGAAGCCAATTTGATGACGGCGCAATGAAGATTCCCTCGAGACGCCGAACAGTTTCGGTTTTCCTCTTGTTCTTCTCTCGGTTAAGGCAACTCTCTCGAGTTTGCGGAAAACGATCGTTCGGAAACGGACCGTCCGTGCAACGAATTAACATTTTTATTAACTCATACCGTGCGAACGGACTTTTACTAGCAATCAGAGCCCAACGAACACACACACATAGAAGAAAATCCGAATGGAAATCGATACCCTTTGAATGATGGCCACCCCGGCGAGAGGTCAGTCCTCGAGCGATACGTACGTGTAATACAGCACAATGGGGGTGCACGGTGCAAGGAGAGGAGAGCGGGCACAATGTGTCGGCATTCGGGTCACGGAGTGCGCCAAAGCCCGGGCCGATTCATTATTTGGCTCCGGAAAAGAAAACCGGAGAGAGGCAAAGCGATCCGAAGGAGAATAAGCGGGTCCAAAGGTCGACCGAGGGGCAATCTCGAGGAAATTCGCCATCTCCGAGAGACGGAGCTGAGGAGATGCTCCGCTCGATTCACGTACTACACCTGTCAGACTCTTTGGGATATTTGTATGTGTGGGTGTTTTTTTTTTAGATGTCGAGGATGAAAATTTTTATCTTGAATTGAAAAATTCATGTGTTTTGAATCTTATTTTGAAAATTATTAAGTCGTATTTGGAAGATATCCGTGTGTTCTTTTAAATTACAGTATAAAAAGAATAGGGTTAAATTCAGGTAACTAAGTGTCGATTCTCACTGTCGCATAGTAAGTAAATTGTTATTTCAGTGACTCATTTGAAAAGAAAGTTGTCTAGGGGCTAATCATTTCTAACTACAAAGAACCTATGGTTAAGAAACTGTTGAAGAACGAAGATCTTGATCTGATTTAGACTGGGACACAATTGAAAAAAATTAAGTGTTAATCAGAATAAGTGCAATTTAATTAAGGGTTGTTTTCGTGCTGCTACTACAACTTATAATACATTCTAATTTACTCTCTCTCGTTCTAATATTCGCATTTAGCTTTTTCTCCCACATTTGAAAAAGAACAATATACGAACTTTAGAGCGTGATGGGTAATGGCACAACGAGTTGCAGCTGCAGTATGTAAACAGGTTATCTGAAATCATGAAAAATATTGAAAAATTTTCAATTTACTTTGCATTCCAATTTATATTCGAATATAATATTCATAATATTTGCATCCACTTTGTGAATTTTAGAGATATTGGTTTAAACCTTATCGTTCCATAATCACACCTTACATAATTTAATTTACTTTGAAAGACACTAAAGATTTTATACTTCCAACATAAAATCTTATAAAATCTCAAAATACACCAAACCCAAAACTCCAGAACACAGCAGTGCGTACATCCAAAACGAGCCAAAACTACAAACACACCCCAGAAAATGCACATCGGAACAATTTCAACCACATCTAAACTCAACACATAGAATACAAACACATCGAATAATACTCCAGAAGCGAGAAAAGCCCTGACCGGTGCCGATTCGAAGTTCCGTGTCCTGCGGGAGTCGGAACACATCCAGAGTTCCCGGACTGCGGACTGTGCCCGGTGTTTCAAACAGGCATTAGTCCCGGAGAAGGGTTGAAAATACGTAAAATACTCGATGTGAACTCGAGGTGGAAGCGAAAAAAAAAACCCCGACCGAATACATGCGCCGTAGGTGTGTGATTTATTTGAGTGGAAAAACCTTCCTTCTTTTATCGTATGCTAATGCCGGGCTGCTCGGTTGAATATCGCCTGTATATTGTGCACATGCTCTATATGGGTGTATGTTGAGTTCCCGAGCTGAATCTTGAATTATACGAGACCCGCACGTCGCCGACAATATATTGTGATTACGATCGTGATGAAATTCACTCCAACTATTCCTATAATATGAATAATAATTCGGAAGCGGTCGTATGAAATTGTAATGCGGTTCGGCTTGATGGAAATAAGGATGACGTGTGTTTAGGTTTTTTTTTGTATCTTATATTCTTTACGTATGAATGAGCCGTTAAAAATGAATGAATACCTAGAAAGATTAAAGTTATAATATTTAGGCACAATTTAATGCAATCTTCATCACAGCAATGTAGATGAAATTGCTATCCAAGCGTCATACGGACTGACAGATATACAGAAAAATTAGCGCTATTATTATATAATTTAAAAAACGAGCCGTTTAGTTCATACAGTGATTAATTCAAATAAAAAAAAGTGAATCAAATGTCAAAGCACTTGATTCAATTCCAACTTTTTAGGTGTGTAATATTTTTTTTGAATGATAAAAATAAATTGTATAGATATATCATCATACGACAAAATTTGTTTGGCCACTCAATAATGATTTATTTCAAAGGCCATTTTGATTAATTTTGTACTTAAATGTGAACTGAATACATCAGTAGATTATTTTCAATAAAATTTATATTTAAGTGTATAATTATGATTTCGAATGAATAAAATTTTGAAAACGCATCGAACATGCTTCATCGCTTTTCTTAACTTTTTGTTTTATGAAGCTAATCGTGTTATACTCTGAACAGCTCAAATATCAGGATGAAAGTAATTTTTTGAAAATTTCCTGAAATTCTTTCTGTCTGTGTCTAGAAGCAAACATTTCTTTATGCGACAATCACCACCGTTACTCCAATTTTCCCGAAGAGATCCGGCTCGTATCTCGTCCGCAACGTGGCACGAATTCTCCTCGAGAGAAAAACAGACCTTACAGCACTCGCATAATGTTTCATAACGAAATTTTTAATAAGAAAGGCGCAGTTTATGTCCGTTCGGGCGCATGATTGCTAATACACATAAATTTAATAAGAGCGCATTTCACCCGTGAACGTATCGCTTCGACTCTCTCGCATACACGTTACATTACTCCACTGGAAAGAGTGAACTCGTATTTTTTCGAATATCCATCCGAATGATATACGATTCGATGTTGGGAATTTCAATTCCCCCGTAGGACTGTCTAGAAGGGGGATGCTATACTTACCCTATGTTTATATATAGAGTGGAAAATGCGTAGTGTTCCACTAGACCATGTGGCTGCTGCTGCTGCTCCTCCTCCTCTTCTTCTTATACTTATTTGAATGAATGGCCGTCTTCATGGGAAGGGAAGCGCACAGGCCTGGATATCGATTGGGTAAAAAGCGTACAAAACTAAAGCCTTCATGGTAAATGGCTTACGGGCTCCTGGAGCGCGCCCGAAATACAAAGTTTTCGTACCATCGAAAAACACCATCACCACGCCATTTTGAACGACGTGTGTGAGGGAGACTCAAGAATAAGGATATAATCAAGATTTTTCACTCGAGTTCAAACAGCGCAACGTTAGAACAAACGAGCTGAAAAATCGCATTGCTGATTCGTGCAAATGTATTGCATACGTATGCTCTTTTTTACCTAACTAAATTCGCTTATGCTATTTGTTTATTTTTATTCAGACGAGCGAAATAACTAGGTTTTCGAATAAGTTTTCGCTATCTTGGCGAATTTGATTAAATATTATAGTTGGTTAATTCGATTGCACGTTCAAAAGCTTTCAGGTCACAAGCGCCCCTTTCCATCGCCGGAAAGATCAAAAGGGTAAAGTGTACAACACCGGAGTCTATCAATAACCCTAGTTTAAGGACAATTTAACTCATCCTACTTATGCTATTAGGTATTTACCTGAGATTCTCCCTCTCATGCTCTGATTTACATTCGCATTTACAAAAGAAGAAAATGTACCGTTAAATCGGCGAAATTAGGGATCCTCCTAATGAGCCGCATAAGGATTTAATTGTCATGAAAATATGGTCCTCTTATTTCACATATCGTATTGCATGTAATATTTAAATTGTTTTTTTTCCGTACACAATTTTTATTTTTTATTTTTTTTCATAAAATTTCATTGAATATGATATTAATTAAAAAGATTTTGATTAAGAGCAATTTTGATGAAAGAGCCTACTGATATCATAATTATGTGAACGTACAATTTTTATCAGGACAATACGTAATCAAAATATTTTGTGTCTCTTGAAATTACTCCTCTTTTATGATACTTGAATATTATATACCATTTCGTAACACAATAAAATTATAAAATCATAACACTATTCATGAATTTAATAACGACTAAAATCAACCTTAAATAAGATAACAACAACGAACGACGATTCAAATGAGTTCTACGTTTCCAAAGTATCAATTTCGTGTACATTTGCTTCACGCCTATTAACAAATTACATCCGAACAACGCTTAGGGAGCATTCACACGTACAACCAAACTGTAAACAAAATTGACAGAAAGATTTATAAATGTAAAAAAAATATATATTTGAGTATATAGGTCTGTTTCGAACTTAATTTTAATTTAATTTTAAACAGTAGCAGTCAGTAAGGATATCCAAGGAAAATACGCAGCTACGAAGTTAAAATGGAAAATAGTTATATATTGAAAATATGATAAAAAAATAATAAATAACAAAATATTAATGCAATGCAATTTAATTAACCAATTTCACAACAAAAAAACAACTGAAAAAAGATCAACAATCTTAACAGTTTATACGACAGACAGAGTGCTGCAGCCCAGCAGCCCCTTCAGTACAAACCAACGCCATAAACAGACATGACGAGTGAAAAAGCCAAGAGGTACGAGTGACATTTTTGCCAAAATTGAGTCATGTACAGAAATCGCTTCTACATATACTCATATATTTGGTGGCAAAAGGATATAAACTAACGTGTACCAAGATATATCATCAAATCACTCGACCTCCTCCTAATACATGCTCTGCTTTGAGCGCGCTTTTCGCGAAGTCACTTGTATCCCTTAGCCTCTTCAGTCATCACATGTGAACGCACCTTCAGACGCGTCGAAAAGCAGACATCCGAAAACTTCCCCACACTATTCGTCGGAAAAGCGCACACACATTAAATCGTTCGACACCGAATAAGCGCGCGTGAAAAATGAGCGGGTACCGAACGAGCGATCGAACCTGCGCTTAAATCACGCGCGACGTTTTTATGGCCGAATTAGCTAACGCGTCCGAACGCAATTTCCACGCGACTGTTGTTTGTCGCGTTCGCCGTTGATATTTCGAACCGATTACCGGACACCGTAATGTTCGACGGGATTAAATTCGCCGAGGGGTGATGTTTGGTAAACTGCAAAAAAATACGGCGCTTTTAACAAATTAACCGATCTAAAGATCGCTTTGTATCAATTTGCTCTAAATTGCTTGTTTAAAGCCATCGTGTCGGCCTTTGAGGAGGATCTCCATTAGCGCCTCGGTCCGTCACGCTTCGCTCGTGTGAATTTCAATTACCTGGGTTTTATTGTGATGTGAGAAGGAGTCTGTGTATCTGGTGGCTTTCTTTAGATGCAGCTAGATTTTTTATATCGTTTGATTCAGTTTATTTTTTGATCATCAGACTGCTGCATCAGACCTTAGGTTAATTTTTGGTTTTTCCTCAGATTAACCCTGAATCGGAAATAAATGACACAATCCATTAAGACAAAGATGATGGAAGATAATCACTTCATTGAGCAGAAGCCCTGGTCGTCGATAGATGTCACCCAAATCGTTTAGCATAAACTCTCAAATGATCCAAGAGAAATACGATAAGCCGGGATTATCTATAACTAGCGATCAACCCGTTAAATATATCAACGCGGTTTTGGAGCGTTACATTGACACACACACACATATACACAGAAGAGCGCTATTATATAGTTAAGATATAATATTGTCAAGTGAGATAGATAGATAGACACAAGTCCCGGCCGCCGATAGATGGCATTTGAATCATAATTAGTTTATTTAATCGTTCGTAAAAATTACACAACGATGTAGTTCATGTTTAAAATTGCGTAGTAGAGATTATCTTTTAGTTTTTGAAAAAAAGTGCCAGTTTGGAACAATTCCAAATGTATATGAATCGCATTAAACTAATATGAACTGTTGTTATTATTCTATTTTATGAAATTTAAAATCGTCTCATGGTGCAAATAAGCATGGAATGAAAAATAATAATGTAAATTTAGGCGAGCGGAAGTACGAGTTTCTGCGCAGTCGAAATAAATAAGTACGTGTTCTTTAGGTGCTTTTCGCGTCTTGAGTGGCTCTTAGTTGGTTTTTAATTTGTTCGCCTTTCCGCCAGAAGCACATTTGGCAATACTCTTCCTTTTCAACGGTCGTATTTCAACGTCCGTTTCTGCAAAGCAGTTAACTGGCGCCGCAGAGTCTGGATGCTGCAACTTGACGATGACCGCCGAACAAGAAAATTGCCGCCGCCCTGGATTTTCCGCGAAAATTGTTACGCTGTTTCATAAAGTCGAATTTATTGAGACACAAATTTGAATTACTATATTGTTGTCTCGAACGAGTTCGTAGAAATTTTCATCTAATTGCATTTAAGAATTGTCGAAATGAAAATTCTCTACTATTTTCATAGTACAATTTTAAAGATCTTTTGAACTCGAGTCATTGATTTTGTTAAAAATTGATGGAATTGTAGTGTAAATATAAATGTAAAATAATAATGAAACTTATGATCATTCGTCGAAATTGAATATGCATTTGATAAAAATATTTTATATAGATTTATATATTGTTCAAAATATGAGGAGGTTATTGTTTTAGATTTATATCTTTGGTCGATGTATCAATACCTTTTAGGGCCGGTTTTTACAGCTCTGTTTTGAGAATAAAACGATTTTAAACTACACTCTGTTCTACTACCACCTGTCAAAATCTAGAGGAAAGAGATAGGTGTATGTATTGTTGTATGAACTATAATATGTCTGTCTCTTTCAGTGGCTGATTTTAATAGCTCAAAGTTGGGGTTTAAAATCTTTTTTTTCTCAAAACAAAAGTGAAAAAACTGGCCCTTAGTGTACTTTAAAAATAAATAAGTAAACTAGATTTTGACATACGATAGCTTAAAAATTAGTGCGGGTTGTATTTTCGATTTTAATAATTTATATCCACACTGAGCTCTACAGACTGCACAATTTCTATCGACCAATAGTTCAATCAGTCACTTTCGCCATATAAAATTGCAATTTTTGAAATATGCACAATTCCTCAAATCCCCATTCTGATTAAAGAGCCCGATTAAACTATCGGCCGACAAAAAGTTTACAATAATCCCAACACGTCAACCTATACAATCTCCTTAACCAACACTCGAACAAAACACCCATCCCTCTACAATCTCCGAATATTCAAAACGCACTTCAAACAGGACCACCACGAACACGAACACGAACACGAACACGAACACGAACACGAACACGAACACGAACATGAACATGAACATACACACAGATAGAGACGAGCGATGTGCGCGTGTGACGATGTGTAATAACTGCAAAAATGGCGAGCGGGTCGCATACAAAGTGGGCCCGCGTACAAAGCGGCCCGCCGGCATTAACAGCCCGACGATAATTACTATTCAGGCCGCCTAGGCCGGCCCTGGCCGCCTCGTCTCCGTGCAAAGCGGCCCCCCTCGCATTGCAGCCCGCCCGAGTTTCCCAAACTTCCGCGCCGCCCGCGTCCCCTTTCGGCGAAAGTTCGCACTGTGTTGACGCACCCGTTCACGGGATTCGTTCCCGTGTGAAATCATAGCGACGATCGGCAGCGCGTTGTTTCTGCAAATTAATTGATCTCGAGTTCACTTTGATATTGTGTCGGTTTAATTGAGTTTGTTCTTGTTGTTGTTGTTGTTGGGGCGTTTTATTTGTTTATTTAATTTTGATTGAAATTTCGGTTGGATGGTGATTGGAAATCAGGTGTTTTGTTGCGCGTGGTTTGATTGTATTTTTTGTGAGAGTCGATATTTTCATTAATTTTAACCGATATATAACTCAAAAAGCGTTTTTTTTTCTATAGTTTGAAAGCTGTCAAAGCATATTCACAAATTCTATAGAATAAAAAACCATTCGCTAAGTTAAAGTTTAAAAAATAGAATCTTAATATGCATGGATTTTGATAAGAACAATTTCGAAATACATTTTTATATCTTATAAATATTTTTGTCGTATTTAACAGCTCTAGATTCAATATTTTGGCTTTAATTAACTGTCAAAGTTGATTATACAGATTGAAAAGTACTATATTTGTGTAATTTGAATTTAAGTCAACTAATATAATTGTTTGCATAGAGTGTGTCTGATTTTGTGTTCTAGTGATTCTAGGTTTCAGTATAATTAGTTTCTAGCGAGATTCACTTAACTTTACTATTTGATACTAGCAGTAGGTGCATGAGTATCAAAATAGTTCGGAATTAATCAAATTTCGTATTGCCATCTATGTGTGAAATAAAAAAAGATTTTACGCCTTAAATACGTTAAACGATGCAATTTCGTTATAAGGAAGATAGCCGAGCGGTCAACAGGCGTATGCCATACGCTGGACGGTCCGGGTTCGTGGTACGGTTGAAAATTTCGAGCGTTAGCGCATTTATAAAATAGATACATAGGTTCGGTAATTTATTTCAGAATCAATTTTTTTTCAGACTTTCTTATTTTATTGAATCAGTTTTAGTTTTATGATTATATGCTCAAATTAATTTTACTTAAAAATCATAATGAAAATTAAAATTTCGCACATTTTGAGAACATGTGTCGTTAGTCGAGCACGGGCCCGTCCGTAACGCGCGACGTTCGCACTAATTTGGCTCCTCCACTCCTTCATACTGGATATGATGATGTTTACGAAAAATGGAATAAAATAAAAGCAGAAGAGGACAACCACCACCAGTGCGCCCTCCACAGCCACCGTACAATTTCGGACCACCGTCGCAAAGGCTAAATAATCCCGACACCCCCAGCGACGGGCCTCTTTCTAATTAACACATTATTACACTGACAGTCCTCGGGAATACCCTCTTTTATTCCATTACGTGCCTCGGAAAAATTCCGCTTGTTTTCGTCCGCCGAAAATTCGAAAAAAATGCGACAGTCGCACGAGGAAAATGCGAAAATGCGACGCGAAAACGTCAAAGCGATCCGTCGGAAAAATCTGAAAATTGGCGTTGACACGAAGTTTCGACAAACGTTCAACGTGTGTTGAATCGTTTTTTAGAATTTTCTTTTTTGAATTTTTCGATTTGTTGTGTTTGCTGCGATATCGCCGCAATCAAATTTTGCAATAGACACGCTACATTCGCTGATCCGATGAATTGTTTGATCAAGTTGAAAATTTTTCGATAGCGACTGGTGTTATTGCTTTTATAGATTTTGTGCTGCATGATATTGATTTTTTTTTAATAGATATATATCTACTAGCTTTTGTGACTCAGTTTTGCTTGGGATTCTATGGAATCCAAGCCAATAGTAATTGTAAATTTATAGTAAATTGATAATAAATTTCGTAATGACACACAAACATATGTACATTATTTTTTTATGCGTATACATAAAAGTTAGCTTCTATGACTCATCGTTGTTGGAAATTTTGTGAAGTTTCAGCTTATGGTATAGTATTGATAGTAAAGTATAGATGGGTTACAAAAAGGCTCCCCTACGAACTGTCAAACAATTAAAACCCCGTTATTTATAAAATGTCGAATGTAAATTGTGAAATGCAATGATATCTACAGAAAACTTTCTAGGCATACATAAAATGACTTTGGAAAATTTCACTGCCATATAATCTACAGTTGAGGAGCCTATAGATAATAAACAAACATAAATCCAATTAAGTTTCATATTATTACTAGCAAAAATAAGATTTTTGGAAGATAATCTTTATATTAAATAATTCAATCACTTGAAAATGGAACCGGAAGAAATCGTCTGTTATGAAATTCATATTTTCCTCAGATAGTAGATACAGAAAACTTTCAGTGTATACTCGTCACTGTCAAATCGCACCCCAACAACGGGGGAGAAAAATGATTCGACGTTGGCGGGGAGCTTTTTGGCTTTACCGAAGTAAATGGTCAGGTACATTTGTTTACTTGCAGCCACCGACAACGACCTAGGAGGGAACCGGCTTGTCTCTCCAACTTTACCCCCTTTCGTCAGAATATGATGGCAATTAATTAAGTGGGGCACTTCCGAGCACAAAAGATGGCAACGAAAGCGAACCTCCCCCATGACACGAGACCGACTACAATAACCGACTGTCAACCCCCGTTCACTCCGATGAAGAATAACCGACCGAGAAAATGTGTGGATGGTAAAAAAATAAGATGTATAAGTGTGGTTTTGAATGAAAAGTCGGATCGCGTAATGTATATGGTGAATTAAATGATGTTAATTAGGAATTCGTTCGACAAAGGCGCCGCAATTGTCTCCGGGGATCGAGAGTGACCAGTTTGTTATTTGTACGTACCGGCTCTTGAGGTCGTTAATTTAATTACGAAGATGGAATCTGAATAAGCTACGTAATTTAAGTAAACATTGTTGCAATTGAATCATGTTTTTCACGGGTAATTAACTTTATTGCAGCCAGCGCCGGCGAATGTCTAAAAGAGGTCCTATTGCAGAGACAATTAATTGAAATTCAAACTTCTTAACCGTTTCCGCGAACACTGTGTTTTAAAACTCTCGAATGAGAAATAAAGACGGTAATTTGTGTTGTTTCTTCATTGAATTAATTAGACCCGTCGACCTCCGCGAAACCTCGTATTCTAAATAGGTAAACACATATTCGGCCAAAATCTCTTTTTAATGCGATTGCTAAAGCAGAAGGCGTATTTCTTGTTAATATATTCTACATATTCATGAGGGTAGTTTTCATTACTCGGGGATGATCTAATTTTCGCCTTAACCAACGACCCTTACCCAATATAGGTTAAATAGCCATCGTATACGAGTAAGCTTTCCAATCATCCGACAAGCACCCACCGTGCATTTAGCACTAAAAATAAATTATCAAATATGAGATTATCACTGCAGAATAATCAAGGCATATATATTAAAAGAGTTATTAAATAAAGGCGACCCATGCAATATAATACGATATGAGTCAGCGTGTTGCATTTCGTAGAAAGTGCGTTTTCGTGCAATTCGACGAATATGCGAAGGGTTCAACAGCACCTGTCGTTGTATTCGTCGAAACCACGTGCTGATTGTTATCGTCGTCCGAGGGAGACCAGGTGACACAAAATGCACCAACCATTGCAGAAACAATGAAAGCGACATTCGCAGATAATGAAAACAACTGTGACCGAAATGCACTTTTATCACGGCATTCGAAGACTGCTTTCTTTTCTCGTGAAAGCTCAACTGTGTATGAATCTATTTAGTGCTTCCTATTTATTATTAAACCTTTTCAATTAATATTTGACTCCAATATAAAGAAGCAGCTGCTAGACTAGAAACTTCGTAGGATAAAATCAAGTGAGGTTAAAAAGGAAAGGTAGTCAATACTTTTTTCGAATCAAATATAGTAAAAAACGGTTGATCCATCATATCGATCAAGAAAAATGACATGAGACTATTGTCAGGATCCAAAACTAGCATAATGAGGACACTGAGTTTGATAAGTCATGCACAAACGCCTTAAACCATTATTACAACGACTGAGTATATGACGATTGAATTTCACAAAGGGCATAAGCGACCTCTTTTGTCGAAATAAAGTTAATTAAGAAAGTGGTTCTGTATCATATATAGAACCATTTTTTGTACTCAATTCAATATCGATAAAAAAAGTTACTTGTGCCCTTTATGAAAATCCGTCGTTATATACATAAATATAAACACAAAGAAAGTTTTATTATTGCTACTTACTAAAGACTAGTCTCTTTACATATTATTAATACTTGTATTAGTTGACTAGCATTTTTTATCTATGCAGTTAGACGTTGTGAGATCGTGAAACTCTATAAAAAACTCAAACTCTAGTTAAATGAAATTACCGAAATTAAGATGTTGATATTTCAATTTTATATCTGAAAATCATATAACATATTGTACACAGGATAAATAATAATAATAATAATAAAAAACTGAAATATCACACGATCCGCATACATTTAGATATTAAACATTTTATGTTCAACATACACGTGTTGAAAACGACAATCGCTCCCTATTAGTAAACGTTGCGTGCACGAAAAATTACAAAAACGCATTAAAATCGCACGCGCGCCAAACCGCAAACTCGAAAGCACGCGAACGAACACCATTACGTCGAATAATTGCTTTTGTTTCGCAGAAAACCTATCGAAAAGATCCGGGCAGATTTCGGAAGATCTTCTTTTTCGAAACGTCGACGAATCTTCTTCCACGGGGCCCAAGTGGTGACAACTTTATCGAGTTGTAGGTACGAGTTGCGAAACGTACGTACGAAGATGCGCATCGCACTTATGTGTGTTTGCATTGAAACAGGAGCATGTGTTATTCGCGGGCAAGTTTTGCCTTATTGAAAAAGTTGGTTAACTTAAGGCGAAAAGATTTTCGGTACGAGCTGTGCAAAGCTACGGCGAAATATTTGTCTGGCGCAGCGGGTGCGAGCGCAACCACCTATGTATGTATCTTTATGTGTATCTACCCTTATGTGTGTTGCCACCTTCGAAACCTCCATGCTCGGAATTAAATTCAACCTATTAATTTTCTCGTTGTGCTCTTTCTAAGAGGTTTCTTTTATATTTCAACGCGCGTTTGTCTTCAGCCGCAGCCGATGCTTGGTAGTTCAAAATTGTTTTCTGTTGCATTTTTTTTTCAATTTTGCTTAAAAATATACTTTCAAGAAGAGAAATATGAAATATATCTAAAATAAAAGTAGTACTAATTTGTCTGCATGTCTGTTTGTCGTAATGAGGCTCGAGCTGCAATCTACTCTATGCTTCTCTCATAAAATAGGCGCAGATGAAATAATTCATAAATCCGATAATTATATTCTAACCGAGTGATTGATGATATTTTCAACTGGTTGATTACTCAAATACAATAACAGTGAAGCGTATTGATTGATATATCTTGAACCTTGTGATTTGAATGCAATGGAAGACTTCCCTATGCAAATGGATCATAATATACACTTAAACTGTAGGGGTTTAATTATATTTGAATTTTTCAAAATATGAAAAAAATATACATATTTGAATAAAAGAGTTAACTTTTAAGTATAATTTTAATTATAAATCTTTAAAATAAATACAAAATTATAGATTTTCTAGAAAATCTTACGCGAGTCTAAATTTGAACATAAGAAACTCGACTTATAAATAAATGAAATTCACAGGAAATTATATCATTTATAGATATAAAATACTATTTTATTAATTCAAATCAATCAAAATATTTCAAGCAGATTACATTTCTCGAAAAATCAACTTTGCTCTATTCGAGATATTACAAAACGGTTTCCACAGATCGACTTAAGCATTCAGACACTAACAAGCGAAAGAATTTCCAACTTTCCTCGCGCGTCTGAAAACCCTTTTCATCTAGTTATCTACAGCGATTTTCGCACATCCATGCATAAGAATATAATACGAACACGAGCCGTAAAGGGATACCGAATAGGTGCAATATATACGTAGGTATCCCTCGTTTTGCTTTCCACTTTTTCAATTCCGCTTTGCCACGCTGGCCTGGTTTCTTGCGCATTTATTATTTAGGAAACTTGGTGTTTCTTGTGCAGATCTCGAGGAGAGCGAATCTATTTTTAAAATTGAAAATGAAGGTTGCGCGCCGCTGAAAAATAGATAGGCCCGCGAACCGACTCATCTCGCTGAAGGGGGCGGTTAATAAATTCGTAAAATCGCTCCGAAAATATAGGGGGGCTGAGGGAAAAATCGGGATAACTCCATAATTTAACCGCTTTGTCGAAGTGCCTGCGTTTTTATTAAGGCGGCTCTACAACGCGGGCAACGTGCGGGGGTCTTATCGCGATTTCGATTCGATTCGATTCGATTCGATGTAGGTTCGGTTTAGGAAAATGTTAAATGAATATGATAAAAGTGACTTTTATGAATAGTAAAATGATATGTTTAATTTTAAAGGAATTTTTAATAAATATATTGGAAGTTTCGAAATTTTTGTTGTGAAAATGTGATGTGTATCGCTCACAGTAATAATGTTTATCACTAGTTATACTTTTTCTCATATAATTGGTAGTAAGAAAATTTTGTATTATAAGAATAACTAGTCCTAAGAGTCAATCCGAAAATTAACATATTTCTTTAATTTTTCGGAAAAATGAAAATGTTATTATTGAATGCTTTAAGTAATCGATCATAACAATTAGCGGTCGAAAAGTGTAATGTCTGAAAAATATAGAGAGTCGATAAGAATTATCCATTTTCAATTTTCCCAAGTAGTTTTTGATAGGAAATGTAACGCAAAGTAAAAAATATCGTCTACAAGTAGAAAATATCGTCCACATTTCTTTGTATGGCAATTATGAATTCATTTTATTAAAACTAGTAGTGCCACGGATGTGTATCAAAATTGTTCGGAATTAATCAAATTTCGTATTGCCACGGATGTGTTTATTGCCATCTATGTATGTGTGAAATAAAAAAGTCGAACCCGGGATTTTACGCCTTATATACGTTAAACGGTGCAGTTTCGTAATTACGATGGTAGCTCGGAGTGTAACGCGGCGGGCCAATAAACTGAACGTGCCGATTTCGAGGCACGGCTGAAAATTTCGAGCATCGTTAACGTATTTATAATATAGATTTTCGAACCATTTTTATGACATTTCGGTATAATAAAATTGAACGATGAGTCATTTTTAAATTCTAATTTTTTTTTTATTTGCATTCGACATGATAATTCCTATAATTGACTAAATTTGTCATATATCCTTGATGTTAACGTCAATTTTTTATCTATTTATTATTTTGTTTGTTCCTGGGACTGTTGTGTCGACGAAACACCACTTCTTACTCTACATCCTGATTGACAAAACACCTTCAATTCTGAATTCACCAATCAATCATCTAACTATATAATAGCTCTAAAGCTCCAAAACTGCATTGATATATTCTCGAGTTGATCACTAGTCTAAAATAATTCTCCTAACAATCAATTTCAACCCTTATTTAGAAAAATCACCAAAATTTCCACCGACCAACAAAACCGAAAATCGCACCCACCAACCAACATCACTGACCCGCTCGTCGCGCCCCCAGCGTCTACCTCGGGGGCGAAGGCTCCGGCGGCCCCCGGTGGGCGGCGCCCCCCGCCCGACAGCGCCCGAACTGTCACGAAGGCAGCCGAGGCCCGAACCGCCCCCGTCTGGCCATATGGCCGCCCCCGCCTATCGCGCCACACGCCAGTAGGTCCGCGTCCTCTCGGCTGACCGCATGCCTTGGTGTCTCGCTTCGTCGCTACTAACCACCCTCGTCTCGTCGTCAATCGTGGATTGATTAGCCCCGCACTCCTCGAATCAGCCGCAGCCCCGACCCTGAGGAACAGAACCCTGAGGAAACCGACCCTGAGGAACAGAAGCCTTGGAAACCACGTCCCGTCAGTGTCGAAGGCGATCAGTGTTAAACGGTTGTTGTTGTGCGTGGTCAGGGACCAACGCAGCTGCAGACGCTCAGGTAAATTTTACAGTTTGTATTTAGTGGGTTTTTTTTTTTTGGGTTAGGTTATGTTAAGGTGGGTTTGGGTTAGGGAGAGTTTTCCGATTTCCCGCCGCACGGGAAAGTTTCTTGCGCGCGCGGAAAAGTTTGCAAGAACAAAGGACGCGTGCGACCATACGGTTGATATGGCGAAATTTTGCGCCGAATTTAACTTTCATCGTTAATTTTTTTTTTATTTATTAATTTTTCTATTTAGTTTCGTCTAATTTTTTTTTGGTTGCTGCAGATTTCAATTAGTTTTTCTATTTGGAAAATATTAGAATGCTAGATGAAATGTTTTCGTTTTGTAAGTAGGTATTTTTCAATTTGAATTGATTAGAATTTAGCATAAAAATAAGTTTGTAGATTAAAATAATAAAAATGAAAAAAAAATCTATTGCAATTACTGAAATGTTGAAAAAAATAACTTTTCGTAAGTAAAAGAAAATGTAAAATTTTATGAAATGGAAATTTCTAATTTGAATTAAAATAAATATAAAAATAAATCTGCCATGTACGAAAATGCAATCAGAAAAAAATGTAATATTCAACGCTTAGTATTTTTTTATTTATTAAATCATTAATTATATTTGAATCTTTGACTCATTCGAAAAAAATATACGAAACCTAGTTTTTCATAAATTATATGAATTTTTATAACATATTTATTATATTATTTTTATTAAATAAGTTGTAATATGAAATTTTCAGAAGTATTTTTCACAAAAAAATTACACACGCAACATACATGTACAAACATTATATTAAAAAAAATCTTAATCTTCAATTTAACTGCTGTTGAAAATATTAACCAAACATATTTATAGCAACTAAGACCAAAATTTTCAATCATATGTTAGAAATAAAAGCAATCAAATTCTATTATGCAAAAAAAAAACAAGTTACTTAACACACGATTTAAAAATTGAGTCAATTTAATTATTAAAAAAAATGACGAAATTTAGAATTAAACCTACATCAACAAATCTCAAACTTGTACAAAACACCCCATTAACCAAAACAAGCGACGACTCAGAGACAATTATAAAACGACATAATTTAATAAGCACCGAGTCCTAGCATAACGACGTGTTAATGCTCGCACTAAACGCGACACCATCGCATCACCATGACGAGCAACACACACACACCCTTTATTGCCCATTAGACATTCAATCTGGACCTAGGGCCTATAGTGTCCAGGATTATCCAAGTCCATGTCCAAGTTATGCGATTAAACTTTGACTCTAACGACAGTGTCATAATTAACGCGGATTAACGGATCGTATTTTTGGATTATGTCGAATCGACTTTGGAGTAAATCAGGTGATTTCGAATGTAATTTCGATATTTCGAAGTATCGATTCGATTCAGAGTTATGCTCATTTGTGGTTATTCCGCTGAATGCGAGCTCTTAGTAAGCGTTGTAATTAATTGGGCGATAAATTGATTTTCGCGCTTCGACGCCCATATGAAAATTTATATTCGTGATGCGTATTGGAAATTGTTTTTTATTATTATTTAGGCTGTGTTCGTTTTAACGCTTAATCTGGAAATTTAAGAGTCGATTAATTTTGTTTTCATTCTATATTCATTGGTGGAATTAATTGTGAACACTTCATAAATTCGATAAATGTTACTTTTTTTGTGAAATCATCGCGAATGTAAATTTTTCTTGCAATTTGATTTGATAAAATGTAAAAATGGGCTTTTTAATAGGTATGTTTAAACTTTGACAGTTAATTATAACGATATCAAAATCATATTACTGTAGTTAATCGATTGAATAAAAAGCAATAGTAGTTATATTCCGTATAAAATTTCATTTCTTTCATTTCAAATACATAGGTCTGGAGCTTTTTATAAAAAAAATATTTTTCCATATTTTAGATGATTTTTGTACAAAAAAAAAATCAAATTAATGAAAAGCGTCCGCCATTAACTCCTCTAGTGCACTTCGAAATGAAAAGCTCTCTATTGAAATCAATCAATTTCAAATTTAATAAAATTATATTTGGAATTTTTATATGTGCATCAATATTTTTTATTCAATTTGTATATTCCGATATAAACGATCTATAAACCATAGATCATCTTTATGTAGGTCACTCAAATAAAAGGCTTCCTGCCGAACGAGAACACTTATCTCGCGCGTTTACTTTGCATTATGCGCACACCTCATGTTTTCGCACGACGAAAAAAGCCGTTCCGCGCCAAAATAAAACGCGAAAAAAATAGAAAATCTTCAGAACACAACAATGAACAGGTCTCTTTTGGAAAGAACACCTCCAGCACTTTCGAAAGGTTCGTTTTGTCGACGAGAAAATAGACGGGCCGTTATCGGCGCGAGGCCTCCATTCTTCCATTCCCCTCGTGGCCCTCGGCACAAAAGTTGGATAGTGACTATGAGGAGGGGCGAGGGGGGTCGATGGGGGCCCCGGGGGCGAAGCCCTAAGCCGGTTACACGGCGAAGAATGGGGATAAGCCTCGGCAATGATCTCGGGAGTCGAAGATGCCTTCGGAGCCTTGTCGATTCGACGCGGTGTGTGATTTTCCGGGGTGGAAATTGTGCGTTTTGATGGTGTTGAAAGGAAATTGGGTTGAATGAGTCGATTTTGCGGTGTCGCTTTTGGAGAGGATATGGAAAAGTTAGGTTGGCTATTTTTGGAGCTAGTTTCATACGTGTATTTTTCCTTTTGTGCGTGTATATTGTGTTTTTTCGAAAAATAAGGCCCCTTTTATAATGGTACATTTCAGCGATTTTGAGTCGTTCAAAGATGTTTTGTAGTATAAATATTTATGTATTAAAATCGTCGTTAAATCATCTGAAAATGGGTGAAATGTAGCAACATAGAAGATACCTTATTTAAGGAAAAACACGATGTGTTACAGTCAAAGCATTTAAATGCATCAGTTGATTCTTTGTCTAGTTTAAGGTTACATTGCATGGTATTGTTTCGCTTTTTTTTCAATTTCAATAAGAAATTATGACAGTCAATATAAAAATGTTGAAGAATTCAAAAAAATGTCCACATATAACAGAATAGTCGCCAAATGTATAGATTAATTAAATAAAATATAAATTTATTCGTCTTATTGCTATACCTTTATCATTTTTTCTAGTAAAAATTTCGATTAAGATATTTTTCTATAATGTTAAATCAAAATATTTTATTTGAAAAAAAATGTTTTAAGATTAAATTAACAAAATAATATAACGCAGAAAAATGACAGATTTTCTATATAAAATAATAAATTGGCTTATTCCGCTTTTAATATTTCATTTAAAATAAAATTCTAGAATATTTTGATAAAAAAAAAATCCATTTTCATAGAAACTCTCTCGGTATATTTTTTCAGAACCAATTAACTGTGTAAATCGAGGGAGGGCGTATTATGAAAATTGTGTACATACACACGCCGGTGAATATAAATCTCCGATGAAATTTCGCGATTCTTCAGCAAAAACAAAATCGACGTCAACGTCTCCGATGAAAATTCAAGTTGAAGCGGAAGAGCAAATAAAACGAAGCGACATAAATATTATAATTTATGATAAATCTCTCCCCGACGAAATGCTTCGGGAATACAAACGAATTCGAAAAGTCTCCGATTCGACCGCATTAGTCAGTCATTTAAGTAACACAATCTGATTATTTTTTTGACAATTCGTTAAACTCGCTCATTTGACATGCAAAATTTGGATGAGACCTTTCGCTCGAGTTTCCTGCAGGATTTGAAGGGAATTGACGTCGATGAAAATTGTCTACGCTTATTAGGGGACGATGCGTTTTTACAATCGAAATTATTTTTTTTGAAACGATAGTGAAGCTTTTATATAATTTTATAAATAACGAAAATGATCGATCTCGGTTCAGATCGGTGTGACATGCATATCGGTGAATTATGCATTTGAACGTGTGCACTCTATTAAACGGTACAAAAATTTTTGATGTATGATGACGGAAAGCAACGCACCAACAGTTTCGAGTTTAAAAATTCAAATTGCCATCGGGACAGGCGGTTTATGTGTACATATACTAGTGGCTCTCAATCGATGCAATTTTCCATGTAAGCATTAAATTTTTATTAAAAAAATATGATTAATTTATGATATTGTTCGGAACAATAAATTAATGCCTACTAGATAAGTTTTTATTAGACTATAATTATATTTTTTTTACTTTGAATATTATTAAAAATCGTATGGATTTTTAAATTTAAATGAATGTATCGAAGACTTAAAATATTATAATATTAAAATACGAAAAAAAAAGTTTGAAAATCACGCAATATGCGATCGAGCTCACGGTGCAGTTTGCATTTTGTTCTGCTAAAGCCAACTATGGTTGAATTGTGTTGCCAGTGAACTGGCAAACATGCTGCACGCTGCCTTTATTCACTAATATAATTGTTTTTCAAACGGAGCGTTTCATACGATTTTAGTTTACTGTATATTCTATATAAACGTATTTTATTCTTTGTTGAATTTTCTTATGTGGGTCAGGCTGATTGTTTCAGACCGCGTTGCATTTTTTATAAAAGTCACATACGTATTGTATGTCGTTCGATAAATGTCAAGTCGATACATTATTTATACAAAGAAAATATAAGTTTGTCGCGTTAAAAATAATATCGTTCGAATTGATTTTGTGTCGGAAAATCGGAAAATTTTACATAGTTTTTGCATCAAATCATTCGAGTAAAATCTGAAAATTTTAAATATTTTCATCGACAACCTATCCGAATATTTTCATGGAAATAAATTATACTCGATACACTATATAAATATACATTTTTCGATGCAAAGTGGAGCCGCATCGAAACTGCATTGTTCGGTCATTCGGCCATTGTTTTTCCCATCGAACCGCAGCACGTTCTACCAGAGCAAATAACACACAAACACACCGATGGGATAAAGGAAGATCTGACCGTATACGATCCTATGGATTTGAAAAATAATATTTGGCCGGCACTAATCCTGATTGAATTGTTTGACGCGTGTGCAGTTCGCAAAACGTGATGGAAAAACGGAAGCACGTCATATTTTATTCGACCATTAGTGGTGTATGCGATGATCGCTTCCGGGAAAAGTTCGCGTTGGAAAAGTGGGTTGGAAAAGCGCGTTGGAAAAGCGCGTAAATATTTTCGTTGGTCCGCGCGTTTAATTGAGCGGACGATGATTGCGTTAAAATATTCAGTTCGTAATCGATTGGTGCTGAAGTATATAATGATAAACATTTAAGAGTGATTGGATACTCGTAGTATGAAGTATTTTAAGGGCCAGTCTTTTAATTTCTAGTTTGAGAATGAATCGAATTTAAGCTATATGTGGTCCCTAAAACTATGAGTTTTCAAATTCTGATGTATGTAATTGTTGTACGAACTGTAGTATGTCTGTCTCTTTCGGCAGTTGTTTTGATAGCTCATAGTTGGAGGAACCGCGAGTAGTTTAAATTCGTTTTATTCTTAAATCAGAGGTGAAATAATCGTTCCTAATGATACTAGAATTAATTTTCTGTACCAGTATGTGAATTGGCTCATATACAGTAAGAGGACAAAATTAATGAAAATTGCGTTTTTCAGCGAATTCCTTTTGTTAAACGAATTTCGTCATTTATTAGCATTTATAATATTTAACAGGAAATTTATTTAACACTTACTGTGAAAAAGTGTATAATGATCATACCAAGTGATTTTTACATTTAAATCTCTTTTTTTTCCAAAATTAGATTAAATCACGTTTAAGTCTGAACAGTTCAATTTTGTCAATAATACATGTACCTATTTATTGCATTATCACAGAATTAGCAAATGATTAATTTGGTAACACCTCCGAAAAAGAAAATAGATTTAGACACTTAAAACCTCTAATTAAAATAACCTTCGATTACTAAATCGAACACCCCGATTCGACCAGAAATTCAGAAATAACGAATAGATGAAAACGAAAGAAAATTTGATACGATGCTGAGAAAATTCGATGTGTTCTAGAGACATTGTCGCCATTGCAGCTGGTAGCTCGTTTATCATCTGCAAATATCTCGGGTGCATGATGCACCGCGAATTTGGACGAAGTGCATAAGTATCGTGCAGGAAAATTTATGATCGCATATGCACGAGCGAATTCAGAAGTCGTCGTTTTGTTTGACATATGCTTCCACGAGCTTAAATTGATGATTCCGCTTGATTTGTCTGCGCTTCTGAAGAGACGAGTTCGCTTGTGGGTGTCGTTCAATTTTCAAATTGGTCCTCGAACGATCGGACGACAATTAATCACGTATGGAGTGAGGATGGGTTTTTTTTAGCGAATGGGTTTATTTTGGTCTGAAACTTCTATTTTGAGAACGAAATTTACGGTCAAACAAACTTAATGTATAAAAGTGCCAGATGTGTGATTCATCGCTAGAAAACTTCTCCATGATATTCCCATAAAGGCTGTAAATTATAAAATTAAACGCATTAAATTTGTTAAAGTGTAAAATAAATTCGCAAAGTGAATTCGGTTTTGTTCGTATGCGTGTTTTGATCTTTGTTTGAATATTCTATATGTGTTGGTTTTATACATTTTTTCGCAATATATAATACAAGCGAAAACCGTTTAGTTTTTACCTTACAAGTCACATTTAATACCTTGCATAAGTGATTCACAGCCCCATTTATATTCTTTAACGATCGCTATTTTCGTTTCCAGCAGATTCAATTTACGACTGGTGAGAAAGGAACGTTCAGTTTCGCTCGTGTAATTGTTTCTAAGAAACGTTTCGATAATTAGACTCGCTTCTTCCTCTCTATTTGCACTGAGCTTTTTTCTCATGTAATTTCTTTAAATTATAGACTTGTTTCACTTAAAACTCGGCTGTTGTAATCCGTTATTACGATTTTACATTAATTACAATAATAAATACTTTGAATTGAAAGAAAAATACTTGAATTAAAAATTAATCTAACGATAAGCAAACTCTTTGTATATTATGCTGTTGAATCAGTAGAAAACGTTCACAAGGTAGTCTACAGCAACAAAGTTGAAAAAGAAAATGTTTATTCATTGAAAATATATTTAAAAAATAAATAAATTACGAAAACAATTTACTTTGTGAATTTATAAAGAAAATTGGTAAACAAACATTAATAGTTAGAACTATTTATTCAACACAGAGAGGGATGCAAGATTGCAGCAACTTAAGACAAGTCACTACTGCATTAACTCGCATTACTATTATGATCTGTTGAATATGAAAATTGTCAAGTGAATAGTCATATTCAATAAAAATATTTTAACACATTACCTAACAGATAACACCATCCACTATCCAGCATCAAGCAGACGTACCATCAACCGTATGCACAGTAAATTGTCGATTCCACAGAAGCAGCAGCAGCACCATGAATTGTTTCGCTTCCACGGCATAAATTTCAAACCCTCACGGCATAAATTATTCTGCACACATATCCACCCTCAGAACAGGCTTCCTGAAGAGCTGGACTTCGTCAACCTCCATGGACCAAGGGCAAATTCCAACCCCGTCGACAACAGATCGATGATCGAACATCGTTATTGATGTGTTCGCTGAAATAATTGATCGAAACCTGTTGGACGAGTTTTTATCGTTTGCTTTGATCGTGTGTTGTCTGTTTTGCGATGATCGATGGCCGTGTGTCCGACAGGTCGCTTGCTCGTCCTTTATGGGAATTTGCTGAATGTGCTATGTGGGTTTAATGTGGATGGGTGTATGGATTGTTTGAAGTTGAGTGATTTAATTTATTTGCATGGAGACATAGTGGCTGTTGAATAATTGCGCGTATTTCGTGTGTTGGTGCGAATCGAATGAGCGAGATTTAGTTTCAGTTGATTTTTATGAAATATTTTCGAAAATTTTATTATGAAAATGTGTTCCAGAATTCGTATATATTCGAGCGTATTCTTAGAATGTTACAACATTGTACTCTAAATATCATAAAATATTCAAGGAAAGCAAGCACTAGAAGTTGTACATTTGAATGTTCTTTATATCAAAGGATTTTCTTTTAAACAAATATTTTCTGACAAATCTAATTCAGGTAGAGTTTCAAATCAAAAATGATATTTTCATATATTGTAACATTCAAATCTTGAATATAAAATTTTGTATGAAAGTCTTTTGAAAACTTACAGTTAGTTAATTTTAATGCTTTTCATTATTCGGAAATTGTGTGAGATTCAGTGATTAAAATTACTTGATAAACTGGTGAGCTTAAAATTAAGTGGTCATAATACATAACATTACTTTGAAATATTGAGTATCAAATTTTCATAATAAAGTGTTTTTTAATAGGTACATATAAATTACGACAATTAATTGCGGCCATATTAGTGAATCTATAGCTGAATCGTATGATTTAATCAAATAAAAGAACAATTTTGACTATATTATTCATTCAACTTGTTACTTTTCACTTAAAAAATCGAGCAATTTTAATGAAAAACTTTAAAGATAATTAGAAACAAATATCGACATAGACTCAAAACTAAACAAACAAACACAAAACTGGACTCAAATAACAAAACCCCATGAAAAAAAGTCTGTTCGCGATAATGAAAGGGAGTTCTGACCCCAACAGCCTCCCATCTCGGTCCATCTTGGGAAATAAAAACTGAGGCGGGGGCGTGCGAGTTTTATTTTCCAATATGGGGATATGGCGCCGCCTAAGTGAATTAGGAATTACTTATTCATTTAACTACTGAGCCGCCCCCTTTACGAGCCCTGCTGGCCAGGGGCGGCCGAGGGGCGGCCCCTAAAATCGCCGTAATGAAATAAGAAATAAAATACCGGACTATAAAAAATAACGGTTAGTAAAACCGATCCGCTTCTCTGTCTCTCTTGTGTATCTTTTCGCGAGTCCTCCTCTCGTTCTGATCCCGAAGAATTAATTTTTTATCGTCGAAAAATCAAAATTAAATCCGGCGATTGACCGCGTACGACTTTTTAATGAAAATGTTCGACGGATTGCTTTTTTTTTGGTTGAAGAAGATGGGGTTGTTTCTTCGCATAGTTCGAGTTTGCGATGTGAAATTAATTCAACTGTTTTAAATTAAATGTTTGCTGGAAAATAGTTGAAAATATTCAATTCGATTAAAAGCCATTTTATGCTATCTGCGGAGTGATCTCTTGAGAGTTGGAATGCATCTAATTTAAAACCGCTCCAACTAGAAATTGTATATTTATCATATTACACATAAATTCATTTTAAAACTGTCAAATTAGTATAAATTGAATTAGAATGTAATTATGTTTGTATTAATAAATATTTATCAATTTTCTAATAAAAATGATATATATTTTTTTATCAAATCGAAAACTATCACATAGTTACCCGACAGTTTAACTTATAATACCATCAGCAAAAACTGTATAGTATTGTTACTAAAATAACACACATTCGTATTTGAATTCGTTATATTATGTTACATATACATAAAATCAGATATACATAACACAAATTATTCAGAAACAAAAACCAACAATAGATAAACTTTACATCAAATATTTTTATCTAGATATAGAATTAGTTTCTCATGTCTATTTTATTTTCAAGTAGTTCATATAAAATATAAAATGGTCTAAAAGGAATAGAAAAATAATATCTGTCTGAGAGTTAAATCTATATGGCGGTTAGATGGTTCCTATTTTATGGTGCATCTTATAACATAATGTGAACACTCGATACTCAAACATTGCTTGTTATATCCGTGTTGCCATTATGAGACCCAAACGTCAATATTTTTGCATTAATCAATGATTTAATAAACTAGACAACAAGATCAACGAGCAGGGAAATGGGGCTAATGTGAACATACATAGAATAACAGAATCATAAAATTTAAACACATATAAATGCAACTTATCAACAAACAAAAAATCAACATATTATACAATCTTCAGACTGAAATCGCCTATAGTCAGCTAGCTTCAATTAACCGATTTGAAAGTTGGGCTAACGAGTGAAACGGGCGCCGTTAAAGCGTCGCATAACGGCGGCGTTAAGGCCCCACGAGGTCGGCTTATTTCGTTTATTCAGTATTTAGTTGGGTCGCTTTATGAGCTGTGTCCCCTGGGGACATATCCGCGAATGCAACGACGCTTTTTTTACGGTGTACTTTTATGCTTGCACTTTTCGAATTGGGCCGAGACGTGTGCGACGGCTTTAATGCATTTTAAGTGTCGGCGCTGATGTGTTTTTTACATTTTTAAGTGTGGTATGTTTCATATATTTTTTCTTTTAAGGTATTAAGATGGTTTATGAATCTGATTTATTCACAATGTATTTCTATTATGATTCATGTGTGACAGATTGTTTATCTGTTGCATGTTTTGTATAGAAAATTTTCAAACATGAACGTCGAGCATTGACTTATTGAAAAATTCATTAGACACATCTTGTCTATAATGAAAAAAAACCTCTATTTATGACTGTTATGATATAATGAATTTCTTCAACGTTTCACGAACTAAAAAGACAACTTGAATTTATATTTATTAATTTAATTTGAAACTAATTGAATGCACAGATTTTCTATTTTAAGTAAAATAGTTTTCAATTTCAGTAAAATTAATCAAAAACCACATCAAATTGTTTCACAATTTCTTAAATAGTCACATTCTTGAAACGCTTTAATTAAATTTTTAAAATATTTTATTTTAAATAAAAAAAATATGTCATATTTTTCGCGAAATCTTGAAAATTTAAGAGCGCATAGAACAATTTTCCTAAAAATTGATTAGAATTTTCTAAAAATCGAAACCGAACTAAAGAACGTAGCGCCGAGAAAATATAGAAAGTTTGATACTCACAGAATATTCTTGCGCCGTTTTACAGTCGAGACGTTCATTGTTCAATAATTTATAAAATTCATATGAAGAGGGAGCACACACGGGGTTATAAAAATGTGTACGTAAGACGAGGCGTTGGGTGGTGGCTTTTTCGCCCCGCTCCATACATTTATATAAAACATACATAGACATAAGTACATAGAGTCACTTGCGTTATACGAAGAACGTGCCTCGGCGTCTCCCACACCGAAGATCCTTCTTCCTCTCTCTCTTTCGGCAAATTGCTTTCTTTATTTCGACCGTGAATTCATAATTTGAGAATTTTCTCCGACCCCGGCGAAATTTTCCACCGGCACTAGACGGAATGGCCCTCGTTCAAGGGACGCGGCCCCTTCTGGGCCATTGTTGTTTTTCATTTTGTCATATACTCGCCAGATTGATGCCCTCGATTGCCAATAGATGTTTTTCTTCTCCTTTTTTTTACCCGTCCTTGTTCTTCTCCTTTCGTTTTCAGCTCCTGTCCGTTTTGTTCGTCTCTTTCGCTTTCCGCACAATCTATTTTGTTCGGCGATAGAAGACAAAATATAATTTCGGTTAACGCACTTCCTGCTGACAAATACGTTTCGTTCCCGCTCTCGACTTTATAGCACACACATTCATAGACTAACGTAAACATTATTTTATGCATCTGAATTAGTATAATTCTCTCGTTGTATTTCAATTTGTTCGAAAGAAGTTGATTCATCTTATTGCGATGAGAAAATCTAATAATATTATTCAAACTGCCTATAATGGCGCATCCATACCTAAGCCGGTGGCTTCCAGCAACATAATACTCGTACATACATCATAAAAAGAATATCTTTGTACATCATGCACTTTATCTTGTTATAATTCAAATAAAATAAGATTTTGATTGGTATTGGTCAAAATTAATTGTATGTATGAAAATATTCTTCATATTGTTTGTTGTGTTATGCCGCTGGAAGCCGCCGGCTTATATGTGGACACGCCACAGTAAAAAAATCAAATCAATAGAAATCGATTCGAATATAAAATAAGCCAAAAATGAATAGAAAACAGATTAAAAATAAAAGAGTCAATACAGAAATTTCAAAGACATCTCTAACTAAAATAGTTTGAAAATAGAGCGAATCTAAAAATGCAAAATTTAATCACATACAAATGAAATTTGGTATACTTGTGTATGTATGATATAATTTGAAATGTAGGTACATGAGTTTCATATCGATCTGTATGTTTTTTGTGTGTGTCGCTGTTTTTATTTGGAACGTTGCGCGAACAAATCTGCGTTCCATATTGTGGTCGGGTGTCGGGCGTCAAGGGTTGCCCATTATCGGATTCGACGATTACTTTTTATGGAGTGGTAAAAATGTGATGTATGGCTCCATCAGCGTGAATAAATTCAGCTGTCAATTGTATCGGAATCGGTCGTTGGGGACTTCATAAACGTACATCACTCGCGCCCCGGAAAAATAACCTTTATACGTGCGAGGGATGAAATTCGATAAAATTCGTTTTGTGTGTGTTTTAATGTTTCGACTCAATATGTTCAATTTTTTTTTCGCTAGCACGTGTATGCGATTCGATGATTTTAATTGAATTGAAAAAATAATAATTTAATGTTGTTGTTGTTTTTGGAAATTCGGTTGGTGGAAAATTCGTATGTGATTTTCCGTTTGTTTGTTCGTTCGCGGTGACCGTTTCGAGGAAAGCGCGCAAACAGCAGGAAATGGAAAAGTTGACTTGCTTCCATATACGATACGAGACTTCTCGTATCAATGTCACCAGAAAGCCGTATAAATATTGCTGATTGAAGTTTCCGAAATCATAAACACGCTGAAAAAAAAATCAATATCGATAAAATTTTCATATCATATTCTCAAATCATATACAAAACAATCAAAATTTACATCCATATGGGGACGAAATTTCGAAAGCGACGCAAAACCGGTCAATTTAGCAAAAGCTCACACGCGTACGAACGAACGAACGAACGAACGGCATTTTAATCGTATGATAATGCCCGGCTATATTAGGAAACCGCCGACGGACATTTTCCGGGCAACATTTGGCCATTGTGGGCGACTGCACCACCCCCTTTTCCGACCACCCCATAAAACCACCCCATCGAAAACCGCCCCCTTCGAACGGTCCGCTTTTTCCCATCCTCGGGTGTTCGGCGGACCGTTATATTGGAATCGGCGGCAAAAGATAGATAGCGGCGCTAGATTATGAAAAATATTGGCTTTCATTGCCCGGACGAAAATCGAGGCTTTTTCGCTTTTAAGGCCTCGGGGACACTAAATTGGCCGAGATGGTTATCGCGTCGAAAGCCCTTTGTGTCGTTAATTAATCTCTTTTGTTGCGCTGTTTTAGTTTGGCGATTTTATTATATGTCGATTCGGCAGTGCAGCGATCTCGATTCGACAATGGTCGCTCTTTGTCTTCGGTTTGATTAATAAAAGTTGCACATGTCAAAGGGTTTTTTTTTAAATGTTCCTTTGTGTGTTTGATTGTGATATTTTTTTGATTGGAAATTTGATTCGTTTAGTAAAAAAAATGATAGTGAAAATACGCGTATTGACATCGGTGATTTCCCTTTGGGATTTTGGTTAGTTATCCTTTGTATTGATAAACAATCTGAATGTGAGTTAACTGTAAATTTAATTGTGGCACCTGTAATTTTTTCTACTGTTTCTGATATCTAAATAAGCTGGTTTAACATATGATGACTGAAAAGGCCAAGGGGTATAAGTTACTTCGTTGTGATTTCGAGAAAAGCAAGCTCAAAGTTGAGTATATACCTACATGTATTAGGAGGAAGTTGACTGATTTAATGATATATCTCAGCACACTTCCAAATTCGTTTATATCATTTTGCTACCAAATATAGAAGCGATTCCTGTACGTAACTCAATTTTGGCGAAAATGTCACTTGTAATTATTCATTAACATTTTATTTAACAAAACTTTTTGTCATAGTATCGATAATAGTTTGGACTATTTGACATACAAAGAAATCATTTGGACCATATTATTTGGCACAATAGTCATTGAACGAAAATTCTTTGGTTCAAATGTCGAAGAATCGCATATGATTATACAGATGTGATGAAAGTTTAGATTGAAATCGAATACGAAAATATAAAATATACTAGAATTTATCAAAAATAAAACTCAAGTACAAGCATGTGAACGTATGTGGAAGACGTTTGGCATTTATCGTATAGCGCCGATGGCAATATTTCAAAAACGAAATGCACCCGAAAGGGCGTTCCGATTTTCCTCCTTACCTCGATCAATACAATTTTTCACGGTCAAAATATCACTTCCCGCACACTCGCGGTCATAGTTAAGATAAATGTTGCCATAAATTCTTCGGGGAGGAAACCGGGGTACGATCCTACGGGGTACGATCATTTGCTTACTCGATTTTCCGGTCAGGTCCCGCGGAAGTAGTTTAGTATTTCCCTCGAAATGAGTCCCGGAGAACTTTTTTTTCGCCATCCCATACGATTTTTTTGACCCAGATAGCGCCCGGGCAGATTTATGCCGGCAGTTATTTTTTATCGGGCCGCGAGGGTTTTTGACGCGGCCGCCCGAACATAACGCATTTCATAATGCGGCCCCCCTCGCAACACACGAGCATTGAAAATGGCGAAATACGTCAATTTTAAATTCATAAATCCGGCTTTAGATAAACTCTAGCGCCCCTTTTTAGCCCCGGCGGCTACCGAGCGATACGCGCCCGAAAAATATGAACGACAAACTAGCTTTATACGGGTGAATGGTCATGTTGCCGGAATACTGCACAACTTTGTCGCTTTTTATTACTCTGTAATTTTTGGACCGAATTCGATTTTGATATTTTTTGCAAATAAAGTTTATTTTTTATCGATTGACAGGTTTTTTTTATGCGAAAATGTGAATCCTTTGATAGAAATCTATCCAATTCATATCAGTTTTTTTATTGAATCAAGTTGAAATAGATAGTTTCAATGTCAAGTCAAATAATTGTAAAATGTTAAATTAATTGCTGCAAGGTTAAGGGACTGCTGGAATGTATATGATGACTGAAAAGGCCAAGAGGTACAAGTGGCTTCACGTTGATTTCGAGAAAAGCGCATTCAAAGTTGACTATATACTCGTACCTACATGTATTAGGAAGAGGTCGACTGATTTGATAATATATTTTGGCATGCGTTCCGAATTCGTTTATATCCTTTTGCCACCAAATAAATGAGCGTACATAGAAGTAATTCCAGTGCATAACTCAATTTCGGTAAAAATTTTACTTTTATCCCTTGTCATTTTCGATCGTCATTGTAGCTTTCTCTGTGGTGATTAAATAGTTACTATTATTAATGTTTTTTTGGTAAAAAAATCCATAATAAAATAAGTTTATGGCATCACAAAGTACTTTTTTTCATAATTAATCGATTTTTAATGGATTTTATTTTCTTTTCAATTTTGTCACCGTGAACATTTTCTCCGATTACTACTGATTGTGAGTAAAATAATTTCAATTTCAAGTTGAATACTTCAAAATTTATTTTCATTGGGATCACATATAAAAAAATTCAAATCTTCAAGGTGAAAATAGTATTATCTTCTTGTAAGCCATTTCAATATGCTCTTATCTGAATCACACAAAGACACTTCGATATTTTTTTTCCAAATACTTATCTCAAAATAAAAAACCTATACAACACCAAAACTTCACATCCGACAAAAAACAAAATCAAAAAAAAAAAATTCAACTCAACATATACATTAACATACTAATCACCCTTACACCAGAAGCGAACTAGAACCAGACGGAAGCCAAAAAGCGAAAAGAGGGCGGGAAAAACTCGAGCGGGCGAAAAACTTTTTTGGCGTGCGCGACGAAGCGGACATTATTGGCCGTTAAACATAAATAATATATATGCAAATGCAGCTTGTTAAGGGGTGCACGAGGGTCGTCCCGGAGGTCACTGGCACTCAGCCACGACACGTACCGCTTTCGGAGAAGACACCCGCCATCGACACGGAACCGCAGCAGCATCAGAGGCATCAGAAGCAGCATCAGGAGCGGTGACACGAATGTGTCACGTGTCCCCAACCCTTCGGCCCAGGATCGACCCCTCTTCGGTTGACGCATTTGTCGCAAACACGCTTTGCATTTTGCTCTGGACGAGTGGGCTCGTGAGCTTTGACGCCGCATTAACATAAGGCGAGAGGACGTCGATGTTGAAATATGTTAATTCGTAGACATGGCACGTTTTGAGGTTCGAGTTTTTATAGATTCGTGTTTTGAAAAAATATGATCTACTTCGATTTTAAAGGGAATTTTGTCTTGTTGACTGTTGAGTCGTGTCCATATGATGTAAATGATGGACGTCATTGGTTTGAGTCTTCTACTCCTCTCGCTACTGCAGAGTCTCGAAACTGACAACTTCAAGCTAATGCGAGACGTTCAAGATACTGAAATTCATTATCAATGAAATTTTGAGTCAATAACTTGAGTCGACGACTTTTATCATTTAAATATGGATACAACATTATATGTATTACGCTCTTTGTTAGCTAATGTCAGTTAGTTCAATATCAACAACGTATTATATAACGAAACAAATTAACCACATTTATTGATAATTCTAGTCTCATTTAACACAAATTTGCAAAATAAAGCTTGAAGAAAGATATGAGAATGCTAAGGATTCAGATTTCCATATAATATCTTTTCGTTATCAGTATCTAACGTACGAGAATATTCCAAGACCAACTATGAAAATATAAAGTCCTTTATTGTAAGAAAGATTAAATTGAAATCCAGAACACAAATTATTTGTTTTATTTTGCTCTAGAAAACAGGATCAAATGTATGACATACATTCTGAATACTCAATTGCTAAATTAACTTGATTTAGTAGCGAATACGTAGCAACACTTCTTGCAATCAAATACAATAAAATCATTCAATCAATTGAATTGCAATTTTATCTGACGAACATTCAATCAATCGCAAAACACTCATATTTCTATTAAAATTCAATCAAACAACAAACGCAGGGAACAAAAAATTAGAAAACATTTTCAGTAAAAAATTTCGATATCGATACCGATTGTATATTCAGTGCATCAACTATGTGTATCAAAATTGATTAAACGTTTTCTTTGCAAATTTTCAAATTAAATTTTACATTCAGAACGTTGGATATGCGTAATTAGCACGGCAGGTATAATTAGCGCCAAATATGCTTTCATTATTCATCTCGGAATAAAATATGAGCGGTTGACGAGCTGTTAGTGTGCGGTCGTCGTTTAAAAGGGAACTATTCATAATTAACTTGTAATACGTTTTATTACTCTAATTAGCTCAAGAGCTCACAAAATCTATTCACTGCATTTTCGATGAAATATAATTTTTCTATACATGAAAAAATAAATTTGATTCTAATATTTCCACCAAAATAAAACAATTTGAATATTCAATGTCGAGCAGATAGGAGAAGCAGCACTTGGACAAGACGTTTTCTTTTGTGCAAATGGGAAAGGAGAGCGGAGCCACCATTAAATTGGATAAGGCTGCCGGCATACATAATAAAGAGAAACAAGCGGAAGAAAAAAGGATGGTAAAAGGATGATAAAGATTAAAAGGATTTTTAAATATGACCCACCTTCGTGTTTATGGCGCGACGCGCGCGTAAGCCGTTTAAACCGGGTCGAGTCCTCATGAATAAAACATTCGCTCTTTTTTTCTCTCCTTTCGCTCCGAATAAAATATATCGACGCTTCTGCGTCAAAAGAAAAATCAAATTATATTAAATTTACTTTCATCACGATATCAACGCAATCCCCATATTTTGATGTAGGGGAATTTTCCGCCCCGGTATAAATTTTCTTTATATAGAACGCTTTTCCGAATTCATATAAAAATAATTTTAATTTGTTTCGATAAAATATTGTTATATAGTCAGGTATGCATTATATCTTTTCATTTTAATGATGATATTGGAGTGATTTTTCTATGCACATTTACATTCAACACGTAATCGACGCAATCCACATATTTTGATGTTAGAGAATTTTCCGCTTCGGTATAAATTTTCTGAATATAGAACGCTTTTAGGAATTTATATAAATAATTTTAATTCATTTCGTTAAAATATTATAATATAGAGTCTTGTGTGCAATTTATCTTCTCCTTTGAAAGATGACGTTGAAGTGACTATTCTATGCACATTTTCTTGCATATCATAACATAGTTGGATGAAGTTTCAAATTGTTGCCATGTCGAGATAAAAAATGATCTGTGACTAGATCCTATATAATTAAAACTCGATCTTTTTAAGGTTAGTGATAAGGGACTTTCATATTTTCATCAAAAATTGGAATAAGTCATGAATGGCTCAATAAAAAAGATCAGACCTTATAGCATTTTCATAACTAAAAAAAGTTCAACAAAATAAAACATGCAAACTGCTCCAAACGAGATGAAAATTTTCAAACGATCCGAATATTTACTCCACTTTACATTCATACGCAACTGTGTACATATAATAGATAAATGCCAGCGTAACACATCCGTCTTAAACTTGAGTTCTAGTCGAGTCAGTTGGCGAGGATTTGCGGTCAGACTGTTTGACTTAAAGCTCGAGGGACCCTCGTGGTATTTGTTCTGGTGCAGGTTGCAACACGGGGATTACATACCGGCGACATTTCGACCTAACATATTTGAAAAGGGTCGCTTTTTTGCAACCATGTTTTGCGACTAGCATCGGTAACGACTCCCTCGACGGTGTCGACGTGGTTTTTTATTCTAATTTTAATTTTTGAATTTTAATTGAGATGTTTATAATGCAAATTTGAATCGAATCCTGAATTTTTTTTCTAGGTTTCATTTTTTTAGGTGATTTTGTAACAATAGTTTCTTTCATTCGGGGTTGGTTGGACTCTAAACAAGCCTTCTGTTACTAGTTAACGACCTACTTATTAAGTGACATTGCACCAAATGTTATTGACACAATTATCAATCGCACACACACGATTAACCTCAAGTGAATCAATTTTTGATAGACTTTTTAATAGAACACTATTTTTCGAATCAAACGGGATAAATATTTGAAAGCAGTGATCAGATATAATCAAGTGACGATGTAGAGATCAAGCTTATATCTAAACGACCCATATACGTTTATACATACATATAATGATTTTAATAATACTAAGAACCCAACATATACAAATGATACCACTACATTATTACTCTTAAAACATTCAAAAAATAAAATTCATTAGAAATTTTCACAGATGTATTACATTTTCAGTATTGGATAGATTGACTAATTGTATGGTAATTCGATTGGATAAGGGAAACCTCCCATTCTGCCTGTTACATGCACCCCAATTTATGCTGGCATTATTGAGCATGTCTAGCAGATACTCATGTTCTAGTTTAAACATTAAATGCTACATTTGCGGAAATATCGAAATATGCATTTGTAATAGCTGCAAATGAACAATGACCTTAGGAGAATTGCTTCATGTATAAATGACGATACATTAGTCAGTTTAGCATAATAATTTTGAAAATAGGCGAATTAGAAGAATCAAATGTTTTTTCATGAAAAGTGACTGCAATATAAGTCTGTTCTATTATGCAGAATACATATTTAAAGACTGAACGATTTGAAAATATCATGGAAAGTAAATCGGTATTTAATTAACGTTACGTTTGTTTGTGTAAATAGTGTTTCAAGTCGGATTTATTGAACTCAAAGGAAATAGAAAATCAGTCAAAAAAACATGTAAAATTATTTAATATTATCACAGAAATTATATAAATATTTGACTAAAAAATACTTTATAATGAATCTGAACAAAATCGCATTCAAAGTCCCGTCTGCCATTTATTTAACCTTTGGACGACGCTCGCGTCCGGAAAAGTTATGACGGCTATGACATGTTTATTAGTCGCTATTTCAAATCTATGTCGCGGCTTAATGATTTTGGCCGCCGATTTGGAAAATCTAATTAGACGTCGGTTGACGACCGCTGATAAATTAGCCGAATGCCACTCTCTTTCTCTCCATGTACCGAAAGTCTCTTCCCGAAGTTGTGCAATCGAATTAACGCGATTCGATGCCGCGTGAAATTTTATTATCGCACTCTGCGGGAAATTCAGCTCTGACGCGGCCGAGCCTTTGCTCCCGCGGAAACTTTTTAAATTCTGAACGAAATCCATTCCATATCTCCCTCTCTGGCTTCTTTCGGAGAGATATTTCCAGGGTAGACGTCGAATAAATCGCGTCGAAGTTGAGGCGATCGAATAAAACGATATCGGTGCGGGAGGATCTGCGACGCTCTCTTCTGGTGTTGCACTTTGGAGAGTGTTTTCTTGTGCGGTGCGAGTTTCGAGTGGAATTTGCGTGTTGAGGTTGAGTTTTTTTTTTTCATTTTTTGGGGATGTAAGTCGTTTGTGATTTGTGTGATATGGGTTTGATGTTTGTGGTTTGGAGAGAGAATGGGTGGTTGTGGATTTGGATGGAAAATGAGTGATCGTTGGTTTGAAAAGAAAATGGGTGGTCGTTGGTTTGGAGAGGACAGAAATTTTAAAATTTTAAAGTTGATTCTTTGTTTTGATTAGATTTGTTATAAAATCGATTTGGTGCTGATATTGTATCATTCTTGAAATTTATCACATATGCAAAATTAGAAAATTATGTTAAATGCAGGTGTAGGTTTGAGCTGTTATTAAAGTAAAGTTCTTAATGCAATGCAGTTCAATGTTATTAAAATACATTTATGTTGATTTATTGTTAAGTCTTTATATTTCAATAAATCAATTTTACACTTAAGTTACTAAATCAAGTTTTTTTAACAAATTAAATTGGATTTATTTATTATCGAATAAAATACCTAATTTGTTTTGTGAAGTGTCATGTTCGATTCATAATATATTAACATCACAAATTATTATATAAATGCTTTAATAACTAATATTTAATTATAGAGTTCATATTATTTAAAAGAAATTCAATGAAATCTCGTCATGAAATTTCATACAAAACCATTACATCGAACCATATTCAAAGACGCTCTAAAAACAAAAACATCACACGCACCAAAAAAAAAAAAAAAAATGAAAAATTACTCACTTTCCACACTCGCATAAATCAAAAAATTCCCAAACTCACCCCCTGAAAAATTTCCATAGTAATAATAAAAAAGCGAAATCCTCCAGAAACGCGAAGAAGAGCGCCTACGCGCCCCCCTACTTCGCGATTTAATAATTTTCTAACGAGTAAATATTGACGTTGACGCTCGGGCATCGACGCCGAGCGAAATTCCACCGAAGGGTTGTTGTTTCAACCCGAAAATAAGAAGGAGACGAAGGCTTCGGCCCCCGAAAAGAAACGCTAAGCCACCACGTCTCGCCAGTCATATTTCACGGGGCTTAGGGGCCCCCTTCGTCGTCGTGTTCACTTCGAACCTTCCTCATACCTTCGGGATATTTGAGGAATCCCCGGGCTCTGGTCGTTACTCGATCCCGTGTGCCGGAAAAAATATTGCATTATTTTTTTTCTTGGATTTTTCGAAGAGTCTACGGGGTCATTTATGTGAGGTGATGGTGCGTTTACACTCGAGGTGGACTTTGAGTGTGTGTGTTTGACTCATAAAATTGTATATGATGACTGAAAAGGCCAAGGAGTTCAAATGACTTCGCGGTGATTTCGAAAAAATTGCGTTTAAAGTTGACCATGTACCTACGTGTATTAGGAGGAGGTCGACTGGTTTGATGATATATGTATCTCGGCACACGTTCTGAATTCGTTCAAATCCTTTTGCCACCAAATAAATAAACATGCATAAAAGCGATTCCTGTGCATTACTCAATTTCGGCAAAAATGTCACTTGTACTCCTTGGCCTTTTCGATCGTCATATATTTTTATACGGATAATTTCTACCCAATTATACCCGATTATCATCGATTAATATCATTCACTATATAGTGAAGACAATTAGCCATAAGACGAGACTCCGAAGAGTAAATTAGTACACATAGGTGTCACTAAATAGTTCGAATTTAATCGAAACATATGAAAGGTGTAGGTGATCATTTTCAAAGCGCTAAATTCATATTATTTTCGAATCAAATGAATAAAACACTAAAAAGAAACGACCGTGTCTCCATATCAATTTTATCAATTAAGAAAACCGACATGTGACTCTCACCAAGATAGGACTCGAACTTGGCATTCCATGTATGCTGAATCAACACGGCATGCACAAACATTTTATATCGCTGCACTGTTTTGAGAATCGAAATTTTTTCCTTCATAGATTTAAAATTGAATATATATTATTATAACGGTGACTTTTCGAGCAGAATTTTCCTATATCAAGCTGAATGACTATTTATATTAGGCATTTAGTTGGATGGAATTCGATGCAATTTAACTATCTCTCATCTTTGTTCAGTAAAGGTTATTTAATGTAGTTCGTCTCAAGTGTGAATGTTGCATAAACGAGCCGAATCTTAGTTGGCTTTTCGCTAAATGATTGCGTTGCATTTAACACCGCCGCTACTACGAAGGCGACGAGCTTTTAAATTGCCTCGAATTAATTTAACGATGCTAAAGAAGTATTTTTTGTGCTATTTTTTTCGTCAGCTCTGTGCTTTATTTGACAAAAATTTAGGAAGAAATCTTGGTCCATTTAACATTTGGCTTCTTCATTCTGTGTGGATTTATATCTAAAATGTAGTAATTTTACCGTATATTTTGCGCTTTTATCATTCAAAATGATATTTATTATCATCACATTATCGTTCGGAATGAATTTCAAATATTATTCCAATAATGTACGGTCTGAGCCTTGATAATATTTCACGAACTAATAGGATGTCTCTAAAAAAATATTGCCTGGAAACGGACAATTTTCCGGCCCAATGCTTAAGAAACTCGGAAAATATTCAGCGCTACCTCACAAAGAAAAATATTATCATTCTGAAAGGCGCCACACCCTCATCGACCGAACACAACAGTTATAATATGTACGAAGAAAGCCATAGAAACGGAATTCAAATGTAGCAAACGCCAACGTATTCAATTTGATAAAGTAAAGAATTCGATTCGAACGCTCGATTACGCATTCCATCCTCGAACTTATTATAATACACCGCGATGCGATCTATTTTTCGAAGAAAACACGGAAAAATATCCGATAATCCGGTGCAGCTTGGAAACAATACAATCGAAATAATGCATTTTTCTCTAAACGATAGTACGAATGCATTATTCATAGCGCGGACTATCCGTTACGGTCGATTGCTGAAATTGTCAATTGGAATTAAATCCGTTTCTTCGAATCGAGAATTGTATTAAAATTCGCAGAATTTTCTACTGAAAAATAACAGAATTATTGTTTCCATTTTGAGTTTATTACAGTACAGTACTTTGTACAGTATTTGAATACAGTATGAACTTTATTTGCATACATAAGAACTATATATCATACAATTTCTTAAAATAGAACTTCAAAAGTTACGGAAAATATTTTTTCAATATAATGATTTTAAATAATATCAGATTTCATTAGTTTTTGATTTGACCTCGTATTTAAATTTTTTAAAAACAGTTGAACCTTAATTATCCACATCTGTTAATCTTCAAAATTAGTCCAGATAACCGAGACTCTGCTGTAGCTCATAAACGATTTCTCGATATGAAGTATTTTATATATAGAACTTCTTATACACAAATGAAAATAATATGATTAAACATAGAAAGAAAATCGGAGTAATATCAAATAATATACTCATTTTAGATCAAATTTTCTTTACTTAAATTAGAACGGCGAATTTTAAATTTCATTAAACGTATCAAAAAGAAATTTAACCATACAAAAAATATTAAAAACTTAAATTTCAAATGAATTAAATTTTTCAAAAAAAAAATGAATTTTCATCTGTCAAAAATCACGCGCATCAGTTCAGTTCCGACAATCGTCTTCAAAAACGAATTCTTCCAAAATTCAAACGCGGATTCCTCGAATCCGAAACACTTATCGCACTAAGGCGGCGTCTGTGTGCAATTAAGGCTTCTTCGTCGCCGGATGTTCGACACTATCCGAGGCCTCCAAGAGGACATTATCGGGTGTTAACGCGAGGATAATGACGATATTTAGCAGCCGTATCCTTCGGTCCACCTCGAGACGTCCTCGTCTGTTATAACCCAACCCCTTAGAAGCCTCCACACCCTCGCAGAGGCCACATATCATTTTTGTGAGTTGATAAATGTCTTGCGAGGATAATTCGAGAGGCTGGCGGGACGAGATACCGAGGAGGGAAAAAATTCGGGGTTGTCGTCTTTTGTGAGTGTTTTTCTTCTTTTTGTGGGTGTGAAAAATTGTTTTGTCGATTCGTCGATGTGTGCTAGAAAAGGTTTTTTGACCATCTGTAGTCTTTTTGGTTTTGATTGTGGAAGATTTAATTTTGTTTCTAATGAACGTTCGATGATTGGCACAATGAATAAGTGTGCGTTCATACGCTACATCCAAACCAATATCAAGAATAAAGAGATTCCAGTATATACAAAAAATTGCTATAAATTTATATCTTGTGTATATAGATCTATCTTAATCTGTTTTGGTTTAGTTTAAGTTTGGTTGCAAACGTGTAAACACTTCTTATAGTTTGACAATTGAAAAATTTTCAATACGTTTTCTTAGTAAATATTGTGTTTCATATCGTGAGAGCTATCTGAAAAAAATATCAAGAATGACATATTATATTAGCAAATATATTTTAGAATTCGCATGTTTTGTTTTAAAAATTTAATATTTTGACACGTCGACATGTTTTGAAAATTTAATTCTAAGCCTTTCATATTATGCGACGTGAAATTAGTTAAATTTATAATTATATTTTTCAATATTTTTTAATTATTATTTCTTTTGTTTCAGGTTTTAAGCTGATACGTTGAAACGAAGTGAGTACATATTTTTCAATTAATTTACATATTCGTGCGTATTAAAAACACTTTTCACATTATTCAAAAGTAAATTAATGAGTCATTTCTATTAATTAATTAAAACAGAATACAACAACACCATAAGCGCATTAAACAAACACCGTATTAACCCAAAGTCATCAATATAATTTTCATATGATAGAAATCAACGTCCGAACGAAAAACTCACCCTCTATTTAAGAGATGATGATTTTTCGCAATTTAAGCTCCTACATCAAGTTCTTCGGTTGTTCACCCACTTGTTCTACCCAATTTTCTCTCTATCCCAATTTTCTATCCTATTCTATGTCCGTTCTAAGCTTATCGTTCCTGCTTGACGACGAACTTCTAATGCGGTGGGCTTAGACGTGTGAGTTTCCAATAGTCACATTAGTAAATCTTGACTTATTGAGATCAAGTCGTATTGAAACGTTATCTGTTAAATTGTGAAAATATTTTAAATTTGTATTCGAGTGCGGGTTCAATTTAAAAATCAATACCGACTATGATGGAGTTATCGCTGCATAGAATCGCTTGCGAGTCGAATAATTGTATTTTATCCATACATACTCGTAAATGCCATTGTAAACACGTACAAATGGTAAACTGTTTTCCGATAATTTTATTTAGAGCGTTTCGAGACAACTGCGGAATTCAAAAACGGTAATAAAATACGGAAGTCGCCCAGAATGAAACTTTTCCATAACAACCCGGCGGCGGACCAATTCGTCTCAATTTACAATTGTAATTTTTCGGAAACAAATACTGTTTGATTCGACAATGAGAAATATCGCGACGAAAGCAAAACAATCGTTTTCGAATACGAAATTAAGCGCGATAAAACAATTCGTCGCTTTTCGATGTTTGTTTCCGAACGACACATCGAACTATTTTCGTATTCAGTCCGAGTTGAAATATTAATTATCGCTATTAATTGACGCATCGTTGCGCGAGACAAATTTAAATTAACAAAAACACGAGAGCCGTAGCTGACAAAAAGTCCGTTTTGAATAATTCAATTGAGAAAACTGAATTTAAGCCGGTGCGTTTCGCAGTCTGACGTAGAAACGAAATTTCGGCCTTCGACGTCGACGACAAATTACAATTTGAAATTACCCTGCGACTCATTTTCATTTTCCTACAATTAGTGTCACGAACGTTGCGAAAGGCCTCCCAATTTTTACAAGAAATTTGCTTGAAACATAATATTGAAAAAATAAAACCTGAAAGACCATTCAGTACGCTCGAACGATTCATTTTTCAAATCTATGTATTATCTCTTAACGAGAATTTCCTTTTAAATAAAAAAGTTTTCATGATTTTGTTACATTTGAAAATTACATAGTGTTGAATATTTAATAAATAAAGAAATTATGTGGCTATATAAATATATACTACATATGTGCAAATAGAGTGCTATAAGCACACGCATCGTGTGCAAATAATGAGTTATATGTACATGGTGTGTGTGCATATACTGAGCTATATGTACATGGTATGTGTTATTTTCATTTTTTGAGTTGTTCTTTGTTATTTAATTGTTCTCTATCTTATCAAATATGAAATTTAATCATACGAATATTTTTATATACGTTTTGATGTCTGTCGATGTTCATCGACTGACACTGCTACTCGTTATTAGCTGCCGAGACGAAAATGAAAAAAAAAAGAAAAGATAGACATTTTCCAATATATTATCGGCTAGTTTCGTGGCCGATACGATACGCACGTAAACCGACGCCCAAATCATTAGGCCGACTTAATATTCCCGCCGCACAAAAAGCCCGTAAACTTTCCCAGGCCAGGAGAGACAACACGAGAACGAGCCACACCCCATCTCCGAAATAATACCACGAGCACACACACATCCATAGAGTAGGTAAGCCTTCCCCAATAATGTAACTTATTTTCCAATAATCTTGTCATGTCGACGGCACTGGATCCCGCCTGGCCTAACAAATGGGCGCCGCTCGCAAAAGTATCTTGTAAAAATTCTCGTCGCGACTCGAAAACGAACACGTCTCCGATCCGCCCACAACTAAAGTCACCCGACGCCCACTTTTTCGCCCCGCCAGTGCCGTAACGTGAAATTTTGAGCTATCATATTTTAAAGCACCTAAAAATATTTTTCGGAGCCGCTATTTCATTCTCCGTTCGAAATATTTAATCATTATTAAAATAAAATCTATATGACGACTGAAAAGTCTAAGGGGTACAAGAGATATTTTTTCCGAAATTGGGTAATGTGCAGGAATAGCTTTTATGTACGCTCATATATTTGGTGGCAAAAGGATATAAACGAACTTGGAACGTGTACCGAGATATATCATCAAATCACTCAATCTCCTCCTAATACATGTAGGTACATGCTCGACTTGAGCGCCCTTTACTCGAAATCATCACGAAGTTACTTGTACCCTTTGGCATTTTCAGTCGTCATATATAATTCGACGTTTAGTACTTCTAACTAATTGCTTATCGATAATTGAAAAAATGGATTTAAAATGAGTTTTTGAATCTTTGATAATATTTCATTTAGGCTACTTTTTTCAATCTTATATTAACTATGAACATTAGCTTCAGCTGACATATTCTTTGATTAAAATCTGCTTAAGTATGGTTAGTTATTTCAACTTATGATTGTAAAAATTGACCTGAGAATGGTCCTTTAAAAAGATACAGTATTTGATGGTTATATAAATGACATGATATTCAGCCTAAATTGACAAAAAAGTGAAATATTAATTTAACCTAACCTAACTTGAAAAAAAAAACTTGATCTAAACTTATCAAAAATCTTATTAAACCTAACGAAACTTATCCATCTTTGATTCCAAAATTCGAAAAATTTCCTAAATGGGCCATAATATATTTATACAGTAACTAAAAAAAATACAGTTACGTCTCTGTTGTCCACATTTTCGTCGCCTCGACACGGTGGTGCACATACACCCTAACACCCCATTCCAGCCTCAAATTCAGTCTTCTCCTCGGCTAGGAAAACTGTTCAGGATTCCTTAGACGAACCGAATTTATCTTTCATCCCTGATGCTTTCTGCGGAACGACGACAACGGGCCGCCAGACGAGTGTCGAGACTGTTGCCTATAAACGAACTTATTCCTCTCCTCGGGTCCGTGAGGGTATAATCCGAAAGAATAGTCTATTCCCGTCTTAACTCCTCTTAAGATACGTCGTACATATTTAAGCATTATGGCACCCTTTTGGATAGAGCGCGGAAAAACGCTGAATACGTGATACGTGGAGACGTTAAAGTTTATTGTGCACTCTCTTATTTCGCGCCGTTGCTCTTGAATTTTATATTTTAGCTTAATTATACTTTTGGTAGAATCGTTTTAATCATAATTTTTAGTTTTGTTAATCACAATATTAAGATCTTAATCTTAACCTTAAGATCGTTATTTCAGTATTTAAACGTAAAAATTAATATTTTAAAGCACTTAAAAATGATCGTAAATTCGTAAAGCATATTTTTTACGTTGAAGCAATTTAATGAATTTTCATAGGAATGAAATATTACTATTGTGTATATAATTATTGGTATAATATTTCTGTTAGTTTATTTATGTTTCACTTAATTCAAAAATAAGATTAAATTTAATTAATAATTCAACTTTTATCTGATTTTGATATATTTCACACAATATTAAAAAAAATCCAACAAACGTGGGACGAGATATCATATAAATTCAATTTTAAATATATTTGAATATAAATTCAAAGAATTATATTAGACTAAAATCCGTTTTTTTCACTACATTTTTTTACTAACCATACAGTTACAATCAGTTAGTTCTCTAACCATATCAGAAATCCGTCACTTTTTCGCGAATTTTAACAATTTTTATTTAGAATGACTGTAATCTTTTGGTTAGTTAATTAAAGCAGCAAAAAAGCGGTCCTAAATTGTTTATATTTCGCTTCACGTATAGGTAGGTTTTCCCTTCATTCAAATTAAGTGAGGCTTGATCAAATATCAAACATCTGCTCCACAAGTACCTAATATCCGAAAAATCAATCGAACAATCACGATAAATAAAAAAAATGCACTCATTCCTAAAAACCAAAACACACTTCAAACACATAACAATCACCCCGAACAGAAACGTCTGCCTCGCGCTGAAAATCGACGACAAAGTTTGACGAGTGTTTGCAGCAAACACAAGAGTCGTCCCCGATTCCAATCCGACACAGCCTCTTCGGGCCCACTCGTGTGTCGCTTGGCTACGGGAAAGCCACTCCTCTGCTCGGCTATAGGAAAGCCGCTCTGCCGCTCGGCTATGGGAGGGCCACTCTCCCGCTTAGCTATGGGAGGGCCGCTCTCCTGCTCGGGTAAGGGAGGGCCGCTCTTAGAGGAAAATATTTCGCGCGCTGCAGTCGTCGGACTCTAACGAGTCAGACCCGAACGGGCTAACCGAGTTAATGTTGGAACTCTTGACGTGTGGCTGTTTGCTCTGGGATCGGTGCAAAGTCGACGGACTCGTTGTGACCGAGCTCGTTGTCAGCTAAACCTTCTTGGAAACAAAGTTTTTCTTTCGGCGAAGTCGGCTGTGAGGTCGGTCGTTTCGAGGGGCTGCAGGGCTGCAGCAGTACTTCTCTAGTAAATTTTTTGATGTTTCTTTAGAAATTTTTAAATACAATATTGATGACTGAAAAGGCCAAGGGGTACAAGTGACTTTGTGGTAATTTCGAGAAAAGCGCGTTCAAAGTTGAGCATGTACCTGCATTTATAAAAAGGAAGTCGAGTGATTTGATGATATATCTCGGCACACGTTCCAATTTTGTTTATATCCTTTTGCCACCAAATAAACAAGCGTGCATAGAAGTGATTTGCGATAGTTCTTTTATGCATTTTGATGCAATGAAATAGATCATAGAATGATCGATCGTAAAAATATCATTTTGCATAGTGATACTTAACCGAGTCGTTTGTCTTTTGTGCGAACACAATAAACATGTCTGGCTCGTTTTCGGCCCGGAACAGTCGAAAATGTTTAGGGAGATTTATCGTCAGTCGAAGGGCACCGGTTCGATTTAATATCGGTGACAAATTTTATCATATATCATGCATAAATTTACATTATAAGAGGCGTTTCGTTCGCACGTGCCGCGAGTAAATGCACATTTTCGTCGAAATAAACGCGAGATAAGGAGCCCGAGCTTATTTTTCATATTTCGCGTCATCCGAATGATATATAACGGCGCCATTTCCTCTATTTCACTTTAATGTATCGCACTTTGAATTTCTTTCGTGCACTGCGAGCTGGCACTTCCCAGCTCATTTTCCGCCCAAGGGAATAATGAAATTATATACTTAGCGAGACGCTCGCTCGACCTCGGTTAATTTTTATATTATCTATGTTCTACTATTTATTTGAGCTATATCATATTTTTTTGAAATATTTCAATATAAATTGTATATGTTTTTTCTAGCGCTTCAGTCCAAATTGTATCTGGATCAATGGTTTTCAGTGATTTCGTTGGCTGGGTCTATTTTTTTTTAGAGGAGGTTAGCTTTTAGACTTAAATAATATGTATTATTATCAGCTTAAAATTCTAAATTATAAATTGTTGATATTCTATTGTGGTATTTAAATTAAAATCGTAACACACTCTTGCGGAATATATTAAGTACAAACATCCTGCACACTTTGAATTATAGCGCGATCGCCGATAAGCGAACTAAGTTTTTCCACAGCGGAAACGAAGCAGCGCTCTCGGAAAATTCTCTGAGAATTCCTCGTGCCGATCTCGGAAAATTCGAGCGAGTTTTCCGATTTCCCTTCGGCCGGTTATCGCTCCCGACGTCTCGGCGCGAACGGCGGAATAATGACGGTTAATTTTAAAAGGGGACAGTGGCGGCGCGTGACCTGAAACCGTATGAGCTTTTCGTTGCTGTACTTTCACACTATCTATGCATACGAATCGTCGGTCTGTAATGCTGTGTAACGCCACGTTTACACTTGGAATGGTCTTCGATATAAAATTGTCGAATTATTTATTTTTTTTTATTTTTATTTTTTTATTTTAACAGGCCCAGGGGCCCAATTCCACATCAATCAATATTCGCCATTATGGCAAAGATTACTCCGAAGAGTAAATTTGGCAAGACTACTACGAAGAGTAAATTGCAAGACCACTCCGAAGAGTAAATAATCAGTGCACATAGATGTCACTAGAATCGTTCGAATTAATCGAACATGAAAGGTGTAAGGAGATGTGATCATTTGCGGAGCCGTTTCATAAAGTGTTAAATTAACACTTTTTTTCGAATCAAATGAATCCAAATATTCGAAAGAAACGACCGTGTCTCCATATCAATTTTTATCAATTGAGAAAAACGACATTTTGACACTCGCCAAGATAGGACTCGAACCCACGCATCCAAGAATGCTGAATCGACACGGCATGCACTAACGCTTTATACCGCTGCGCTATCGGCTGGCTATGATATCGATATTCATGTTGATTTCAATTTTTATCCAACAATTCTATTTGCAATTATAGTATGTGTATAAATTCGATTTTTTTTTAATAGGGGTTGGTCTTTTAACTAGTTGACTAATCAGAGAATTGCTGTTAGGATTTTAACTAAAAATTGTCGAAAATATGCGGAACAGAGACTGATTTTGACAGTTTGTAGTCGAAAGATTATAACTTTCTGGTTAGATAACTAGAGCAGCGAAAAGACTGGCCATGAATGCAGTAATGACCAGTAAGAATGTTTTCAAGGGAAGCTGTGTTTTCATATAAAATATAAATGAAAAATTGTTATTTATTCAAAATATATTGAAAAATGAAAGCAATTAACTTCGTAATTTCATAAACATATTTTAAAATCGAAGAATTTCTAAGGAAACTTTAATAATATCAATAATTTTTACGATAGAAGGAGAGCTGCTACCCTGCAGCACTTTAGAATGGGCCTCTTCTATATGCGTTGCATGTGCTTAAAGTTCGACTCACGTGTGAATGTTTTATAGAATTCAAAATGCGTCTACGTTAGTTTTTCGCATAGGTGGTAAAAGTCACGAAGGCAGACGGTTCATTTGCGGCTTCAATTGTCAGACGTCGACTCAGATTTTGCAATTTTACAATCGAGACGAATATTTTTTTAACACTTAAACTTTCCACTGTAAAAACACAATACTAAAGCACACACAAATTCAAAATGCACGTACGCGAAAATAGCACACGTGCACCCGAGGAACGTTTCCTCGGAAGTCTGAAGCGGCAGCGGCACTCTTTGTGTCCACCAGAGAAAACTCTTTCGGTCTGCGAAAGCCGTATCAGATTATACAGCATCGTCTACGACGAGGTCGACATACCCCAGCAGCCGCTGAATTATTTAATGTAACCGACGACGTGGTCCCAGGAGACGGAGACCACAACCGCGGGACCCTGGACGGTGGACTTCCTCATACTCTTCGGCGTCCTTTCTGATGTCAGAGGCGGGTCGATTTTTCGGCTGAGAAGTCGATTTTGGGTTCGGTTTGGGATCCGAGTGGGTTTTTGGTCAGATAGAGTTATGTGAGGTTAAGTTGATTGGATTTTTATGTTGGCCGATTGTTTTTGAATCAAGGTTGTTTTATATGGGTTTTGAATTGATGAACTTTCGAATGAAAAAAATGAAAATTATTTATGTATTCCTAAGGAAGTTTGAGGACATTTGATCTTTTTATGATATTTATTGTTGGTCCTCCCTAAATTTCCAAGATTTTCCAAAATAAGTAAGAGGCATAAAACAAAAGGGGGAATCAAGGTTGTTTTATATGGGTTTTGAATTGATGAACTTTCGAATGAAAAAAATGAAAATTATTTATGTATTCCTAAGGAAGTTTGAGGACATTTGATCTTTTTATGATATTTATTGTTAGTCCTCCTTAAATTTTCAAGATTTTTCAAAATAAGTAAGAAGCATAAAACAAGGGGGAATTAAGTATTCTAGAAGGATCTAAGGTTCCCAAGCTCCTCTATTACATAAGAAATATGTAATTTTTACCAATTAGTATTTTTTTAAAGTTAACCGTAACTAAGCAACCAAACATAACAAAAGTATAATTTTTTAATAAAAATAATTTTAAATTTGAATTCATAAAAACAAAAGAATAAAATGCTATGTCAAATCTTCAACACTTGGTTATGATTTCTCCTATTGTAAAATACAAATTTTAGAATGAACGACATGAAAACTTATCGAGATCTTTAAAATCGTTGTATGAAATCAAATTAATAGTTATAAAGAACATAAAATACAAGCAGACATATATTGAATACCTACATATAAATAGACTTCATTAACGTTTTTTCGGCATAAAAAAGCCGAATGATAAAAATCAACATGCATTTCATTTGCGACGTCGTTTGTAAAGAATAAAAACGATAACGATACACAATATTCAATTTGGAAAGTGTATTTTACGCGAATATTTTTCAATTTGTAGATTATCCTTTTAGCGGTGTTAAGGGGTGGGTCGGGGCAAGTCGGTCCGCAGCCCGGAGGTAAAACTGGTGCTCGACGTTTTCAGTGCCTCGGGTCAAATGTGTCCTAATTTGTTTAAGCGTGGCTTTACGAAGCCGGGTTCGTATAAAACGGTGTTTTTATTAGATTTGGGGATCGATCCTTTCATGGGGTGAGGTGTTGTCGGTGGATTTGTTTTTAAGCCAATTTGTGACGCTTTGTCTATCGAATCGTGCCGAACGTATTCGACGGATTATTTCGATTCGCTATACGTTTCTGATTAAAAAATAGTATACGTTGTTTGTGATTAATTATATTTTACATACGAAATTAATACGTTACGGAAAAACTGCATTGGTTTGCATTAATTCGACGGAATTATTATTCATACGGTTCGATTAATCAAATGAAAATGCTTTAATTATCGCAAATATTATACGATTTGCTAAATTTCGAATCATTTATTAAATTGTCAAAATGAAATATTGCGAAACATTACGGAAAAAAAACAGCTCGCCGACGTAAATCACACATTAAGTTTTCTAAACATGTTTCGTTTGACGTTAACACAAGCGCATAAATTAAACTTTCAGATCAGAGTCAAATATTTTTCACGAGCTTAAATAAAATTTATTTACGCACGTGGCTTCCTAGAATGGAATCCTTTCAGATAACATATGCGACATTTGAATAAATTAATATAGATTAAGAATACACTCAAATAGAACACTATACGTAAGAGAATATGAAAATATAAAATGAAAAAACTACACATAGATATTTATTGAAAAATATGAATTCAATGCTACAGTTAGGGCAATCAAACGTAAGTACTTTCTCGATCGCTCTAGCGATCTCGCACGAACTATGATGAATGTAAAAGTCGAATTTTTCAGATTTTTCATATCACTCTTATTCGCACTCATATATGCACTTACATATATGCATATCCGAATATTTTCCATGGGGTCGCTTTTCTTCGAGACGAACTCTTGCCGGATTCTCCCCTTTCGGATAACGCGATGAATAAGTCATGAACGTGCGGCCGACCATTATTCGTCTTGTCTGCCTTGGCCCGGGCACTTCTTTTCGCATTTTTCGCGATCCGTCTATCGTATATTATCATTTTTGGAATATTTATTAGACACACGCGGCTGTAAAGTTCCCCGGCCCGAGGAAAATTAATCGGGAAAACCGCGCGGAAACTCGTAAAGTGCTTTTTATTCGCGCGCGGGAAAAACGGCCGGTGTGCGCAACACACCGAGAAAATGCGATCTGCTGATTCTTACAAGAGATTGTTGCTTTTTTTTAATTTTTTCGTATTCATAAATTGAAATTGTTAAAAAACGACGCTCAAACATATTAAATTTTTACGAAGAGAATAGCACAATTACGTCGCGACGCATTTTTAAGACTGAAGAAAAATAGTACTCATTCTTTTATTAAATTCATAAACACGTCTCGGCGAAAATTGGCGTTGAAGTGGCGCCAACGCGACCTTTTAATGCTATAGCATAAAAGCGGCACTATTTTCCCACTTTTCCTTCTTTATGCAACATCAAAATTACATTACAAAGCCCGAGGAAATCTCGGCCGGGCGTAATGCGCCATTGATTTTATTATAATGTACATTGGATAACTTCACAATATGGGTCATTTGCGTGTAGAACTTTGACTATTAACTGCCGCATTCTACGTAGACCCCAGGCAAACATTCAATGTGCGGAGAAACAACGGGCTCAAAAAACAAAACGTCCACCGATTATATGTAATCGTATAACGGAAAATTGCACGGAAACAGTAGCTACCGTAACAGCGGGACGTCGGATAATGGATTCCTATTCTTTTTCTTTTCGGACGTTTTTTCGTCGTCGATTTTTTTTTATACGACCAACATTCGGCGACGTACAAACTTTCAATACGGGCTTGCGACACTTTTCGATTTTCTTGTCGCAATCAATTTTATAAATTTAAATTCAATCCGGCTGCGAAAGGGGTGAGCGGAGTTATTTTAATTGAAGTGCTATTCAATTGCGCGGAAACCGTTGAAAAGGTGCGCCCGACGAAGAACCGCTTCTGCTCGGTTTTTCTTTTATTGACCCGGAAAACTCGCCTCAATAAAATTTTACGATTTTCCACGAATTTACTTACGACGGAGAAGGGCGCACGCTCTATGTGAGTACGCCCGACAATTGCTCGTACTGAAAATTCCGTGTACCGTCAATTGTGTGCAAAATTATACTACCAGATAATTAAATGATACTAATTAAAGTTAAAAAATAATAATATTTATTATATTATTTCCATAATTAAGGGCTCATACATATGACGACTGAATAGCACAAAGGGTAAAAGTGACTTTTTTTTATCGATTTTGAGTTAATGTAATGATATGATGTGATATAATGTTAATGATATGATTGTGAATCTTAATGATTCTATACACTATACAGAACCATTTTCTGTACAAAACTCGATTTTGATTAAAAAGGTCACTTGTACCCTTTGTGTTATTCAATCGTCATATATCTTTATTCATTCAAACCATGACATATGTTTTCATTAGTAAATCACCAAAAAAAATGATGATTTTCATGAATATTAGTCTTATAAAAAAATGTCAAAAAGGCAAAAAGACATAAATGTATATATATTTTAATAAAATTAATTCTATGCATTCAACTCTAACTTCAAACTAAACTTATCTCTTAATTTTATTTCATTTAATTTGGGTTTTTAGCAACACTGAACTTCCCGACGAAATTCTCTCACTTGTGAGTCATAAAAAAATACATGCCTATTTACAATTAGTATATATTATATTGCGCTCAATTGCCGACGCGAAATTTTCATCACGCTCAATTGTCGAGACACCCTCTATAGAACAACAACATCCGAAAATTCGAGAGATCGCTTCGCAAATTGACCCTTTGTTCCCCGACACCTTGACCCTGTCGGCTTTTAATCCCGCCTAGGGTCGAAGGGCGGGAACATCGTGTCGCTCAATTTCTCGGAAACAAATAAAACGAACGTATCCTCGGCCGTGTTTTCGGCAGATGTGTAGCGCGACGGTCGCCCGTTTTGCGCGACCAACCCTTATTTTGGCGCGATATCGATTGCGACCCGAGAATAACTATCATGCGACGACGACGCCTCGTTTCGACCTTTGGCTCGTTTTCGGCGGAAATTCGCATATACATGTCCGAATTATGAAAGTTTGTTTCGAGCGATGTGCTAATGTAATTTACCTTGTTTGCCGGCTTTTAAATTAATGAAAGTTATATTATGTGAGGAAATTTTGAATGAAAATAATGTTCGGTTGAAAATGTTTTGTTTAAACACGATGGATGTTCTCGTTTTAAGAATGATGAAAAATTGTATCTGAAGACTATCAGCGTTAAATTCGGTCTAATATAATCTTGAGTTCTGATTTGTTTTAGTTGTAGATACGTATCTAGATATATTAATTGTTTAGTTGTGTGGGCTTAAAACTTAGCATGTAAATGTAAGTAGCTATACTTATTTATTTATTTATAAGAGATGCGGATACCCAATTACATATACAAAGTAAAAAAGAAAAACAAAGTCTATGTAATATAAGCCAAAATGATTAAATACGACCTTAAACTGTTGAGGCACATGTTTATATTTAGGTACTTGCGAAGCATACAATTAGTAACAATACTCGACGAGTTAAGTTAAATTAGGTTGGTTTCGATTTGTTTTTTGAATAAAGAAAAACCTAATCGTTCATTTAATCTGATCCATCAAATGTAATATCGATAATCTGTTTCACAAATAGCTTTTTTTTCGATCAGCGCCATTCAAGTGCTGATGTTAGGAGTCGAGAGTTCGGACGAGCGCAAAGTGAAAGGGTACTGAAAAATTCGCTCGGTTTATAAATAAAACCACATTCTTCATCTTATTTAGGCGCGTTTAATTCAAGAATAAGGGGTATATATATTTAGAACAAAATTTTCTTGTCGCCGGCCGAAAAGCCTATCTGTCGTTTTGGCCGCCTTGTGCGGAATCCCTTTGAGCACTCGGCGCAGATAAATGGCCCCCGTCGACACAATGGCTCTCGCCCTTTATTGTGGACGCATACAAGCAAACCAAATTATCCACACACGCGCATATCATATTCTACTCGAATATTCCTACTTGTGCAATGGAACGTACGCACTTCGATCCCCATAACACGAATAGACCGAATTCCGAGCCGTTTTATATATTAACTATGCGCTTCTAATATGGCTAAAGAATCGATTGAATATTGTAATTTTTCGATTTATGAATCGTCGAATTTCTTAACAGGTGGTAAAGTACGAAAAAATTGTATTCTTATATGGAAATTAGATAGTTCGTAAATAGAGAATTGAGTGTAATTTAACGTTTAATCAGTTTAATAGTGTGTAAACATATACTACTTAGTATTATGAAGATATTAGGGTTCGATCCTTTGCATCAGTACTTGGTGAGAGTAGATTTTCATCACTGAAAATTATCTACTCTTCTCAAATATTTTCTCTATTTGATTCGAAGAAGAGTGTTTCTCAAATTTCATATATGATCTACTGATGATTGTGTCAAAAATATTTGACACATTGTTGCACAATAAGCAGGTAGTTAATTCGTTACACTTCTGAGAAAAGAAGACCGGTTCATGGCTCATCCACTCTTAACCATGAAAATCCATAATAACGAAACATCTGAAAAAGCAAAGTCCATAATCCGACTTAAACTGTTATTTCAAAGATATTCTCATTAAATGTTTAAATAATCTTTAAATTCAAATCGATAAATTCAATAACACTTCTGATAAAATATGGTTGATCTTTGCTCCAATCACTCCTAACCGGCTGAATCTTTGCCTATAAAGCCGCTGAAAAAGCAAATACCTTCTTTCTTCCCTTACCAAAGACTCTCTCATTGAATTCTACAATGGATACGAACCTTTGGCTATCATATTTGGCCTCGTGACGTCAACGAGCCGCCAACACTTCCGTCGTTTTGCAGCGGCGATCCGTATCAAAAGTGTCCCGTCGGTCCCTTCTGTGCATCCGGGACCGAGACCCGCGGGATCAAAGCCTTCGTCCTTCAGGATTACATGACGTATATGCTTAAACGTCTTGCATATGCATGAATATCTGTGTGTGTGTATGTGTGATTTTGTCGTTTTGTAGAAAGGTCGAGTTTGTTAGAAGTTTCTGAACAAAAGGTGAGTCGTTCGACAAGTTCGCGTCCTGCGAATGAAGCTCTTTGTGGGTGATGGGTTCAAGTTGTAATTTGAAAATTTTTGAATTAAATAAAAAAATATTTTATTCATATCACAATGAATATAATTTTGATTTTAATTTCGAATCACTTGCACTCAAGATTATAATGAAAAATAGTTTATTTCATACAAACAAATGAAAATTTTGTTCATATTTTATTTAAAATATGAATTTATTATAATAATCTTATTATTGCGTTCCAACTCGCGTTCTTTGATTTTATATACGTAAGTTCTATTATTTTCACTGTAAACATGTGATTTACGAGCCCAACATTTGCAAACTCGTACGAAACAATTTATAATAACACCGTACAGCGTACTTCCACTTCAAAACCTTATTTTATTCATCAGGGTTAAACTTCTATTTGAAATCTGTTAAGTCGAATTCACAACAGCGCACTAATTTAACATTAACCGAGCATAAATATATTTAAAATACGAAACTTTCGATTCAATGAAACCCATTCTACGAACGAAAACAATGACATTTATAACTTAAACTTTATTTTTTCCCCATTTTCGTCTGCACGATCGCTTATAGTATTATATGTGTACGTTCGAGCGAAATAATAAAAACTTCCCGAAATTACCGAAATATTTTTTATAACGACCGACAGACGTGAGGTTATATCAGAATGGTGGTTCATTACGAAGTTTTACCCTCGCTCGCTATACACACACGGGCAAAAAAGTGACATGTCACCCGACCTGAATTTGTTGTCACATGGGAATGTGCTTTGTCACGAATATATTATTACGTTGCAAACGTTGCTATCGCGGATCCGGGGGTAGCTATGACATAATCATTCTGTTGTTTTTGACGATAGTCTAAAATTATCGGTATTATTTTCGTACTAGCTTTTCGTACGCCAACGTTTCTGGATTTAATTTTTTTTTTTGGAAAAATCCGTTCAGGATTGCGATTTTTCATTGTTAGTTTACTATTATTCATGTGTATAGTTAAACTATGTACATTTCTACGAATTATAGTTGAAATAGATGAGGACATTTATATGTATTCCTTTATGAGTAAGTGTAATTGAGACTTGATATCGTAATAGAGAAACTTAAATTATCGTTTCATTTGTTACAAGTGAGTTTTTATAAGTATGTATTGTTGAGTTTCATAAAATATTATGAATAAGTCTAATGCCACGTTTACATTATAGTTGCTGATTTTCTTGTTCTTGTTACCTATCTCACTCTGACATTCGCATCTAATTGTCTCTTGCATATGCAAAAGAGAGAGAGAAAACTGGATATGAACGTTTTAGTAAAAATGGTAACGACAACAGAAATGGCAAAATACATAATTTGAACGCAAAAAATTTTTTTTATTCAAAAATAATACAATACTGCATACCCTAATATCACACCTATTCAATTATCATAATATTTATATTGAACATTTTATAATCTCTCTACCTTTAAACAAACTAATCCAATGACCTAATCCCAAAAACCAAACAGACATCCCGAACACAAAAAAAAAAAAAACGAACCCAACATCAACTCACAAACAAATTACGGAATCTAATTAACGAAAATTCGATTAGGCACCGCCTCGGTAAAAATCAGATAAGCTCAGCTATCCAAAGCCAGCACTAAAACCGCTTATGCTAATGCAAATAATTAGACCTAATTTGGCCGCCACTTTCGCTGTTTGCGCGGGCCGTCCCGTCCCGGGAATCCCGGGACCGAGAGTCCTCCGAGTAAACAGATCGGGCTAAGTGCGATGGCCAGGTGAGATAGCGGTCCCCCTTAGGGGCGATCCTCTCCTCATCTACCCTGGTTATGGTACAGGTGTCGTCGAAGATGGGGCTGATCCTGCAGGGGATGAAGGTACGAAGGTACGAAGGTCGGATCTCACAAAGGGTACGAAGACACGACCATTCAGCGGGAAATCGGTATTCGCACGATAAGGCTTCTCATTCTGCCTGTAGCTATTTTGACGTGACGAAAGATAGGTTTGAACGGATTGGGTGTGGATTTTGAGGGGGATTTGTTTTTTTTTTCGTTCGGGGTCAAAGTTTGGTGTTGAAGGTGTAGTTGGGATGTAATAATTTTGATAGTTTTTGAAATTTGTTTAACAAGTGCGTTTTTGAAAGTGTTTTAGTATGAGTATTAAAAAAAATATGGTTTCATTTGCTCCTACAAAAATAATTTTCAGTTGAATATTTATGTTCTGTTGTAATATCTGAACATGAAAATGTGTTGTTTGTATAATATTTTATTTATTTATGTTGGAGAAAATTATGATTTTGAATGGTTATATGTACTATGACCTTCACAAAAATTGTATGAATATATTTGAGCATTTGAAACTTGACTAGTATAGAATTTTTTATTCATGCTCTCGAACTTTGTTATGAAATAAATCAAGTGGTATATGTGATATAGTCACATTTGTTCAATAATTTGATTCACTTATATGATTTAAATGTCATTTAGCTATAAATTAACTAATACAAAGTCAAAGCATGCCTTTTAAAATATTCTATATTAAAATATCGACAATAAAACATAAAAATAATATATAAATAGGTCGAATAAATTAAATAGAATAATATATAAAATATATCGCGATTTTTTAAAGAAAAAAATTCTCTTCAATTCGAACCGTAATCTATAGCAATTTTTTCAGTCGACATCCTAATGAAAACCGCACGTACATGGAACACAATGAATGGTACGAACGGAAATTGAAAGGAGACGTTGTAAAATTTTCAATTTCGAAAACGTTGACGTTTCCTCTCGATTGCTAATCATTGACCGTGCATCGAATGCGCTGAAAATGCATTGAAAATGCGCTGAAAAAGCACAAGCGTCTCTGGAAAACTGTCAAACTCTCTCTCCGAGGAAATTGAACGCGTTCTCCTAAAACCGAATTTGTCTAAACAAAGACTTTCGATCGAGTCTGTGTTCCATTTTCGAACAATGTTGAATTTATGCGAACTGCCTACGCTCTCATTACCTGTTATGTTCGCTGTTAAGCGTACGCTTTATTTTGCCGTCTGAGAAACAAGACTTCCCCTTCGTTTTGTGTCGTTTGTGCTTTCGTTTGTTAGTTTGCCAATGTGTACATTTACATTTTGTCAAAGTCTTTAGAATTTAGTCACGATTTTCAATTACATTCATTATTCTATTCTCATTATGATTCAATTTGAAATTCTATTGATAACAAAAAATAACATTAAATTAAATATAATTAACAGTCTGCAATCTTGCTTCGGTTGACGCAGCGGTTGTAAATAGTGACAGCAACTCTTACCGCTGTGTAATTTTATTCGAAGAATAGTTCACGGCATTAAGCCAAATCTATGAAATTATTTACATTGTTTTGTTGCTTTCATTCAGTTCTCAGTTTATTTTCACGTCTGATGATGATGATACAAGAATCACATCTGCGCTCCTTCAGTTGTACGGGAAGAGCGAAATATGCGGAAAACAAGCTCATTCAAATATAATACGTTGTCATATATTTGATAATATGTAGCAGATGTACATCTCATCATGCTATATATAAATCCTTGAACATACGAATATTTATACCATTGAATATCAATGCACACCAGTTGTGCATTATTTTTCATATCAGTAGGTATATGTATAGTAGTTCACTGTAAAGCGGCAATTTTAGTTTGTAAACGTATGAAAATCATTCGAAATTGAGCTGTCATTTGACAAGTACACATATGGAAATAGACTATTATTATATTAGATATTCAATAACAACTATGTATCTACGTTTGATGACTATTTCGACGGATCGAAACCATCCATTCGTCTCTAATGAAACAAAAATAATAAAAAAAAAACAAACACTCAAGTCCAATCCAATCACCATAAAAACCTAATCCATCTCACGCGACGCAGAATGACCTCCGAAAGCGAACGAAAAAAAGTCGAATTCAAATCCGACACACCTGAAATGGTTCAATTAACGTAACGTCCGACCGAGAGTGCTTCGGCCAGGTCGCGAATTCTCCAACGCTCCCCGAATCCAATTCGATATAATCCCGAACACTCGTCGCACCAAAAGAAATCCGATGAATATCAATGGCGAGGAGGAAATAGGGGAGAGTGGGGCTGCTCCGACCATTGTACGTAGACTGAATCCGAATCCGAATCCGGATTCGGATCCGGCGAAAGGAAGGCGGTGGAATTTTCTTTCGGCCGACGCAATCGTCGGCGATTCGGCTCGTTCACTTCTGATTGCATTTTCCGTTCGTCGGCAAGGAAAACTTCATTGGTGCCATTGTGCCGTTTTCATTTCATTATATCGAGAACGTTATCGGGGGAAATGCAAGGTTTTTTTTTCCTTCAAGTCGCTTGTTGTTTCTGAACTGCATGCGATCGATTTTCAAGACTGAATTTAAAATTTGTCGAAACAATCTCGATCGTATTTGGTATATAAATTCAAATATTGGTACTTTTAGAATTGAAACAACATTCAACTTAACCTAAAATATGACCCGATCTAATTTAACCTGAATAAATACATAAAAAAATATCCTGACTTGACTTTACCTACTGAAAACCGTGTTGATAATTTTGATATACGATATGAAATTTTGGAATTTGAAAAGTAGACCATTGATATGACACCCAAATTAACCTGAAATATGGCCTGATCTAACATAACCTGAATAAAAAATGTCACCTAACTTGACTTAACTGATTGAGTAACATTCTGACACATACCAAATATTAAAATTAGACCATCAAAACGACACTCAACTTAATCTAAAATATAATATGACTCAATCTAAACTCGACCAGTTGAGCCCCACGCTGACGTCTGATTTGCAAATTTCAAACATCCTCCTATAATCGTATTCACGTTTTATTCTAGGCGATATTTTTCGGTTAGAGCAAAGCCACATGCATCAAAAGATAGCATCGCATTATTTATAATTTCGAACCGAATGCCACAAATCGCTTAAGATCCCAGACAGGGTCCGCCCCCCGCAAAGATGCACAACGCGATACAAAGTGGATTCGAATCGAGCCAGCGATACACGCGATAATGGACGTCTTTATATCCTACAAACATCCCGACTCCTGCATAATGCATTTGCGTGCGTGCAACTATATCTTTCTATATATGTATATTGTGTATTATACTTCTCTGTATAAAGAGTATTCATATTTTCGCGTGTTGCTGTGTATGCGCTCAACGCTGAAAAGGCAAACATTATAAAAAAGTCTATATAAACTGTTGATGGCTATCAGAATATCTTTAACGAAGTATAACGGTAGTTATTTTGTTTTAAATGTAATAATAGCTTCAATTTGTTTGTATATGTCTGTCTATCTGTCTCAAGCTGTAATCTACATTCTGCTACTATTATGAAGATTGCATTAAATAAGCTAAACCGATGTAGTTTGTAATTTTTATAACTTTATTCTTATCAATTGTGCATTGACATTTTCATCTTGTTGATTACTGATGATTTATATTTAGAATCAATCAATACATAAAAATATGGAAATAATTGATCCTTCTGAATGACTTGATCCCCTTTTATTAATTTACTTCTAATTTCCTTTTGAATAATCATATTTAGATAACAAAAGTATCAATAAGTACAGAATTCAAATGAATTTAACAATACTATGAAACTGTTATTTTTAAAATGTACATTTTCAAAAAGTTATTTACGAGAAAAAAACAAAAAAGGAGATCAAGTCTTCCAAAAAGATAAAGATTATGTTACAATTACTACTGAAATGATTTATAAAATATAAAATTGCTCGTATTTTCATCTAATTTGAATATTCGAGTCATATTTTTCACCAACTACAAAGCAGAGCACTAGCATAAAATATGACTCAACCCATCATATTGAAAAACGTTCCTAATCAAAAAAAAAACTTTTCTAAGCTAAAATAAATACTTAACTAACCAATCGAATATCGTATCAATAGAGTCTACTCTTCAAGTACCTATTTTTTCATTTCAACCATAAACGACATAGTATAAAACTCGGCTCGTTTGCTTACATTCACGGCAACCTCCATCCAGAATATCCTCGCATGCACACACTCGAAACAAGTAGAAAATAAGAATAATGCGAGTCAGTATGTAAATCCTTTTTGAGCGGCGGGTAGCCGTACTGCAAGCACTCAGATATATCCCCGGGTAAGCCCGGCGGGCCAGACTGCCTGCGCAAAATGCTTTGGGCAAACAAGCCCTAGCAGACGACTGCCGAGGAGCACCACGAGGACGAGTGCCATCTGCATTTAATACGCCGACGGCGGGCTTTTGCAGACTTTCCCTCAGACGGACGCTTTTCCGCGGACAACTTTTCCAGCGGAGCGTCGCCGACGACGCCGGCGTCGCGCTCAGTGCGAGGTTCGGTCAAGAGTCGTATTGAATGGTTTTTGTGATCGATTGTTGTTTGTTGTGGGTGTTTGAGGATATTGTCGTTATTTAGATTGTATTTAAATAGCATTTGTGATGATAGTTTCAACTGGGCGACTTAATAAGCTTTGAAAGAGTGGATTAAATGTATAAGGCATCTTGCCTTAAACAAGCGTGGTGAGATTCCTTATGTAATGTGACTAAAGCTAGATTTTGTTTGTTTGTTTATTCGATTGCTTGTTACTTACACTTGCTCTTATTTATTTATTTTTGAAAGCCACTAATACAGATGACAAAAATTAGTATGTACATACATAGTAATAGATATACATACTTAGGTTTCACAAGACAAAATTTGTCATCCTTAGTAGTTGTGGACAACATTCATCGACGTTACTTCAGCTTGCCATTACAACAATATAAGCTTAACGGCTTATTCTTTTTCAATAAAACTTTCTAGTGTAATTTTGTGTACATCTGATAAGGATTCTGTATCATTACATTTCACAATTCATATATTTGATATCTCTACCAATCTACGGAATTTTTAATTTTGATATTTCATGGGTATTGGGAAGGAGACTTTCCCATTATTCAGCTGTAGAAAATATTATGAACAGTTTACACATGTAATTATAATAGATCAATATTATCTATAGTCTAATGTTCAATAGGAGTCCATAGAGTTTCGAGCAACGCCGAATCACTTAAGATAGTATTTTATACAATTCGTAAATACTCACTTGAAACGATATAAATATCGATTGAAATTCACAAAACATCTATGATTTCACGACATGTGAAAACTAAAATATTCGGTTTGCGAAGAAAATCAAATTTGTTCCCGAAGTGCGTCCGAATCGTATCGAATCCTTGAACTTTTTTTTTCACGTAAAATTTTGAATTTTCCTCGACGTAAATACGGGTCGCTCTATTTGAAAGTGTGCTGCTCTCTGAAATCGAATCCATGTTATAAATGGGAGCTCGTCTGTGCGTCGCAAGGTCTCAGCTTATCCTCACCTTTCGCAAAAGCGGATGCGATAAACGAATCCACTTTTTTGCACCTTTTTCCCTTCAATCGTATCAGATAAAACGGGTTATTTTTAAAATTGTCGACTTTTTCGCCGGCGGAAAATTCCAGATTTTTCCATAATTTCGCGGAGCGCCTTGAACGCGTTCGGGCCAATTTACTCTCGTAAGCCACTTGTTTGTTCAATTTTAATTTTTCAAATTATTTAATCCATTTAGCGGAGCGTACTCTTTTAAAATAAATTGCTGTTGATCAACAGCGCGTACGCGTTGCAACATAAAAGTTTAACGTTTTAACTTAATTGCTGTTTTCAAAGTAGACGAAGTCGATTAATTCAAACGCGAAAAAAAGTAAGAAGCCTAGCAGAAAAATAACCGTACAAACCCGCCTCGAAAAAGCGATCTTGGAAAAAAATAAGAAAATTTCATACATCGCGCGAAACACGATTGCGTATAAATACATACATTTTAATATGAAATTACTCGAAAGCACAAGCGTTTATGCAAAATGCAATCCCATTTAGAGATAAAGCGTAGGTCTGGAGATCTTCCTTTCAGATAGGGGTCCACCTTGGAGGGAAAACTTTCTGGTACCAACCTCGTGTTTTTGCGTTTCATATAAAAGCCGACCGTGAGGGGAGAGAATGGCGCCGCGGAGGAAATTCAAATTTTATCACCTTATTTTTCGCTCACGTTACAACGGTATCTACTTTGGTGTAATACGCACATTCGAAATATCCACACACTAATACATTTGTCGTAAAAGTGCGTTACTAAGAAACGAGTACATATATCGAACGGATACATAGCCGATGTGTGAGTATTAAGCTGGACATTCACTATTCAATAGATCGCTCGATGTAATCCATTAAGGACTCGATGTCCTTATGCAAGGGCAATTTGGATCGATACACAAAGTACAATAATAATTATATTATTGTTGATAAACATTTTGGAATTTATATGCAGATAAGAGGATTGGTACATAATATCGGTCGAAAAATCTGTGGATGAACGGAAAACTAAGCAAAAATATGTTTTTGATGATCGATCAAAAAATTGGATGATCTAATAAATAGATAATGTTTCATACATTGATAACCAAATATGATATTTTTTTCTTATGATATTTCGACTTTGTTGAAATATTAGACTAAATCCACTCATAATATGTAGATAAACAAAACAATAACGGTCTTAAGAGATCAGAATCGATCAAACGGCCGCAAGGTTATCGAAGAAAAGCCGATACCGTTAGAAAAGGTCACGTAAAGCAGATTACACCTTCGACAGTAACGCGCTAAAACTTCATCCCCTAAAACCCAACCCCAAAAATTCAACTAGGAACACCCATCTTTCTCGATGCGGCTGTTTTTCAAGCTTCACTCTCGAGAAAACGGCCCTTTTTTCAAGTTCCGGTTAATTTGATAAGCTCTAAGCGGATCCCGTCGAAATTCCAACCCCCAGAATTTTTTACACCCCCTTTCGGTCGGTTTTCCTTCGATCGGGGCTTTTCCGCAACTGGGGTCGCTTTTCGGCAACTGGGGTCGCTTTTTTCGCGGCCTTTCGTAAACCGAGGGTGTTTTGGACGAAATCGGGAATATCTTTCGTTTTACGACCGACGACCCCTCGCCGATGAATATTGACACATTCCGCCATTCCGCGGTACCTTTTTTTTTCGTGGACCACCCCGTTATTTATTTTCGTTCCATAGAACGAACGTTGCGATTGTGTCACGTTCGGATTAAGCGTAGTTTGTGTGAAACAAATATTGTTTCGTCGCGTGCGATTACTCGGAACAATTTCATTACGTTCGCGCGTTGAAATAATATTAACTTCAGACATGATATACGACAAACAAATAAGGGCGTATGTGTTGGATTTTTTTTTCGGGGCGGAAAATGGAAAATTCGAACGTATGCGGGGTTGAAAAATTGCCAGTCGGTTTTGTGCTTGTTAAAACTTAATCCAATTGCTTTTTTTTTCGTTGTATTTCACTGCACTAGATGTTCATACTCTCCCCCACGGTGTTCTGCATGGGATTTAAGCTGATTCGGTCAGCTCATTTAAGCATGCATAATAATCCTCTATGTAATCCTCCGTATAAATTTCGTAAATTTCATCAAGCTCTTGTGCTATTAGCGAATAATGCATTTACCTTCGGCGCATGTATTGAGTTAATCCATCGGAATAGACGTCGACTTGTCTAATCTGCATATTACGCCAGTGCATATATCATTAGCGAGCCTCGATATTATTCGAAAATATACATATATATAATCTATCATAGAATAATATAAAAGCCGAATCGATTCGAAGACCATAATTAAATTCGCCAACTGAGATTTATTGAATCCCGTCCCGATAGTCGTTTCGAATAAATTTCGCCCGATAAGCAAACTCGCTGCGAATAATAATTCGCCCTCGTATATCATAGTTATTTCTGAGACGTTTTTAAATCATTGCCATGTTTATGGGGGTGCGAATTCGCTTTCGCGATGCACGTTTTTCATCTCCATCCCCGCGGGTCGATTTGCAAATGGAGCCCGCAGCTCTGGCCCCTAAACGTATAATATTTAAAGTGGGTCGATATGATTTAGGGACCGCAGGAATATATTCGGTGTAGCGCAGACGCCGCGACTTTGCGGCCCCCGCAATGCAAATTGCACCCGTCGGAGATTTATTGCGCGGCCCTGCAAATGGGATTCTAAACATTTGCTATGCGCCCCAGATAATGGGCTAAGTACGTTTCCTTAGACGATCGAAAAAATCATAAAATAAGTGCTGACTATTATGATTCGGCATTGTTCGAAATTCTATGGACTTCAAGCTGGTTGTGATTTTTTTGCATAATCCATGAATTGTATTATATATGAAATTAACTCTTTAACAGCTGATCCTTTGGCAATGACAGTTTCCAAATAAGGTTATATCATAAAACTTCTCAATTTATATATCATATTTTACAAAAAATGGAATTACTATCTTATGACAGTTATCAGAGAGGTCTTTTTGTAGTCTTGTCGTAGCAAATATTACGCATAGTCTACACACGCAATGGGATTTACTTCGGATACAAACAGTTTGAAGTTCAAAGAGTCTCGTTCACAGAAGCGAGTATTATATTATGAATTTCATACGTATAGATATGGAAATTAGGTATTCCGTTGTTTAAAAGAAAATTCTGATGTTTTTTCTTTAGAATTCTTCTCGTTAATGTTTATAAAGTGAAACGTGTCGATTGTTCGCTGGGTGGGTCGATATTATCCCAATCTAGATCTTTCGGGGTAGATTGTAGAGTTTCGTTAATCGAATGTAAGTTTCTTGGCAGCGCTTTAATGTTTTTAATTGCGAAAACTAAGGTGTTTTCAAGAGAGGTGAAATGGAGATTTGCGAGCTTAATTACCCTCGTTTGGATTTACGAGCGCTAATTTATTGTGCTGCTTACTAAGTTTTTTCGTCCGAAATTATTTTCAATAAAAACACAACATTATTACTAAATCATTTTTTTGCAATAAAATTTTTATTGCTATCGAATAAATTCAAATTATAAAGCGAACATAAATTATGTTCGTTCGGCTGTAAAATTATTTATTCATACCCGTACAAACAAGAATATTTGCTTCGCGAAAATATAATAATACGCAATAAATCCATACACGAAATCTAATAAAAATCTGGCAAAAGGTGCATGCAACATTGTTATTCTTGGCAGATAGGCGTCTGAAAATAATACTGTACGTACTCTAATAACCGGATACAAACATCACGCAAAGTGAACAATGCAGTGATTGATGAATTTCCACTTCAACAAAAGACCGTTCAATGAACACTTCTTTTCACATCCATTAACCTCTCTCTCTTTTCGATTCCCGCTCTTTTTCCCATCTTTCCCATCAATACACAACAGTGAATCGAGCGCCACGTTTGCAAAACTTCAATAAAAGATCGCCGAAGGAAATCGGACGCGACCGACAACCAACTTCGCTCAATGATATCGCGATTTCGAACGAGTGAATGCTCGATTCGTAAATGTTCCCGCATTCATTGCTCGAATAAATCATTTCTCTCTATTCATTTCGATGCATTTGATGTCTCAATGACGTCGATAATTATAATATTCTTAGAATTCTATAATAATATTACGCTCACGAATAGTAATAAATATCATTCGTTCAATAGAACTTAAAGTCATTTGATGATTTTTTCATTGTAACTACACTCTTCTTGCCATTTAAATATATTCCGTATATTAATTTAAAGGTCATTTTATATATAATTATTGCCATTTGTGCTACCTTTGCTCTTCTTATTCTAATATTTCCATCTACCTCTTTCTCACATGAGAAAACAAAGGCTAGATTCGAACATTTAGGACCAAATACACCTTCTAGAAATTTGCACTCAAGTAGCCAATTAGAATGCAAAATGTTACATAGCACCCAATTTACACCAAATTATAATTATAATTATACTACTACCCAACTTCTTAAATCTATTATATATACCATTGATCGCTCGTTCTAGTTTCTCGAACGTTAGTAGTCTTCCATATTACATGGGTTAGTTACTCGTATGGGAGTTTCTAGAATGTGTATTTGGCCCTTTAGAATTAAAAAGTGAACATCAACACAATTAGAAAGATCTATATGTAAATTAACTATAAAAGCTATTGATCGATTAATCGTTTGTGCATATAAAAATTGAGTCTCTGATTTCTCAATTTTTTTTTCAAAACTGGGAATTTCCCGAAAAGTCTCGAGGGATCCGTAACACTACTAACAAATTATCAAATTTCAGATAAATTATAAATGAATTTTGTCCAAATTTTATAAAAATAGAATGAAAAATACAATAGAATAGGATACAATATACCGAGATAGGTTCTGGGTTATCTTCGAATTAATTGATTACAAGATCGATACAGTGCGTCACATCGTCGATTATTCATCCGATCCGGGCTTATTCGCCCACGCTCGTACTTTTCTGCGAAAGATCCCTCGTCTTCGCGGATAAATCTTCAGCTTTTTATGTGGTTCCTTTGTCGGAAGAACCAACGACAGTGGTGAGGGTGAGACGGGAGAATTGTCTCGACTGCTTGGCGCCACTTCGCACCGTGTGACCCCGTTTCTGCCAGATATTGCTTATTTCAAGAATTGTATTATCCAAGTATTATATTTTCGGTCTATTTACGGGGAATTGGCTTGTTTGATTGATTCGAGCGTGTGTTAACTGGACGCTAGTTGGCTGTTAACGAGGTTAGATATTCGCCGGGTTGAGGTTCGATCGGTAATATGTGGAATTTCGGACTGTTTTCCCATTAAATATTCATCGTGTTTTAGTATAAGTGCGTTTCGTTGGTGTTGTATTATTGAATAACGCCTGTAACGAAGATTAATAGTCTTTCGGAAAGAGGGTATGCATTTCGAGGGTTGCAACAGTCGTACATCCCTAGGCAAATGCGGAAAAAATCACTTTTTACAATGAATCTGATTCGTTTTTAAATCGTGTGTGATGTATGAATTAATCTCGTTTCGATAAAGTGAAAGGTGATAAATTTCATTAATTTTAGAGTGCGCGTAAAAAATTGTAAGTAACGTGGTAAAGGCTATAAATATCGAATATTTTATCCGCAAAATTAAAATTTCGTTTAGCTTATGTGGAAAATTTTAAATTGAGTTTTTTTCTCGGACCGTTTCGGAGAAGAATTTTATATTCTCTTTCTTTGCTCGCAGACGCTAATTACGTTCGCTGATAGCAGCTTCTAGGCCCGGGAAAGTATCACAGCGGTGAATAATGGATCTTGATAAAAATTTCGCCATACTGTGTATTTTCTCTTGAAAAATCTCCCCGTACATATTTATAAAACGCGATATATCACAAGATACACACACACACACACGAGTATAATTGAATAATTCGCGCGCACTTTACGCACATCGCCATTTTCACACGCAACGAGGAAAAAGTATTAGACGGATAATGTAAAGGCAACAAATTTAACAAGAAAAGAGGTGGTTTAACGAGACGAGAGGTCGGCCGCCCTTCTCTTAGGGGTGGTGCTGAAAAAAACAACGTCCGCCCAACTGCGGTGGGCGGTTTTGGATGATGCTAAGGCGAAGGCGGGGAGACGAAAAAAAGAGGCCACTGCATTATTTACAATGACAAAGCGAAATTGCGAATTCCATTTGTAAGATAAGGAAGGCTAAGCAAGCGGGGCGCGTTGCTCGAGCGAGCTTATATGAGCTGTTTTGAGTTAAACGCGACTAACTCTATTCTAAAGCGAGAAGTCGAGAAAATGCATCTAATAAAACTCTATCATTATTCAATTTTTCAGAAATTATAAACTTACAAATTTTGTTTATGATTAGCTATGGATGTGGTCAGTTTATATTGGAGTACACAGAATTAAATAAATTGACTTCTGAAATAAATGATTTTTCGTAGCCAAATAAACTTAAATTATTCAGGAAAGCTACTTCATACAAACAAAGTATAACTATACCGATTGCTTTAATATTTAAATCTTATTATTATCAATAAGTAGAGTTAGTCACGATTAGGTTTAAATGGCTCATATGGCGCCTTATTCTCTATATAGTTCCGTTTAAACATTTCACATTCATTGTTGCAAAATGGTCGATTTTCGCCTTTGAACGCTTTCAAAATCCGGTTTCTGAATGCTGTGATATATTTTTATTTAAATACGTTTTCTTGAAGAATATTTCGATTCAGATAATTTATTGAATTGATACGATTGAATGATTTGAGTAATGTAAGTCGTGTGTATGTTTGTGTATAGTTACGCAATATTATGTCAGAGCAAACATTCCGATATCATAGTAGAAGCATTATTGTATAATATTACATTTGTATCGGTTGTGCATGGTCGAAGATCGATCGTTAGCCTAATGGTATCCTAAAATGGATTGCAACAGTAATACAATATATTCGCCCAATTGCACAACACATAACTAGTATAACAAACCCAGAATATATACATAGATTTAGAATGTAATTTTATTTCACAATAAAGAAAATAATAATGTGAATAAAATGTTATTTGAACAAACGAAATATCTAAAACCCTCACGTGAACCCCACAAAAACAACCACCCATTTTCAATACAAAGCTCATAAACTTTAAAATGTTCACTCGAACCGTTTCATACGCCCCACTTGACTTGTAGCTAGCAAAAAAAAAAATAGCCAGATTGGCAATAAAGCGCAATATTAAACCACCTAATCTGAGAACTCGAGACACTCTTCGTCCACGGTTCGACGCCCCAATCACATACAAACCCTCTCCTAAAGCCGCATTCCCACAATGTATTTTCAAGAATACAACAAACGATGCAATTCGACTTTCTGAAACGAATTTCAATTCAAAATTTCCAACTATTTATTTTCATAATAAAATATATTTTTATTTTACAGAAGAACAAAAATTTCTTAATATTTTTCAATTTATAATAAATTAACTATTATCTCTCAGAATCGCTAAAGACTTTATAGACTAAGTGATTGTAAATTTAAAAGTATAAATTATGATATATTAACCTTTCACACTGATTTTTTTTTAGTTTTAATATTATAACGATATATGTATATAATTTCCCAAATGTGGATATGTTACAATTAAAGCGTTAGGATAAGTAAAAATATACTTTTTCTAGTTGCTATGCTGTGTACATTTACAATTTTCAAATATTTAAGAAGAAACCAGGCATATGAACATATATTTATGGTCTTTGAAGTACCTTCGATAACAAAATAATCATGTAATATTATAATAGAAAACTTGAATAAAATGAGACCAGAATCAAAAAAATGAACATAAAATCCAAGATATAGCCATACAATGTACATAATTTTCAACTAAATAAAGCAAATTCTTACATATCTCAACATTTTCAATGTAACATAAAGGAGATTATAGGACTGAAAGCTCCGGGGGTAAGTTGTTCCAACCAGTTTCGTCACAAAATCGACATTGTCATAGTAACTAAAATGATTTTCAAATCAGCACAGTATCTGATGCTATGATTTTTACCAACACATGAAATCACTATTAATTTTTCTAAAAAAAAAATTTCTTTAATAAACAATTTACCCCTGAAACTTCTAGCTCCATGCTTCCCAACACATTAACTCAAAACTTCATCGAATTCTACCATAAAAAAAATCATCTACAACCAATTTGATCGATGAAAACCCACCCTTATCTACACTCACACAATACAAATATACATCTCGTCGATTTTTCCATGGGAATATATGATTTGCGGCCAACATTTGCCAAACACTCGTAAACGGGCGGCCATATTTCTGCGTTAAGGGTGGGCGGGTTAATTGCGGAGGTCGCCGGACCTCGGCAACTACCCTTTGGCCCGCCCTACCGATCTGGAGACATTAGCGCCGCTCTCTAGCTCCACGGTGCAAACTCGTGTCTAGTGCCGGCTCTACGGACCGTGCGCGCTTAAACGTGTAATGGATACTCATTGTCGGTGAGCTTCGACTCTCTCTATATTCGCCAGATGGTACCTGCTTTGTTTGCGTTCGGTGTTTGGTGTAAATATGGAATGGTTGGGATTTTTTTTTTAGTTTGTGCTTTAGGTATTTAATCAGAGAGTTATACTTATGTTTTGGATTCATTTGATTCGAAAAAAGTGTTAATTTAACGCTTTACGAAACGGCTCCGCAAATGATCACATCGCCTACACCTTTCATATGTTCGATTGATTCGAACTGTTTAGTGACACCTATGTGTGCACTTCTCTACTCTTAGGAGTCTCGTCTTCACTATATAAAGTGAATGATACTAACTAATCAGGGTTATCTGTGTCACTTATGACCGATTAAAATACACGGTGTGTATATAAAAAATTGGGTAGAAATTACCTGTTTACTGAAGGACTGATTTTTACTCTATGGTTAATTAACTAAAGCAGTGAAATTACTGACCTTTATTCGATTGTAAAATTAAGTTGAATGTATATGTTTTTTTTTTTTATTTAATACAGGATTGTATAACATTCGTCAAATCTTGAAATCTTTAATAATCTATTAGTGCGATATTAAAGTTTAGTTTAGAAAGACAATGTCTAGTTTTTCTTCTCGCGCTTGTGAGATTGAAAAAGGGAAATCGCTTCAGTGTAACCTTACCTTGTATAATCAACTTTGCGTTAATTGCTTATCTTTCATCGCGAGAGCGATAAAATAAGAAGAGCAAACTTTCATAGACTTCAACTTCATTATGCTCCGTAAGCTCGGATTTATTTCATGAAATACCTTTATTAGCATTATCAATGTATCAACGCGACTTAAAATGTATTTATCAAAAGATTTAAAATCGATTAATATAATATTTAATGAAAATTATTTTTAAGATTAACTTTTACATAAATAACATAATGATGATAGAAATTAAGTGTGCGATTCGTGATCAAGCATAAGCAACACTACATGTCTATTGATTCACTACTCATGATTTTATATGACGATCGAAAAGGTCAAGGGGTATAAGTGACATTTTGCCGAAATTAAGTTATGCACGGAAATCGCTTCTATGCACGCTCATTTATTTGGTGGCAAAAGGATATAAATGAATTCGGAATTTATGCCGAGATATATCATCAAATCAATCGACCTCCTCCTAATACATGTAGGTACATGGTCAACTTTGAACGCGCTTTTCTCGAAATCACCGTGATGTCACTTGCACCCCTTGGCCTTTTCAGTCGTCATATATAAAAACCATCACTCCCACATGTTTTCCGTCCCCAGACTATTATATTTTTTGAAATTTTCGTATTTTCACCGTGAGCCCTTTCATGACCCCAGGCTCCCAGGCAGCATTCAATTGAGAACCATAATCGATACAGACACATATTTCCATACTTGTATACACAATCATCGCAAATTCCAAAGCCATCACTATACAAACCATACATTAAATCATCACCAAAACTGTCTAAAAAACCCATCCCTGAAAACAAGAAGAAGCCGCAAATTCTCAAGCGAAACACCATACGATACCAGAGTTTACCGGCGCCCAAAGGCCGTCCATTTTCCAGCCTTCAAGTGAGGACCATAATCGATATAAACACATATTCCCACAATCATCGCAAACTCCAAAGACATCACTATACAAACCACACATTAAATCATCACCAAAACAGTTCAAAAACACCATCCCATGAAAACAAGAAGAAGCCGCAAATTCTCAAGCGAAACACCATACGATACCAGAGTTTACCGGCGCCCAAAGGCCGTCCATTTTCGCTCCTCCCCATGCGGTATCCATGGCGTTTCGCTGCATCCCCCCATACTGCTCAAAGATTAATCCCGCTTTCATCCCGTTCTGACGCCGCCGTTGGCCGCCCCTGCCCGAGGATGGAAGACCGTCTCCACCGCTGATGCTGCTGCCCCACACCAAGTCTGGTCTGCGGCGCAAATGCACCGTAAATCAACCGGTAATCCCCCGATTGCCTCGTGAATTGTTAATAATCTCAAACAATTGCGATGTCTGCGAAAGAATCGTTATCGTCCGCTTTCGATTCGGGGTGATTTGACGTGTTTTTTTTTTAGGGTGAATGCTTTTTAGGTATGTCGGAATTAGAGGTTGATTAATTGTGCGTGTTTGAGATGAAATTATGATTTTATAATCGTATATTGATCTACTTTAAAATGCGTTAGATTTTTTTTTAGGTACAAATTCTGAGAGTTGTTATTGGTTATATGTATATGATTGAAATATCGGGTTTTTGTGAATCATCTATTGACTGTTAACGAATTCATATGTGAAATACCTATGAGATTATTTTATAGGATGCTTTACGAATTAATGATTATTTGATATCATGTGCAACGAATTAAAATGTCTATGTTTCAAGTTTAAATAGCAGAATGGCCAATATTAGTGAACGAATAGGTCAAAATAGAGTTAGGTTGAGTTAAATTCTAGTTAATTGTATTGATTTTCTATTTCAAAGTAATTCTTTCTAGATATAGAGATTGAATTCACTAATTAATTGGTAAATATATTATTTGATGATAATTTCACAAGTCAAATAAGTGAAATTGTGATTTTACTTTTTACATAAGAACCCAATTTTATTGTAACATATTCACTTTTAAATCCTAAAAATACAATTACATTAGATATTCCTTGCGCGTTTGAAGGAAAATAAGATTACCTTTTGAAATGCGCATGAAATACAAATGAATCTAATTAATTTGAAATCATTTTTTATATAAATGTTCTAAAACGTATCTTTTCTTTGTGATATTCACAAATGAATAAATGATCTTTACGCCGAGCGTAAACCGCAACAGAAAATATTTCATCCGCGGCGAAGAGCAGGCGACGCACAATCCGAAACCCTCTCCGGCATGAATTTAAATGACATCCCTCAACTTCGCCGATTGAAAAGGAAACACTTCGAAATGTCACTTTCGACTTATATTTCCACACAGAGACGGAGAGAGAAAAAGTATGAGCGAAGAGCAAAAGACAGCCAGCCGGTCCGGGGAAAAGTCGGCCCTTTTGTACCGCGCGCGGTTTTCAACTTTGATCCCCTTTTCTACGAAACGGTCGCGGTGATTAGGAAATGTTATTTTTAACAAAAACTCATTACCGTTTCCCTCCGTCTCGGCGTAAAAAGACAATCGCGAAAGAGTGAAGCGGGGGCGGGAACAAAAGTTCTAATTATGAAAACTCGGCCCGAAGCCTCTGGGTCCCGCGAGACTACACCGAGACTCCGACGAGCTCGATCTGGCTTTTAAGTATCATAATAGAGCTTTTGTGCTCTCTCGCCAGCTAAAAGAGAGCCGAAGGGGATGAGAATGGGGAGACTTGGCGAAAAAAATGCCTCCGAACAGCCTTCTATGCTCACACCCCTTGCCAAGTGAACGGTTCGCGTTTTATCCGCTTTTCCTTTGATTCATTGTGCAGAAGTGCGATATATTCTGAGAAATGTCGGATTTTTTTCCTTCTTCTTCTTCTACGGAGACGGTTGGGAAGATGCGGTTTAGTCGTTAACCCTTATAACTTCGAAAGATTATCCTCTTATCATTAATTTTGGCACTTAAGAAAAGGTTCTGTGTAAATGTTATATCAATATTCATTATGTCTATAGCTATATTATATTTTATATAATTATTTTTTTACATTTGATTTTTTGTATATAAATAAATTATTATTTTATAGTGAATTAAATTCATTATTTAAAAAATGCTTAATTATTCGATTCATAGATGGCATGATTCAACTGAAAATTTTTCGAAACATTTTTGCTAACAATAAGAATATTGTTCTTTGTTTTGCAATAAGTTTTACATATTGTACATTATCATAATGGGAATTTAAAATATTTTATATTTAATTTGAAATATTATATATATTGATTTGATATTTAGAAGTTTTTCACTAAACACACCACCATGAATCAAATTGAAAGTTTACTCCTTGAGAATTATTCTATTGGCTCGTTAATCTAACCTAAATCGTAATGTTTTATGGAGATAAAATAATACACAACCATCTTAAAATCTTTTGATATTTCATATAAGCCCAACAACTGCAAATAATTTCATGACTAATCTTAAAACATCAACCATTTTTATTACCCAAACATATCTGAATCACAAATTTATTTATAAACCCAACAACAAACGACACCATCGATCAAAAAAATATCATCTAAAAACCCAAACAAGCCCACAACATAAAATTCACAAGCAAACTGCAACATTGAAAGACTGCAATCCTCCCACGCCAAAAGCGCGAAGCGTGGGCCGAGTTCGCGACCAATCTTTTAGCATCTTCTTCGAAAATAAGGCAAAATAGGCCGAGACGACACAGGTCTTTAGGCCGGTTCTGTTCGATTTTTTTAAAAAGATCGACTTTTCGAAGATCGGTTGGTTCGTTTGAAAACGGTCACCCACTCGAGCGGTCGAGGACCGGTTCGAAGGAGATGGTGACAATCGCAAACGCAAACGGACCACGAACGTCTCTCGTGGTTCGGTTTGCCTTTTTGCTTTCTTTTTTAGCTTTTTTTTTGTTTTAGTTTCGGCGTTCGTTTTCCTCGGACGTGCTGCTAAATTTGCGGTTTATGCCGGCGGTGTGCAGATGTCCAAATAGAGACGGGTTTAAAGGTCGATTGTGCTCTTTTTTCGGTTCTAAAGTCAGATGTTTGCTTGTGTGCATAATGCGTCTGGATTCATGTTTAGTTAATAGAAATTTTGATGATTTTTATATTTTTTTATGTTGATATTTATTCAAGTTGAATACAGTCCAATAATCTTGAATTGGTATATTTCTCATTTGATTTTCGCCGCTTAAGTGCGCCAACAAAATTTAGCCAACGTGTAGGTGAAACTTAAGATAAAGTTATGTTATATATTATTATTTTTTCTTTTAAATTCAATATTATATCAAGAATGAAAGAAAGTTTGGTCAAGTAAAGATAAGGACACTCGTGAAATAGAAATTGCCTTAAATCTTCTCAAATCACTATAGATGCAAGCAATTTTCATTGAATATCCAAATACAATATTGAAAAGACGTGCTTAATATTTACACATCAATTTTGTTGAATTTGTTATTTAAGCACTTGTGAAATACATATGCTTAAATTACCACGTGTTTTTTTATTTATATGTACAAAAATTGGAAATGTTTTTGAGATTCCTTTATAGAAATACGTGCAACTGGATATCAATTGCTAATAATTTAACCTTCATCTCATTTAGTAACATGTGCATCCAGGAGGATTATTTTATGAATTTAAATCAAGGATATGAATCAAATGCTTTTTATAACTACTTTGTATTAGATCTGTACCTAATTTAATAAAAATCAAATACGATTCTTATTAGATTCCAAAAATCTCTCACGAACAATTCACGAAAGCATCCATAGCCCAAACCTGAATCTGACACAGAACCCGAACGAAATCGAACCTCACTCTCCCACATCGAACCGCAAACATTCGACGATATAAAAAAAAAACCACCTTCGGAGGACCAGGGGCCATCTGCAGAAGACGAAGCGAAGGCTGCACAAAAGAATGCAGCGATCCGAACCAAGGACGCCCGGTCTAATAATAAACGAATCCGCGAGCCGAAGGATGCTCGGCTCGCTTTTCGCGCGCGCACGCAACAAGTGTTGCTTTTGCTCTTTCACTTGGGCGATGGATATTTTTAAAAACGAAAATCGGTCCGTTTCGAACCCTCTCATTAAAGGTGATTTCTTTTCGGTGGGTTTGTTCGTGTTTTATGCGATTTCGGAATGAGGTTTTTGGTCGTGTGTCTTCTGAGGTGTTTGAAGTCGGACTGAATGGTTGGGCATAATTCAAATGTTACAATGTGTAATTGTGGATTGTGTGTTATTTTATGGTCTGCATGTTTTTTTGTTTGTGGAGCTAATCAACGAAACGTTATTCGATGGGTTAAAATAAAATTGATTGGAAATCATTTTAGTTAAAGTCAAGTTTCTTCATCCTTTTTATGATTGGGTAGACTTTTGTTAGGATGAGTTATATGTATTTTAGATTAAGTTAGGATAGGCCAAAATTTGAGCTACAAAAAAAAACATTTTACAATTTCTATATATATTTTTGATCGAATGCATGGATTAGTACAATACTAAAATTTACATGGTGTGTAAATATAATATATCTGATCTCTACCAATGCCTTCATATTTACACAATCTAATTCCTGAACTTATAAAAAAATCCATTCAACACCTCAAGTTTACCATTCGATTTTTGTATTCATTTGTTAATGTGCAATGATTTTGATCTAATCTAAAATTACTCTCATTGAACAAAAGCTGATAAGTATATTGCACCTAAGGTAAATGGCTATTACTTTGTCACGTATTAAACTCATCAGGTCTTCATAAAAATCAATCAAGAATATTCACCTAAAGTGATAAGCAAAAGTTGATTAATAATTTCTACTGATATGAGATTCAAATATATTCCATTTAATTGCTGATATTCTTCTCAATATGAGATATCTTCGTGATCGACATCCGTATCCGATATCCTCGCAGAATTTTCGTAGGCTCAGTGAGTCGACGGGTTAGGCACCGTGGCCCACGGCCATCGATCTAGCTGTCATTTATCGGAACAGATTTCGGCTTTAATTGACAATCCGAGTCGCGAATTGTGGAGATTAGGCTACGGCGCCCTCGGGGGGTGGCGCAAGCCCCTGACGCATTTGGGTCACGCGGCCCCAAAGCCCCATCGATCCGATCACAAATGTCACAACTCCTTCTGCTTAAATGCTTCTTTGTTACAGGAATATTTCGACATTTAACTCCTAATTATTTCATAATTTTAAATTTGAAATTTTGATCTTTTAGATTTTTAAATTAGATAAAATAGCATAAATTATAAGACATAATTGAATAAAATTAAAAAGTAGATATTTTTTTGTTAAGAAAGTCCACTCTCGCCAAGTACCGGAGTAGGGATTGAGCCTAGTATCGTCACAATACTGAATTAAACGTAGCATGTATAGGTATTATATCAATGCGCTAGGTACTGGTCTGTATATTAATTGACGATCGAAAAGGCCAAGGGGTGCATAGTGACATTTTGCCGAAATTGAGTTATGCACAGGAGTCGCTTCTATGCACGCTCATTTATTTGGTGGCGAAAGAATATAAATGAATTTGGAACGTATGCCGAGATATATCATCAAATCAGTCGATTCCCTCATAAAACATGTAGGAACATGTTCTACCTTGAACGCGCTTTTTTCGAAATCACCGCAAAGTTACTTGTACCCATTGGCCTTTTCAGTCGTCAATTATTTTTGCACAAATACTAGGTATAATAAGGATGACGGATATAACTTCCTTGAGTTAATTTCGATGACATAAATTGGGACAACTTAACCTAAAATTGGATAAATTGAGAAATTTCGTTTTTTTCCGGTTCAAAATTTTAAACGAAAGTGTTTAAATTGTTTTATTTATATTAAGAAATATAATGAAAAAATGCGGAATTGTTCGATATATTTAATTTTAAGAAGACTTGTCAATGTGTCATACAGTGATGTTGTAACTGTTTTGACTTAATCATAATATTTATGTGAAGAGTCACAAAGGTTTGAACTGATATAATCAACAGAAAGCATCGGAATTGAATTGAATCAAAAATCATAAAAAATAAAAGTAATTTGATAGGTTTTAGAAAAATTGTGGAAAACGTGAAGGTACTTTTTTTTTCCATTTTTATTTTCTTGGTGCTATCTATTCATAGGTGTCTTCTACGAACGTTGGTGCAAAGGCGTCTGTCGTCAAGATAGAATCGGCACTGCGACCGAGCTCTCTTCCTTTTGTTTGTCTTTGTAATTTAGACGAAGATATCCTTGCGCCCTTCGGTCGTCTCGGTTCAGATTCTAATTGAAGTGAATCTGCGACGACCGGAGCGAAATCTAATAAAACGCCTCGAAAGAATCGAAAATCGATTCCATTCAATTACCACAGATATATATGACGATCGAAAAGGCCAAGGATACAAGTGACATTTTTGCCAAAATTGAGTTATACAAAGGAATCGCTTCTATGCACGCTCATTTATTTGGTAGCAAAGGGATATAAACGAATTCGGAACGTGTGCTAAGATATATCATCAAATCAGTCGAACTCCTCCTAATACATGTAGGTTAATGGTCAACTTTGAACGCGCTTTTCTCGAAGTCACTTGTACCCCTTTCGTCATATGTAAAACACATTTCGAAAAATTCTACGATTAATTATGCTCTGAACGAATTCTTAGATTAAGCGACAGTTACGTGCGGAGCACACAGAAGTGCATTTCGGGACAATATAATTGAATAATCCGCGTCACACTCAGCGCAACACCGACACACGTGCGCAAATCGAATCAAAAGGACTGTGTAACACACAGAAGCTGGTCTCGATTGCATTATTACGGTGGCGGGCACAATCCACATTTAGCCGTTGGATCGAACGAGGCCTAGAATATTGAGGATCGGGTATGTAAAGGCGGGTCGGGCATAAAGCATATTCGTCGGGGCCCCAAGGTGTCCGGTCGGTCGTGTTTTATGAGAAAAATATCTCGAGTGGTGGACGACAGATAAAGGCTGTACGTGCTCCTAAGGGCGAGGCCTTTATTGGACGAGGTCCCCTTCGGCCAATGCCCATGCGGATTCGAAAAGTCCACGGGAACATTTTTTCTCGGACGTGGTCTGCGGACGCAAGCCTCCCTTTGAGATCAGGGTTGGATTAAAATTTCGAAAATACTTCGAGATATATTTCGAAAATTCATTTGAACTGATGTAATAATACTTGAATTTTACGGTTTCAGCAGACTTGGGATGCCGATGTTTGAGTGCTTTCGGGTTCTAGTAAGAGTCACATGTCGTTTTTCTAAGGGGCGATTTTTGCATTAACCTTAATTAAACTTTAACTTAGTAAATGTTTTTTTTTCTATAGAAATCAGCATTGTGAGTTTACAAACACAGCTTGACAGCTGTCAAACTCAATAAGAAAAAAAAACGGTAGCTAAGTTTTACATCGTTTAGTTAATTTTAGTGCAAATATCGATTAATTGATGTGTAGACTCGATCATTTCTGTCAAATATTTGAACCATTTGATATGAAAAAAATATCAGTAAAACACCAGTGAGCTCCCATTTACTACTCCTCAGAATTTCTTGCCAAACAGTACTATTTCTTCACTTTAAATCGAAATATCAAAAAAATGGTTAGCAATATGTGCAACAATAAATTATTAAAAATTATTCGATATAGTATCTACATTTTAATCCATCAGATTTAAGTCAATTCAATCCTTTTGACGAATGTGTTAGTAAAAAATCCACAGTCAGCGATGAAACTCACTGAAAAAAAAGAGACAGTCCTGAAAAAAGCGCTCTTAATTAAAAATGAAACGCAAAGTCGAAGTGCGAAGTTGCTCTGTCTAGTTTTGAATGCGATACAATGCGGCAACAAGACGAAAACAAAGCGACCGCAAACCGACACCCTCAACAGAGATGGTGGAAACATTTTTTTTCCTCCCCAAAAGACCTGCCGATGGTTAACTTCGAAGGCTTTTACTTTTTCGCGTTTGAACCGCGCTGCAGTTTTTTGTGCGGTTTGCAATTTTCTTTGTTTGGCTTTTCTCTCCCCTCTGCGGGCTATTTCGGTCCGAGGTTAGCTGCTTTCCACTTAAAACATAAAAACAAATTGCCAGCTAATGGTTGCCTATCGGACAATTGGATCTCGTAGAAAGTTAATCCTTTGGGTGTGCGAGCGAACACAAAAACACGTTTCGTATTTTATATATTCGTTTTCCGAGCAAATCCGACGCAACTCTTCAAACATAGGTGCCCTTTTTTCGCGCATTATGAAAATTGTTATCGACGTCGAAAAATTCTCGTACAACTCTTTATTAATGATATAAAATTTTATAACGCATGAATAATAAGAAAAAAATGCAATATTACCTGAATATAAAAACTAAGTACGAATTTGTTCGCGAAAGCTTTTGAGGTTGCCGACGCCTAGACCATTTACATATCACGAACACACACGTTACCAGAGGAAGTGTGAATTCCCCCAGTAAATTTTTATAATATTCCAGTCGGGGAGTTAATGCGCAATAATAGGTCTAAAACAGAATTATTATCCACAGCGGGATAAATGCCGAAATTCCAGCGGTCGACAAACTCTAGGGGCAATGGGGTTCAGTTCTAAACATACCTTCGCATATAAAGCAAACGTTTATCATACGTGTGTTAACGTGCATGTCTACAATATGTTCCAAACTACCGTCCTGATGTTCTATGGTCATGTGAGTGTAGGGGAATATTTCCGATAATTGTAATCAAAGCCTGTTTCAATTCAATCAAAAAATAAATCGACGGAAAAAAATCTATCCCATTTATTCGTTATTGCCGAAAAATTATATAAATATATAAAAGAGATAGGGATACGTACGTTTCGGAGCAAACAATTCTCCGCCAGAAAAATAACATCAAAAATCCATTTTTCCGTTCCATTGCCGAAACGAAATGCGCGCGTCGAAGGTAATTTTGTCGAAGTCGGAGAAAATTGTCTGGGGCCCGTGGAAAGGAAGACGTTGTGGAGGCTCACCTGCCCTTCGCCTTCTGCGATTCTTGGCCGAAGAGCTTTTTGGCGGGAAAATGCTCCAGATCCGTATCGTCGAGGCTGGGGAACGAGAAAATTCGTCTGATTACGAAACGTTGATATTCCGTCTCGAGCTTTAGTATTTTTCGCTCTAGTGTATGTATGGAACGCGAGTCGACTTTGTGTGCTTTTCGCGTATAGGGTTGTTCGAATTCGTGTGATTTTTTTGTATTAATTTACTATTGATATTATCATAAACTAGCAATCAACGCAGTTTTGGAACGTAACACCGAACAGACACACACAGAATAGCACTATTATATAGTTACTCAAGTGCAGTGGTATAGTGAGGATATGTCACAGTTAAAGCATTAAAATGCATAAATGTATATTATAATTCAAGAAATGAAGAACTAAGGAATCTAATAAAATAAAGAGTCTAGGAATTGATCACCCCTAAACTAAAAAACCTATAATTATGAAAGTTAAGTGGAAGCCTAGATCTGTTTCCAACTTTGTGTAGTTCCATTAAAAAAAATGATACTAAATGCATTAACTTAATATTTCGATCAATTAAATTTTATTGGGTAGCTCTATAAGTATGATTTCTTGCCTCGCCCACTGAACTTATTTAAATTTTTCGACATAATCGAAGCTCATTATCCGTTATGGACATCCGTATAAGAAAATTCAAGTCGTCCGATCTGTGCAGGAAGTTCGAGTTGTGTTTTATTATCGTTAAGAACGTTCTAGTTAATTCCCCGGTCGCGGTTTTATATGGGCGGATAATTGTTAAGTTGTATTGTTACGCTCGTAACGCTCCATTAATTTCAGATTAATCACTGTATTATGTGAACATAATTGTGTGCGTGTTCTTTATACGCGGCTCTAAAACTTATGCACGGTCTTTCGTTATTTCCGAATGGCGTTGTTTGCCATACAAATTGTTATACTGTCGAAATAGAAGTAGAGTAGCTTTAGATTAATTCTATAGAAAATCTTTAGTATGAACTATTATAGATGTATTATATAATTATGGTTATATTCAGTTTGCACTGACATGCATGTTAATTAGATTATTGTAATTTGATTCAGGTTAATTCAATCAGTATGAAGGCGATCGAATTACACTTGCTTCACTTGGAAACTGCATATCAATCATAACACCGAATCTCGTTATCAATCATTTTTTTTTATATAGATCAAACCTGAGTCTGTTTTTGTTTCTGATAGAAATTTTTAGTCACTATATCAATCTTCTTTTCTCGAACCCAATAAAAAACTCATGCGCGATTCACTCACAAACACCGCGAAACGTTCATGCGTGAATCACGCATTGATCTAAAGCGGACTCATTGTCGTTTTTATACGACAATGCGTCAAATATTATTAACACAATCAAAGTTTCTTATAAAAAATGATATTATAGAACGTGAGCAACTATCGAAAACAAGATCGCACAAATCCAGTCAACATGATAGTTTTCAGCTTTAATAATTTAACACGTCAACCATCCGCAAGAATCGCGCGTTAGTCTAAAGCGGACCTCAGTGGCATTTTTATGCGACACCACGTCAAATATCATTGACATAATCAAAGTTTCTTATAAAAAATGATATTATAGAACGTGAGCAACTATCGAAAACAAGATCAGACGAATCCAGTCAACACGATCGTATCCGGCTTTAATAATTTAACACGTCAACCATCCGCAAGAATCGCGCTCCGGCGCAAGTTTGACGTGCACAAACTCACTCGAACACGGATCTCGGCAAATTTGCATAGAGCCACTTTCGCGGACGATCCACCGAAACCGACAAACTTCCTACAACTAGGAAGAAAACGAAGACGAGGCTTCCTCAGGTGGAGCCGACGGAGTACGTGATGCGCCTATCTATACCACGGACCCGCCCACAATGCCGTTCCGTTATCGAGTTTGGATTATCTCACACAATCTGTAGTAACAAGTTCGCCCCGACCGATGATTATGCTATTAGCGAGTCTGCGAATAGCCTTGGGTCTCTTTGATCCAACTTTGACCGGGTCGCTCCTTTAATTATCGCTGCTGGAGCTGATTTAAGAAATCTTCGGGAGCGAGGGTCGGGTTCGAAGGTGTGCCGTTTCACAGGTTGCATTCTGTGCAGAGGTGGTTTGTTTAATCGCTTGAGGATTGTGATCCATTAATCAAAGGCTTTGTGAGTTTTATTGTTAGTATAAAGGTCAATTTATTAGTAAAAAATGATTTTAACTAGCCGAGTATAAAGCGTTTATAAATGCCGCTAATTATGCAGAATTCGAATCCTGTCGGGATTTGATAAGAGCCGCATGTCATTTTTCTTTATTAATTAATTGTTATAGAGTTCAAATCGTATTTCGGTGTCGCAAGATCATTTGTGTGTTTATACCAAATTACTAAGCAATCAAACCGTTGAATATATGAACGCAGTTTTGGAGCATTACATGGACACATAGACACACAGAATAGCAATATTATTATATGTATATAGTCAGATGATTCAGGAGACGTCTATCGGCGACCAAGGCTTCTACTTGTGTTTGCCTTTCTTCACTTTTGACCTTATATCTTCTTCCAATTATACCAAATCTAGAATCTGACCACTCCTAACTAAAAAATCGCACATGAAAACACAAAATCCAAATCCGAATCGAACTATATTTTATTTTGATTCGTCGATCGAAGTGAATACATCCGTATCGGATTGAATATGCACAAACTTCTAATGGATTCTATTTCAAGCATATCCACTATCGCGAATTCGAGCGACACGTGTCTACGCACATACTAGACCACACCAACTCCACAGTAAACAGCGATAATAAAGTGAGTGTCTGGTGCAGTTTGAGAGTTCTTCATTCGCTCGCATATATTACGTTTCCAGAGGTGCACCTTTGAGAGCAACCCCTCTGCTCTGCTCCGGTGGATGCTCCGCCTCATGCATATATGCATATCGATCGTTTTAAGCGATTTTTGACTGAAAGAGAGGAGCTTAAGCCGGGAACACACTTCTGAGGTGGATTGGATTAAATTTGGTTTCGTAAAATGATTATTCAATTTTGATATGGAAATCGGTCGTCGTATTTAAATCGAGGAACGACTCGTTGAGTGAAGTTAAACTTTTGAGTCGATGAATGCATTTTCATATATTTAATAAGATTTATAAACTGCTTAAATTTGTTTGTTTTAGTCATAGATATTTATGTTTTTTTGATTTTGGATTAGAAAATGATTTAGATGTAGAAATACGTCCCAATTCTCGTATTCATCTTTATATACTAATCACATTATTCGCATGTTCATACAATACGTATTATTTTTTTTAGATAGAAAATGACAGTATATATAGAAGTTTGTTTATCTCCAAACATATTCAGATCTAAAACTTGCACTCATAGTGATTATTATTCCTCTTGTTAAGACCTTTTAAACGGTAAGTACTACAATTATATCTATCTATAGAAACCCTGTACCAATTTTCCTAAAATCATTTCCTTTCAAATGTCTAGGGAATAAATTGAAAAAAATAAATTCCTAAAAACTTTAGTAAAGATCCTTCTACATATTAAATAAAAAAAATACAATAAATTGATTTTTGAATTATATTATAAAAACTACAAATGAAAACCTCGTAACGCGACTCTCTCAAAATCGAGCGATTTTAACCTTCTATTAACCGCAATGAATCTATATTATAAATACGCTAACAATGCTTGAAATTTTCAGCCAGCCCGTGCCTTGAACCCGGGCGTTAAATTTATTAACCCGCGCCTTACACTCCGAACTACGCGTCGTAATTACGAAACTGCACCGCTTAATGTATATAAGGCGTAAATTTTTTTTTATTTCACACATAGATGGCAATAAACACATCCGTGGCAATACGAAATTTGATTAATTCCGAACAATTTTGATACACATGCGCCTACTGCTAGTATTAATAATATACTTATATATTTTTCGATTATATACGAATTTATTTCACTAAGCAGACTTAGAATGCTCGAATATTTCACTGAAATTAAAGAAAAAAAAACCTGAAAACGAACGAGAACGAGCGGGTCGTAAAAGCGCGCGAAACAAGCGGTCGGCAATTAAAGTGAGAAAAAGGCGGTTGTAAAACCCGTACCTCCGTTGAACTTTTGTCTGTCGTCATCATCCCGCCCATCCTCAGGAAGGTTCGGTGGGCGGATCTTCGGGTGGAAGCTTTCACGGCGGTGAGCAGCCGGAATATCGGGTAATTTGTTTACGTTGTAACAACTTCTTCGCCTCGGTCTCGGCTAATTTAATTTCTCGTGACAATCAGGAATTATCTCCCGCAGCCGGCTGGATGCTGTGCGATAGCCTGGCCAGGAAACTCTAGTCCTCTTTCGGATTTGATTACCGTCTGTAGGGAAAGAAGGACGACGCGGTGTCCTCGTTTGCTTGCGTTCCCTGCTGAGGCTTCACGCAGAATTGACTCGCTTCGGTGCCGCTGCGGCAAATGGGGAAAGGCATAAAAGTGTGTTTCAGAAGTCGGGAAATGTGTTTATTTTCTGCTCTCTTGTTTGTCAAAATAAGGTCGAATTAGTTGTATAAGATATTTAAGAAATTCATCTTTATAATGCATTGTTCTTGCCGAGGCTTCACGCAGAATTGACTCGCTTCGGTACCGCTGTAGGAAATGGGGGAAGGCATAAAAGTGTATTCCAGAAGTTGTAAAATGTGTTTATTTTTTACGCTCTTATTAGTCAAAATGAGATCGAATAAGTTATATTAGATATCTGAAAAATTCATCTTCATTACACATTTAAAATAATTCGATCTTAATATGGGTCAAAATCGTAAATTTGTTCATCCCACTTTTGACGCAGCGAGTTCTAAGAATGTTGTTCGACAATGCTTTAATGTGACTCATGCTATTCTGGACTTTTTACTCACTTATCTTCAATTAACTACATACTTCAAACTCAAAGATTTCAAGCATTGACTATCTTCTTTTTGTTCCTCGATCTGAAAAAATGACGTTTTTTATAATTGATACCATCTAAGTGTTTGCGATAATATCTCAAAATTAAAGTCCCTTTGTCACCTTCTAAAAGACATATCAAGCATACAAGATTCAGGAAAAATTAGTGTAGATGCTCAAAAATAGTACTTTGAAGAATATTGACTATATAATTTGTATATCTTTGTTAAAATAATATATTTTTGACTAATGAAATGCACCTTATATTCATAAACAAAAATGGGAAAATTGGTATCCGGTTCCAATGGATATAATCAAAGTCTAATTTAAAAGGTCTTACCAAGAAGAAAAATATTTACTAAAGTAAAAATTGAGTAATATGATTAATACAAAAACGTGAATTAATGTAAAACTACCGACATGGCAGAGTTTTTTTACATCAAAATTCTCTTCAAATAATACATAAATTACAACTATCGGAGCCGGTATCTAGATCCATACATTGTCTTTTCCTTTCTAACAAAATCATTTTTCGATTTAAGTATACAATTTTTGAGAAAATCTATCGACTGGACGTTCCAGCAAACGACTCAGGTCCCGTATCGAAGTTATCGGGATTCGAAAGGAAAAGGCGCGCCGGATGTCGGCATCAATATCGCATCTCGCAACACTCGGGGGACAACCATAATTGAAAATCAATAGGCACAAACATCAGCGACACACCAGCCGAAAACCGGAGCATCTGATACGAGAATATGAGCATATCTGCCATGCTCCGCAAAATGTAGATATATTAGAAAAATCTAAAATGGATGCTCCGTATCGTATTGGAGCGCGCGGCATGTTTTATTTATGAAGGTATGCAAATGTAAAAATCTCGGCACGATAATTAACCATTTGATCCTGTCTGTGGTGGGACGTGTTTCGGAATCGGTTACGTCCCGAGTCATTATATGTTTGCCAAACAGTTTCCAGCTAACCGAACCCCATCCTGAAGGATTCGGAAGATCCTTTGAGGCGTTCGTTAGTATTCAACGCGGCTTTATACATCATTCCCGTGCAAACACACGTGTATATGTGTTTATTCAGCGAATGCAATATCTATCCGTGTACGGCTTCAATATTAAACACATTTATGGATTGAATACTAATATGCATCTCTAGAACGAGATCTTTGAATAAAATGAGTGAAAATACGTTTTTATTATACGGTTGAACCTTTTAATATGCAATTTCTAAGATTCAACATATGAGACGGCAAGCTTTGCGAGATAAATTTTCTTTGATTTATCCTATTTTAAAGAAACGAAAAGAAGAAAATCATTTTCAGCATTTAAAACGAAAAAAATGATTGCTCAATAGTGTTCTTTTGTTAATTAATTTGAATTTATGAACGTACGTTCGAAAAAACAATTTGTCGCTATGGAAACATTTGTTATTTAATACCGTGTGACTCTATAAGGTGACGTTGAAAATTTTACAAAAGGATCAGAATCCATTTACACTACATACTCGTAGAAACTGCTATTTTTCAAAACTCTGATCTACCGATTGCTCATCTTATTGAACCAAGTGAGTACATATGTTTATTAAAGTATCTCAACGAAATAATCGTATGGTTAGCTCAATACAATGTCGTTTTTTATAAGGAACTCGTTTCGAAATTAGGCAACTATTCCGATTTTAATACGTGTTTTATTTCCACGTATTAGCAGCTTCAACAGTATATAAATTTTCAATATCGCGAATGTTGAAAATTAGATTGAACCGTTTTTAGATTCGAAAATTTTTCCCGAATATCATGACTGAAGCGTTAATTTAGCGCGAGCCGAAACGTATGGAGCGTTATTGAATTCACGTATTAATTCAATGATTTCCAAAACACGAAATAGCTTTAGAGACAGACCGTCGAGCTGTCAAATGGATGATATGTTAATCTAGTTCAAAAGGTAAAACGTGTATAAATATACCCGAGCCGGCACCAATTCGCTCAGTCAATAAATCGCGAAGTTCCCATTCGATTTTTTCAACGCGCCACGTGTACTTTTTTTTTCAGAATTTTCCGAACGCGAAATGCGCAAAACCGGCATTAAAAATGGAAAGGGTTGAAAATTCGAAAATGAATAAAAATGAAAATAAAATCCTAGCGCAGGGCGAAGGGAACGCGTGTTAACGGATCGTATTCACGCGAACAAACTTCACGAGCACGCGATCCGTTTTCGCGTTTTCTTAATAAATTAAACAACCCCGTACCATCGCGTACGTAGGTCTGTATGTGCTCGCAACATTTCAAAGTTATTAACTTCACAAAGCGGAAAGATCGATTCGAATTAAACTGCAAAAACGATACAGTTGCCCCCGAACTAGCGCGGGATTTATATAGGGAAAAGTTAAGGGATGTTCGGGGTCCTTCAGACCGTGCTCCTCAGACCGCGACGCACCCGATACTCCATAAACAACACCTGATGAATATATAAATCAGGGTGAATGGCTAAAGCCCACGCGTCTAACAAACGACCACCGTTTATCATCAAATCTTGAATATTTTATGACGCGAGCTCGACTCGAGCGCTCTTTCTCTTGTGCCACTTCAAACTAATTTCTCAGACGCAAAAAAAATGAGTAATTTTGTACCAAATTTGGTCAATGCTCTACTTTTTAGGCTTTTTTTTATAAGCTGAAAATGAAATTCAACTCCTGCTTATTTGGCACTTGTAAGGTTCCAACCGATAGCCGCACAAGACAAACTAGCCCCTCAGAGCCTCTATATCACGAGAACCGAATTTTCTCTTGAAAAGCCATTACACATTAGTTGCGTACAACTCGCGCATAGCAAAGGCATTTAATGTGGCCCATTCGTAGCCACTTGTTACAATTTTCTCGACCCGATACGGCGCCCTATGTTAGCAATAATGCCTGCGGTCTCCTTTAGCGCCGGAAAAGCACTAAACTGTGCTTACGTACGTATTATGTTATATGTACGTGTGTACGTACTAGAGCTCCGGCGAACAATTTACAATGGAAAGCTGTTATATTTATTGCGCCAGCCACTCGAGGTGAGCGTTACCTTGTTATACCTCAGGGTGGTTTCCGTACTACGTAATCCTGGAGGTGGAAGAGCATGGGGTCTCAATGGCTCTCCTCGGGAACCCGGAAAAGTTGCCTGCCCGGGAACAAACTTACACTTTCGTCTCCGGTTCCGTTGATGAGTGTAACTCGAGCGTTCAGCTACTAACTGCTTGTTAAAACCGTATTATTGGCTTTTCGTGATCACAAAGGTAAACGTTTTCGAACGCTCGTTTTAGTTCATTTTCTTATATATAAATAAAATTTATAATATTTATAGACTCCTTAACGACTTATCTTTTCAAAATAAAATTTTGCAGAGTTATTGTGTACATATTTGTGATAGTTTCTTCATCATTACATTTTAAATTCTTCAATTTTCGGTATTTTTACTTTGATGTTTCACAAGGGGTGCCTTATCTATAGCGAAATCGGTGCAAATATTATGCACTTGTCTTACACACGCAAAGAGATTTATTACTGGAGTTCATGATAAGTTTTAAGTTTATAGATTCTCAAATAACGCCAGGTCATAGAAGTTAGAATTGAATAAAAAAAGCATATTTTTACATGTTAGAGTTTCGTGCAAATCGCAAAAATGTCGGCAAACTTTTATGAAAGTCAACCTGTTATTACGAGTTGTAAAGAAATTTAGTCGTAATGTTTTCTGACACTTTCGTATCGGTTCATGATAAGATAATTTCGCGAAAATCTTTAACGATACCGCATCGAGTTAATTTCGAAGCTTTCGCGCGATATTAATTCGCATATCTTTCCATAAACATAGCGAACGAAAAGCACGCATCGCTCGGAACTTTTCCTTGAAAGTTAGCAACGTCAGTCGTAAATCAGCCAATAAAACGCAGAACCGAGCACGATAACGACAATAAACAATATACACTTTCTAACCGATTCGATACCTCGCAGGTCGTGATTCGCGACTATTAAAAAACTCTAGTGATAAAAAAGTCTCAATGAACCCTCGTACATACAATAATATTTTCGAACGCTCGTTAATATTTACGCTTTTAACGACGCACTTCCACGTGAACTTTCCACATACACAATTCCCGGAGAAATCTCCGAGTTTTTCCCGAGAAATCCCAAAGTTTTTCCTAGCTTTCGATTTTCGCCCACGGAAAAGCGTGGGCGGGGATAATCCGCGAGAAGCCCACCGCGAATAATCGACCGCCCTTCCTTCCAGCCGAGGGAAAATAATGGGTTTTATTTATTTTTTCCTCCACGGAACAGAAAAGCACAATTCGGCCGTATTATCCGGAATGAATGTGCGTCGCTTCGTATTAGTCGGACCCGGAGAAGTTTCGCTGTGTCCATACATACTGATGACCGTCATACGTCCGTGACCTGGGTCTCGGAGCACCACCTGCTCGAAGATGGGCGAATTTCATCTCGCCACCCCTGAATATATGTATATGGCGATATGGAACAGACCAAGGGGATCAAGTTACATGGTGAAAATTCTGAGAAAATGCGCTCAAAGTTGAGCATCTGCTTATAAGCATCAGAAACTGAATAAATGATTTGATGATATATCCCAGGACGGGCTTCGAAATCGTTCTATTCTTTTATTTTCATACTTAATTTTTTTACGGGTAATTATTACTCATTTTTATACAATTTTATCGATTAATATCATTCCCTTTTTTAAGTAAAAAAGTAAACCATAAAGCAGACTCCGGAGAGTAAGTTAGAGTATATGTGTTACTAAATAAGTCGAATCATCTCGAAAGAAATGTTCATTTACGGAGTCGTATCTTAACGAATTAAATTTTCACTTTTTTCAAATCAAATGAATCCAAGTATCTAAAATAAACGATTGAATCTCCACATTCAATGAAGAAAAACAAGTGACTCTCGTTAAAATAAGACTCGAACTCACACATCCCAAGTATACTGAATCGACACGCAAAAAAGCTAAATACCGCAGTACAATTGGCTGACTACATACACGTACACAGAAGAATTTTTGTACTCAACTGAATTTTGACAAAAATGTCACTTAGTCTCCTTGGTCTGTTTCGTCGTCATATAATGTTAGAGTGTCGGAATTCTATCCCTCGAAATCGCTCGCCGTTCCGCAGTTTGCAGGCTTCGTAAGTTTTCCGAGGAACGGAATGGCGTTTTCCTCTTGTAGAATTTTTATAACGCGCATTATACCTCGGAGGCGACACCAACTTTTTACATATTACGACGGTAATGTTGCTAGGGGAAGCTGGGGTCAAAGCGCGTACGCTCCTTCTTCCGAAGGATATCAAGTATGGATTTAAAAAATCTCGGCCTTAGAACTTTTCTTGCCTAATGCGTTACCTTTTTTATCTGACGCCACCTTTCTTCCACCAAAATGTCATAGAAAAACTTAAAATTTTTCGAAGCGAACTTACGATCTCGGTGACCTTATATTTAAATTAGCTTTTTTTTTTAACGGCGCACAATAAAACAATAAATCGCCTTTTTATACCTACTGATTTGTTATAACGATACGACTCGTGCTTTATGGCGTCGTACGATCTCGGCCGATTGCGCATATTTTTCAATTTAAATAAAGCAAAGATATTTTCGTATCATTTAATTTTAACCCCTCGAATTTTAATTGTGAATAGAGAGTGGGCGAGGCGATAACGTTTGATCGATCGCGACAATTTCGGGTAAAAGTAAAAGGCGACATTTTTGTGGGCGATATCGATCACAAGAATGTATGTTTGTTGGCGTTTATCAAACCAATGTCTTCCTTTTTGTGATTGAGGAGGTTCCGGCTCGGTGACTTCACCTCCCGTCTGAGCGGACTAAAATAAAATAAAATTGAATCGAACAAAAAATAAATAGGAAAAAAAAAACAAACTCTGTGTTCGCTCGAAGTAAAAAGATATAAACAGATAAAATACCTAGACTTTTATATATAAATCGAAAGAATGGAAGAACGTTGTCAAACGCGACGAAAAACTTTGCTCAATCACGGATAATGCTGCTATAACAATTTTACGACAGTTCCTTTCGATTTAACCGATATAAGTATAGCAAAACTTCATTAATCACGTTAAAAATAAACCAAAGCAAATTCTAAATAAATTTTCTTTATGCGAAGTTCACATTATGGCTTCATGAACAATTTTCGATGCAGCCCACTCGATCAATCAATATTCATATTCAGTTCAACAATACATTATTTTGGCTGCATTGATAAATATCTGCATATTTTGTACATAATGTACAGTAATAATATAAAATTAGTAATGTTTATACATAATGTAAGCCACAAATTAAAATAAACCAATTAAATTTCGACTTAAGCAATATTAATTTTGAAAAATCGACTTGAAGGAAAACTTTCGTTAATTGAGAGGTATTCGCTAGTTCGTAAAGAGGGGGCATCCTTTTTAATTTGCGACGATACAATTAACGCTAGGTACACGTCGAGGGGTGCAGGGGGCTAAAACCTACCCCCTTAATACATATTTATGTCGACGCGGGGGTAGAGGGAGATAACAAATTATGTAAGTTTGTTTACCTTACCCCCGGCAAGTTCACGATCGGCGTGACACGCATTCGGGATAAGGGCGGGGGCTCCGCCCTCGGGGGCCCCGACACCTAGCCCCTAAGAGACCCACCCTGCCCTACCCTCACTTCCTACAATTAATTAATGGCTTTAATTAGCGCTTACCCAGTTTATGAACGGGAAAAGTCCGCGCGCGCGAGACTTCTCTCCCCCGCTTTATTAATCGCATTATTAAGTATTTGTGTTGAGGAAGATGCGAAAATATCGACGATTCACAACAAGACCTTCTTCTTCTACTTCTCGCACACCCTAGGAGTTTCGTTAATTGAAATTAACGTCGGCGGCGACAGATTGAAATTTACGAGTCGAACGACTAACGGGCCACTCTCGCGAATCGAAAGTCTGACTCGGAATTAGATTCGCGATTAAATTGGATTAGACGGATAGGCGGACGTCTGTTCGGATGTCCGACAATGCGATGATTAAGGTGGATAATTAACTTTTCAACTTTTCCGAAAACGGATGTTTACTGCGATTGTTCTGCGTTCGTTTGTCCGCCGAACCGTAGAATTTAGCCGCGGCCTTTACTGAGTTGCTGCAGCCCTGCAGCCCATAAAAAATATTTTCAAATATTGACTCATCGTTATAATTTTTCATTATATTATATTTATTTTTAATATATTTTCATTGGAAAACTATTTTGTGTTTCAAATTCGTAGCTTCAACCCTCGTGAACGTTTTACGGGTCGCTATTGCCTAGGACGATTCTAGTCGGGGACTTTTGCGACGCAAGTACATGATTTCATTTCGAGAAAATTTGCAGAAAATCCGATTCGGATTGTCGTTTTTGTCTCGCTCCTAGCGGAATATAAATTTCCGCCTATTTTCACAACTTAAATTGAAACGGCGCTCGAGAAAAACAACGTTTCGCGCGCGTTTTCCTTTTTATCTTTTGCACTAGCGGAACTGCCGTGGAAAACATTAAGCGTCCTAATGTTACGGCTAATTAAAAAAACTGCTTTAATGGAAAAAATATCACGCGATTGTTTCCACTATTGTACGATCGCTTGAGAATGCATATTTTCAAGTAATGTAACACCTCGTAAAAAATAAATCGATGAAGACGTAAATCATTCGAGTTGGCTCTAGAAGACGGAACGTTTTAGATTTAAAGTGAAAATGGTGTGTTTTTGGCGCTCTCGAACGCGTCACCATCATTCATCATTATTTGCACACGATCGCGCCAATTTTCCGCCGGGAAAATTTGCCGGATTTCCAAATAAGACACATGAAATATTACAACATATAACAACCGTGTCGTTTCGCAACATAATAGTAGCTTTGTTGCACGATATTGTACTATTATTTTGAACAAACACTTGCTCAATAAGCGAACGCTAAAGAAAAATAAGCTTTTTGATAAATTAACACGAACTTTTTTTATGTGGCACAAATATAGAAGTTATTTGAATTAGGAACTAAACAAAATTTCGATCTTTTTTTAAAATATATTCATTTACAATAGTCCAAGCATTTGGTTGTTTTGCCTGGAATGTTTCTAAGGAGTTCGGGAAAAATATGTTTTATATAGATTTTGATGTGCTCTTTCCGAATTTTAACTTTGCCCTCTAGTATGTTTGCCGCTCGAGTCACCATATTGAAAAAAAAAGCATCAAGAAACAGTTTTTTGACATTTGACATGACAAGCTTATTATTTTAGTACAAATTTTACAAAGAAATGCAACATTTTCCAAATTCATTTATAATTGAAAAGTGTCCAGAATGAAAATCGGCACTATAAATTTTATATAAATCTATTAGATCGATCAAAGTTTTTTCTATGATTTTCACTTCGTGACCCATAAAATTTAATAAACATAAATATTTATAAAAAAAATGAGGACAGGAATATCGGGAAGTCGGTTCTTTTCCGTGTTGACGTCACGCAGCACATCGTAAGCGACACGCGAATGGCGGTCCCATAATTATTGCCCCATTAAAATGTACAGGGTGTTTTTTAACGAAAGCACGCGATCGAGACTAGACCTGCAAATCCATCAAAGTCTGCGAAAATTTGGTCACTTGTTCTATGTCACCGACGTCGAGGCTGAAACGTGATTTTTTTTCATGTATTCGAGCGACTTCAATCATTTTTTTCATTACGTTAATAGACTCTAATGAATCATAATTATTTTAATTTTTTAATTGAACTTTTTTCTTGTATTTTGAATATGATTATGAGTTTTGAATATTGCATTATGCATTTATTTTTGATAAATAATAAGCAGTTGTATATTCGAATGTCATTTTTTTGTTGATTTCATTTGAATATTCATATGTTTAAGTTACACTTTTCGACTGATGATACAATTCTAAATATAGAAAATTCAGAAAACCAACAACAAAACCACATTTGAATGAACGGCATCCGCTTAAGTGCGATAATTCGCGCACGAGCTACAAGCTTGAATTATGACCGTAGCAGTTTTGCAATCAATCCAACCCCGAATTATCTTTATTGCGCATTAATATTATAAAACGAAAATTTCATCATTGAATTATAATAAAATCACCAAATAATGGCTTAATTTTAGCCAACCAATAGTGCAGAGATATAAAGTGTTTGTGTTTAACATTTTATAAAATTCATTATGTGAATTCCTTTATGAATCAATCGTCTGTGATTCACGTTCAAATACGCATAGATCTTTATATATGGTACTTTCGCCTTGAATCAGACATATCATACGACCCATAATAAAGCAGATCATGGTAAAAAATAGTGAAAAAAAAGCACACAGGACGCGTAATGAACGCCGCGGAAATAATTTTCGGAAAGGGGCGAGTATTCACGTCACGTCACTGAACGGAACCGCGGGAAAAGCCTCCACGTGTACGCGTATCACGTAAATATGAGAAAAAATCGCGTTGCACGTTCGATATTGGCGAGTATTACGTGTGTATTATATCATATATCAGCGTTTCTCAATATGTTATCTTTCGGTGAAATATGTCGATAGATTGCGTTCGAATTTTCGGTAAGAGAGGATCCGAATTTGTTCCATGTGTGTATGTAAATTGTTTGTCGATGTAGGTAGTTTATGTGTATAACTAATGTACGATAACGATGCTAAATTTCGCTGGCGTAATACCGTTTAAATCTATTGCAAACGAAACGTGAGATATATAAATTCATCCGCGAGAGAGTGGATTTTATATCACGTGTGTAGCTTTCAAATTGCGATATAACAACATAAATATTAAACGTGCTCATTTATGCTATGGTAAACACATATTATAGGCGAAATCATTCATGCAATTTTATCGGAAAACATCATATGTAGATAAAGTTGATGACGAAAATCATCCATACATATCAATATTGTTGCTTAATAGTATCGATATGATATATGAGCTGTTCAGAGCTGAACATAACTAATTCCACTAAACAAGAAATTGAGAAAACGAACAATGTATTTGATGTTATTTAAAATCCCTTTCTTTTTTCCATTTTTCATGCAAATTTTGTTTACAATACCTAAACTACGAATGTGGTCAATTCACATTAGCGTACAGAATTAATCAAAATGTCTTCTAAAATAAACGATTCACTATCCGGTGGCAATTAAATTTTGACAATCAATCGTATTTCTCATCATTAAACAAAAAAGTATATTTATCACATGAAAGATTGTGACTATAACAAAGTGCTTTGACATTTAAGTTTAATTTTTGTCAAAAAGTAGAATTATCATTTTGAATACTGAACGACTCATATTTTAATTTAATTTCATACGAAAATTTTTGATATTTTGAATATCTTTCAATCTACAGATTGAGATATACTCAAAAAAACAGCAGCTGCAAAGAAAAAGCGCGCACGCGTGAAATTTTCAATTTTTCAAATTTTCGCGCCGCTCAATCGCCACAACACTCCTTTGAAATGAGTCTGAATTTGATTCGGTGACATCACGTTAAGTACACGAATGAGGAAATCCTAATTTAGATTATTATTGCGAACGGTGTCGCCGTACAGCTATGACGGAATCGTTTTGTATGCAGATCGTTGCCGTCGTATAATTTTCGCATTATTCGGGCCGCGAGACGCAAGAAAAGTTTTTTAGAATTTCAAATATTTTCATGCCGCAGACGAGCCAAGTTCACCGTCTGAAATGTGCTGCATGAATATGTTATATGGGGGCTATCGTATTTTGAAAAATCTGGATGAAAAATCATCTCAGTGGTATAAAGATAACGATCGAAGTTTTCTATTATTCCATTGATTAACTCTATGATTGTATGGGTGAATCTCGCATTCGAATAAATAGGTCAATCATGTTCGCTTTTTTGACAAGCCGAACAAAAACTTTATCAATTATGCCATGTTTTCGAATAGGCACAAAACACTCAAATATCGAAGCCGAAAAGCTCTCGCACACACGCCATCGCATAAAAACAAACTCACACACAAAGAACGTAAGGGCAATTTTAGAAATGGGAAAGTTTCAATTCGGCTTTTATTGCCTGCGCGGTATACGTTTATCGTCATTATTTCTACTTCGGTAATAACATGGGAGAACAATTCCGTCGAGTGAACACCCTGACCGACATAATAATGCAGCAATGTATTCCCCTTTTTTCCTCCACCGTCACGCGATATCCTAGAGCGATTTTCCGTTAATTTCTTCGCGAATTTTCAGTGTGTTCGCGAAAGTTCCGAATTTTATTCCGGCATTCAATTACCGAGCAAACACAATATAAACTGCGCCATTCGAAAGTTTTGCATTCGGTTTTCCCCGGCTGTGTTGCGAGACCGTTTCGAAGGCTTTAAAACACATTTTCGTGCACGATCGCGAAGACCAGATACTGTTAACGTTGCCAGCCGGAGTCAACCCCGACGCGTTATTGCGATTCGTGATTTATCGAAGTGCTAGAAAACATGAATTTCGCAGCTGTAAAATTATTTTATTGCCCATTTCGGGGCGTTATTAAAAACTTTCGTATGCCATTCCATGTTTGTGTTCATTCGCATAAGCAGCCAATAGTGCAGCTGTGCAATGCGTCTGTGTATGCCACAACGATTCAGCATGCTCGTTATGCTGAGTTTGATTGCTGATGACATGTCGTTTTTCTTGGTTAATATGGAAGCTTAGTCGTTTATTTTTATTTATTATAGATACATTTGCCGATATTTGCATCGATATCTAGTCTAACGGCTTTTGTTTCAATTTATGAGCAGTTAAAATTGGTATTTATTGATTTATCATCTATCTTTCGGCCTTGTGAAACTTGAGAAAATATCTCAAAATGTACAAAATCTCAGCATCTATTTTGTATGGAATTTGTAGCTAGTATCTGTTATAAAATAAAATAAAATGCGTAGAATTAATTCGATCAACTTAGCTTCATTTATTGTGCGCGTCTTTGCCTAATGCTATCTGTGCCATTTATGGTCAATATATGTATGTATGTACACACGTTCGTATGTTTATTTCTATCCTATGTGTAATTTATTATATCTTTATATAATATTTATGCTGTTTAAATATTCGGGTAGATATACCTGTACAAATAAATAGAAATATATTCAGCGTTCACAATATTTTTCAAAGTCATTCTGCGGTTGCATCTTGCCCACTCATCCGATTGCTATCATAGAATGACATCACTGTGCGAAAACAAGTTTTTTCACGAAGCGAAAACCGAACGTTTGAAACAACTGATCGCCTGTTAAGTGATATTTAAAGTCACGCAAATGATAGGAGATAATGTGAAAGTATGCTCGGCAACGTTATCGCAGTATGCAGCGGGTTACCGGGTCGAATACATTCGGAAAATTTTACGAACCGTTTTAAAAAAGAAAGAAGCGTAATCTATCTAGAATTCTCTTGCGATTCGGACTGTAAAAATGTAAATAAATATCACTCAACGGCGAGATTGCGTCAAAGAAAACTCGGCGGTCGCATCAATCATTATGTAGGTTAAAACAACGCGCCGTTTTCGTTTTCGGTGAAAATTCTTGTTATTTTACATAAACACGCTCTGCGGATAGACAAAAGTGTCGGAAGAGTCTCTCACTATATATCATGGTGATTTCTGGAAAGCTGCATCGTGATGAGGTCACGAAGAAAAGCAGAAGGAAACGATTCAAAGTGTACTTTTCAATGTGCCGGAGCGCATTGCGACAAGAAAATGCAGATTTTAAACGTATAAACTCACCATTATAATACAGAAAGAATTCTATTAAACGATACACATATTTACTAAAATATTTTTGAAATTATGATTTGTATTAATGTGTATCGGTTCAAATGAAATTAATTATCTTTTGAGACGTTTAAAGGGAGGTAATGTCGCTGCACTAATACGTCGAAATCGTTCTTCAGAGGGCTTGTAATTTTCTACGAGTTACATTCATCGCTTTGGGCGTCTTTTTTCGTGTTTTTATTACTGGGAAGCTTCTGCCGCTGACACAAATAGATATAATATATTTCACAGTTGCGGTTTTCCTTCGTATTTTTTCGCCTGTGTATTTTTCCTCTTTTGAAACGCGTTTAAGATCCTCATAATACTTACGCCTTCATTTATACGGAATGATAAATGTCGTCTACAATAAGGAAATACGACGCTTATTTACTGTGCGCTTTAAATAAAATTCGCCAGTTTGAGATTTAAAAATAAATTTCGCCGTTTGTTCGAATAAATAATTAAAAATTTCGGTCGTGACGATATTTTTTTCATTTAAATAACGATTCATTTTTTTTTTATTAAAGCTTAATCGTTTCTGAGGAAAGAATGAATTATTCATCTGTTGTGTACAAATGAAAATATGAAAAAAAAAACGACTCTTCAATAATAAAATTAATGTGAATTTTGTAACTTCTACATATTCCATTGGCACGATACTCAATGAGTTAGGTTAGTTAGCTTACTTTTTTTATATTAGGTTAAGTTAGGTTAGACGATTTTGATGAATCACGTCATATGTTATACCGATTGTATATGATATTCAAATTATCAATTTTGCAATATTTACACTGAAAAGGTTTCAAGTCATACTGTAGTTGCATATGCAGTTACAACTTTCTGGAATACCACGCAAAATCTATTCATAGCAAAACATCGCATCCCGAAAAGTTACTGTAATTGCAATACAATATGCAACCTTAACATACCAAATAATTGCCCCATAATAAAAGTCGAAACTCGTACCAATACCTCGACCCGATCAAAGCATCCAAACTATCAAGCCCCGAAGCAAGTCGATCCAGTTGTATCGGCGGAAGATTACAACGAGCAGCGTCGATATTGTTAACAAAGTTCCCATCAAAATATGCGCAGCTTCCTTCCAAATGCACAATATCGATTCAGACGCAGTCCAAGTTGGACGGAGCAATCGCGTCTGCGGTGCGGTTCAGAGATCCCGACGAGTTAAAATAACTGGATGCGGCCGCGATAACAACTCGGTTAGGTGGTTGAACTAAAGCAGATTATACTCCACCCAGGGGGATGAAGAGACCATCCACCCCGTGGAAAACCCAGAGGATGGACACAGAAGTTGCTCCTAACAGAGCTGATAGAACAGGGAGCCTTCCGGAGCAGACGTCTCATCCGAATCGAAAACAAGCCTATCGTGCGGCGTGTGCTTGGGATCTCAATGGGTGTATCGTTTCAATGTCTATCTATTGTGTGTTTGAGATGTTTATTGTTCAATATGTCGATGATGTCTGATTGAATTTTACATATTGATGCAGTTATTCTTTCTCGTACATGATTAAAATGTGTGTGAAGGGATCGCAATATTAGGAGGAGTGACTGTACTTTGAGTGCATAAGTGAGTTATTAAGACAGTGTGACTTTGAGCGTGGTTAGGCAATAACTGATTCTATGCACGTATTGATTCATTATAGATATTTTCGAGTTTTTTCTAGGTTCATTATAGGTCTAATTTAAACCTTTATTGGAAAATTTTGATATTTGGAATGGTCATACATAGTATGAGAATTAAGAAAAATAATATTTTCATATGTATATCATACACACATTTCATTCATTATCATGACTAGGAAATGCAATAGCAATAAAATTTTCATTTGAAATTCATTCGTATCGAAGCCAATAGAAATATTGTTTTTTCAATGCTAATACTGAAATCTTTTGAGAAATATATGATTATAATTTGAAATTAAATGAGAAAATAGGCTAATGAAGATAATTTTCATCAGTGAAAGACCATTCTAAGGGACTGCAGGGCTGCAGGGTTGCAGCTTCATCTATGTCAAATAAATATTTGCTATTATTAACGTTTCATTAGCAATTTTTCTGTTAAAACATTATGATTTTTTAGTATTTATTTATTTTTCTAATGTACCCCTGACAGTTTTCTTTTTCATCTTCGTCATTGCAGTTTCTACGTAAACATTCTAAACATTCACTTCTTAACATTCGACCAAAGCAATTGAAGATTGATCTTGATTTCAACGAAAATTTTAAAACAAATACTTCATTACAATTCTACTTTGAATCGAGAATGGCAAATAATAAAAAGCGTACGGTCGAGAATGTTAGATTCGGCTTAGTGTTTCAGTGCGCCTCCCTTGGGACCTCACTGGCGACATTTCCGTGGTAAATCTGTGCGACCTTATCGCTGATAGTACGAAAACAATGGAGTCCCAGCACAGCGCAGACGAAAGTTTTGAATGAAAACAAATGGATGTGAGCACAAGAGACGCTTACGTCTTACAAGTGTCATCCTTTGTGTGTGTGTGTGTGCATATGCTGTATACACATTCGTCTATAATTCTGTGAACTAGTATGTTGGAATGTGTCCGAAGTTCTTCGGATGATATATATCTTGATTCCTTCTGAATATCGTTTAAGTGTTTGTGTATGAAAGTTTTGAACTCGGCTGAAATTATGGAACATATTTTGTGGAAAAAATCTATGTGATAGATCGAAATATCAATAGTAGATTTTTTTTCATTATAATGAATAAAGCAATTATTTTATGGCGCTCAATTAAATCGTTTAGTGTACGAATAAATTTTTGAAACAAAAAATAGATTAAAAATATGAAAGTACTTGATATAGTCAATACTTTTCATATATGAAATATATTCCCTGATTTATAAATATAAATACCATTAAATGTCAAAATCTGTTAGGCCGTCAGATAATGAATCATCTATTTCAGAATCCATTTTAATTAATTCTACACTCTAATGAGAACTGAACACATCCATAGCTTATAACAAACAAAATTTCTATGTATATAATTTTGGATAAATAAAAAGAATTGACGAAATTTTTAAAAACGCATCAAACATCTTACATAATTTTTTATCATTTTTTTTAATACAGTTAATCCCTTAATGCACTGAACAACTCAATTATCACTGACCTTTAAAATATAATACATACTTAAAAGTACAATAATTTCAAACAGCATATGTGAACATTTCATTCATGACAATGCGCTGAAACACACAACAATAACATTCGCTCGCAAAACAATAAAAATCGAAAGCGCATTCCGTAGTAAGGCAACGCCTCGCATTTATAACTCTAATCTTGTACATTATATTACATTATAAAATATAGCATAACATACACACGTGCTAGTGGCACCCGTCTTTTAACGTGTTTATTTTGCTTCGTTGTTTCAGATGCCAGAAAACCGCTGAATTCTTCGCTCCTCGCATTCTGCATTCCAAGGTAAGTTGCTTGATCTCGCAACGGTTCTATTTTGCGGAATTTCTCAAGGGTGGCCGAAGCGAATCGCACTCGTCATGCAAATGATATATGACTTCTGTGCGAAATAAAAATTTTAAATCGTGTCAGTTACAAATTTAAATCCACGACTAAGTATTCGCGGTTACGTGCGCCGCTTATTTCTGACGCTGTACTCTTCTCCAGATCGGTTTATTAATGTTTCATGTCATGTGTGATATATATTTTTTTGACTTTATAAACGTAGATTGTTTTATTTTTAGTTCTACTTAATAATTTTCATTAGTTAATGTTGAGGTAATAGATTTAATCTGTAGGTTTAATCTCTAGGCGAAATCTCTTTGTCATTACAGCTTTAATGACTGCAGAAAATTCTAAGTATACTTATTTTATTATTTTCGCATTAGTCATACAAAACGTCTCGGCCAATTTTGATGACCTCTATATACAAAAAACATAAGTCAATTAGTGAAACAGTTTGTTTTGTATACTTCAGACAAATATTTAAAAATAAAAAAGACAAACTCATCTTGCATATTGCGTTCAAATTTCGAAATCGATGAGTTTTTTTTTATCTTAATTACGTAATCCAAATTCGATAATTAAAACTAGTCTGTTAAGGTGTCAATTCATCCAACATTTAATCAACCACTCGATTCAATATTATATTAAAATAAAAAGTTGTAACATAATTCACCAATTGACTCATCTAACCATTAGTTTTTTTATTACACCTACCATAAAACAGCACATCAAACAATGAATACTATTAGTATCATCGAATTAATCAAATCCAATAATTGCACTAGACTAGCGAGCGGTACTTATTTTAAATAGTTAATCGTTCAGTATGTAGATAATAATAGCAGTGCATTCTAAAGAACTGCAAGGTTGCAGTCTTCCTTGTATATGAATACTTCAATTGTTTTACTTAATTTTAGCTGTTTATTGATTTATCATTGTATTTTTAACTATTTTTCACTTCAATTTCGTATATGAAATCACCCATGTAAAAATTCTCACCGATCGTCACAGACATGTAGCTCATCCACCACTGTTTTCAACATCAGATACATGACACCTTTATCCACATATTTATTTAAATCTCTATAAATAACCAAGTTTATATCTATCCAAATACATAAACCATCAACAACACAATCCCAATCGAAACACCCATCTACCATTCGACCCACATTAACACCGATCTTCGATGCAACCGACCTGATGGATCGGCGTCGCACAATTAGACCGGCGGAAGCTCGCCGGACCCGGAACCCCCTAACACCCCATAACATCCCTAAACCCCCTAACACCCCATAACATCCCTAAACCCCAAAACCCCCATATCACCCCTAAACCCCTCGAAGCCCCCATTCACCCCTTTATAGCCCCGTGCCCCGTCGGCGTCCGTGTCCGGTGATGGATGAGTCGCGGGCGCCGCCATTAATTACGACGGTGGCCACCTGTCCTGGGAGAGTGTCCGGCCGCTTTCCTATTTGATAGCCGCCACCGTAATGAATGCCGTCCGACTCGGAAAAACTGCGCTTCGAGTGGGGCCGTTGGCTGCCGTTAAAAAATATGTCGGTCGACTGAGGCTGCTGCATTGCCTCCGGAGTGACTTATGCGCTCCGTTCTTGTGCCGGGTTTTAGATGCTGTTAATATGTTGAAGGAGAATTGATGTTGCTTGAATAGGCTGATTTTTATTTTACATAGTGAAAATTCAGGATGTGTTGTATTTGTGCAAAATTAATTGTTAGGATGTATAATAGTTTGACATAGAAGTATGGAAAAATACTTGAAGTCTGCTTGACGTTTACTTGAAGTATGCATGATGCTTTTGTAAGATTGCTTTGGTTGAATTACATAGTTGCGAGTCCACCAACTAAAGTTTTGAAATATTTAGGCCGATCTTTCCACTACTTCGGTTAACTAATCAGAGAGATACAGTTAGTTCTTCAGACGTTAGTCAACTACAAAAGCAACGAAATGAACGGCGTTTATAGTTTTGAGTTCGACTTTGTTAGGCATGAAGAAAGAAACAATTGACTTATACTGATTTTTTTTTTAATTCCATATAATTTTATAATTTTAAATATATTATTATAATTAAAGCTGAAAAATATGAATAAATTACATTTTTTAATTTGTAGACTTATACCGCTTTAAAAATAAAATGCACAATTTTGATTCAATCTTTTAGATTTCAAATTTTTCATAGAAAAATAACTGCATAATATTCATTTGTTATGGTTATAATGAAATGTATTTTCGTATTTAACCTCACTTTCTTACCCTAAAAGGGTCTTTAAGAACGTGGCCGCATTAATAACTTCATAATCTTGTCTATTTGTAAAAGTCCACTGGAATGTGTGAGTATGAAGATGCATGCATTAAGAGAACGTGATGATGACAAAGCTTCATACAAGTTGTTTACTCGGAGATGTAATTATTGTGAGATAATTTGTCATTAGCACCTTTAGAAGTAGATACATTTAGAATGTTTATTTTGATAATTTATTAAATGCAATTTTCTATAGAGTTAAATTGCTTACTAAGCTCTTCGTAAGTCTCCTATTTGGTATTGGTTCAATGCATTATATTGTCTTCCCACGATTTGAGGGTTTCTGGTCTAACATTTGCGGTAGTTGCAGTTAATGCTTCTGATAACCAAGTAGGTCAACTTAGCAATTCTTAAGTACATACATATTTGTATAAAGTGCATCTAAAATTACGGTTTGTGCTAATTTATAAATTTATTTCGAGAAATAATTTCGAAACGATCCTACATATAACGCTCAAAATTTTATTCAGCAATAAACCGATTTTAATTGGCCGATTAACATTCCTCACCACGCATAAAGCATTTAAAGCATTCTGCAGAATATCAAAACAATCACACGACCAATATTTCAAAGCGATTTTTTTTTCATCTAGCACAAACATTTTTCCGTTCGCGTTATACGCAGCGCTTTCATTTCGAAAACGATGATTTTCGTCTATAAAAATAGTTTCGCGTTCGATAAATTTACTTTTCATTGCGTCCGCGTAAATATAGTCCGGCTCAGAGGCGAATCCCACCTGCGAATATTCTTAAAATTAATTTATTTCGCAGAGTACTAAACTGAAGAAAAAAAAAGGCGGCGAGAAGCAACAGATTGATATACGACGAATGCTTTTTTCGTTCTCCCGGTTACGAGGCCCGACACCTTTATTCAAATTTATGGCGGTCGACGCCGTTAGCGAATACACACATAACGATCGCGAATTTTCCAATTTTTCCGACATTTTCGAAATTGAATTTTTTCGCGCTCGTGCGCGCCTTAACGAAATTTTTCACCTCCGCGTTCGCTGTTTATATTCCGCATTACGGACGACCTTTGCGGAATCGTCTCTGCTTAAGCGATTCGAATACTGTAAACGTACGTTCGAATTATTTATTGCTATCTAATATTTTTATATTTCTTAATTAATATAATTTACTTTAAAGTGAATAAATACAACTGATAAGTTACAAACTCTAGATAATTTCAGCAATAAGCGATAAGTGGCACTAAATCGATCGAAATTAATTGTTATAGATAGAGTGAGAAATCATTTGGTAAATATTTAAATTAATATTTTTTTCAAATCAAATATTCTAAAGAAATGATCGAGTCTCAATATCAAATACATTAAAAACTTCAACTATGAACTGAAAAAATACCCCAGAATATCAAAAATTAGATGGACTTTCACTCTAGTATTGTATCACGTATTGGCAGATGAATTTCGTAGCTAAAATAAGACTAAAAAATAAAAGTACATGTCGAAACACATTATTAGAATACCTACCCACGCAAATACATAAATGCAATACTACAAAACTGTGCAAATGAAGATCGTTCTTTATAGTTCGACCTCAAAATGGCCAAATGTCAGTTCGAAAATCAACTGTAATTGATTAAAAAAAACGATAAATGAACTCAAACTCAAAATCACGAATATGCTTAATTGACATGGCATTCAGAAATATACGATGCAGCATCAAATGCATACAATTTTCTAGTGACATTTCTATTCTAAAAATGAAACTCCCCTATGTTATGAATTGAGTATGAATCACTGAGCTTTGCGCTTAGTCTCGATCATAATTGCTTCAATCAACGAGCCCATAATATAACGTTTCAGCCTGAAACGATTCCGGGGTGAGCTATTTTCATACTTCGGAGTGAAGCAAAGATTACAGATGTTACGATGAGGCGTCACATTCTTTTTTGTCTCCTCGTTAGATGCCATTGCAAATTACCCGCGGTACACTCTCACCGAGCTTCTTTCATCTTTCAGCTTTTTTTATGCTTCTTCGGAGCACGTATTTATATTGTACGACGATGCCAAAGTACTCTAATTTTAGGGACGAGAATCCGACACTTTTTTTTTTGTCGCCGCTAAAGGTTTCAACTCTCAATTATTCACTTTCCGCACACGCGTAATGCGAAATGGAAACACACGGTTCGTTTGATGGAAAAAAAAAACGCTCGTGTAAATAAATTTCGCCTAGTGAAAAATTCGATTATTTCAGCAGCGGAGCGGTGATGAATTTTATTCGGGTTGTTTGCGAATGTGAATGAAATGTTGTCTTATTCAAAATTCAATATGGTTGTGTTCGAAATGTGTACAAATGTAATTTGTGCATAGTTCACGTTTTGGGTGTAAAAAATGTAGGTATGTTTTACTTATGATCGATTTAAGTATTTTTTTTATTACATTTTTTAGTTATAATTAAATTTTATAATGTAGTCTTATTCACAAGTTATATAGAAACTCGCTGACGCAAAGTTCAGAATAAATTTACTCCGACCAAAATTGCATGAAAGAAATTTCACCGTTATAAACTTTAAAAACTTCAGCTATAAAATACTGAAATAAAAATCTCATTTAACGAGTCATCCGTGTTAATTTTTCCATAAGCAGAATCAATCGAAATTTACATAGTGAAAATGCGAAAATCCAAAATATCTCCCTCTTTAGAATTTTCCACTACTCAGCGTTCCAGCTCAAAATGAAATTTATTAAATGAAAAATAATATCAAGTGACGTAGTTTATTTTCCGATGACGAGGGTTAGCCGCGTTCGCGTTCCAAAGGGTTGAATTTCGCACTCGAAATTCCCGAGCAAAAACGTTCGCGAATCGAGCCAAAAACACACTTTTACGACGAATCGCTAAAAATTATAATTTTAACACGAATTCAACACATTTTACGACTGCAATTTAAATGAAATTCTTTGTAAATGGCACCGACTAAACCAAGCGAATATTTTCTGTTTGTGCGAATTGCATCTATAGTGTGTCGCCAGCCTTTCACGAGATTCGCTCAAAGCGCGTCCAGCGCAATAAATCTGCTTATTCTGGGAAGTCGTCGGTATTTATCGTAACGTCCGTCACAATGTTTCGCAAAAGATGCGAACGACAAGAAGAGTGTTCATTCAACGGCGTATTTTTGCTCCGGTTGCACAACGCGACTTTTCCATCTCGCAACCGCTATCTTTTTGAAATATGACTCTTAATAAATTAGCTGAAAAAGTCCCATGTAGTCGCTTTTCATGTTTTTTCACCATCCCGTGAACTATATACTCTAAAAATTGAATCAGAAAACAATAATGGAATGAATTCAAGATCAGTCTTTCTTTAAGATCACATTTTGATATTCAGATCAAACTGTTTTAATTTAAGACTTGTCTGATCTTAAATTATGTGACGTTATGATATCAATGAATTTAATTACTTAAAAATATTATAAATGAGTTTTGATTTTAATTAGTAATTAAATTGAACAATAGTGTGAGCGAAATTATTGGTTCAAGACAAAACGATTCCATAAACCAGAGACTTGGATCTTTAAATAAGTATATATCATATTATTTTCAGATGAATTTTAGCTTATTTTCATTTATTATATCTCAATTTCGCAAGTTCTTGATAAGTAATAAACTGATTTTAAGATTCAATTATTACATTGCATGTTAGGTAATCACTAACGATTCTGTACAGGAAAATTGTCATTTAGAGTGCTTAGATTTTTTTAAAAAGAAGTCACTGTGTTGAACTTTATTCTGTGCTATTTTCTATCAGTGGTTAGTCTGAAAAAAGTCTCTCATAATTGCGTCCGAACGTGAAAAATATCGGACGTTGCACGGAACGCTGGTGATCGAGCACTCTGGCTTAGTTTGTATAAACACTTATTAATTCCGACGCGGAACTTGAGCTTTCTATTCAGCCCGATGGGTATTTTTGAAATTGTGTTAGATGTGCACTTAAAATTGATTATTTCTCGTGTTCGTATCGGAAAAATGCGTGTAGCTTTTCCGCGCGTTGATTAATCGCTTCGTGAAAAGCGAACGTAAATCAGTTGAAAAACGTTGAAAGGTTCATTCGAAAAAATTCTACTAATTAAAAATCTGTTTCGCATTTTTCATAATACCTTTCGCACGTTTTAATTTATACTTATCGTTTTGTGTACGATTATTTACGATGGCCAAGTTCAATAACAGAGGAACATGCTAACTCGAGAACTCTCTCCATTGTTTATAGAATGTAAGTTCGAATGGGTTTTCCAGTATTATTTCGATCATGCTAAAATACTTTATTTTGAGATTTACTAACGCCATTTCACACAATATACACATTCCGTGAGACGTTAAGTGTCGGCACAATGAAATAAACACGACACCACTATGGCAGTTAGCATTACCTGAATCGTTACTATAACTGCATTGAATTAAATTTCTTGCAACTACATAGAAATTTTATTATATCGGTTTATAGTTATTGCAGCATTTAAGTACCTTCGAGCACGACCCATCCGACTAACATTAAACACAATATAATAGCAAGCCAATAGTGCAACGATATAAAGCGTTTGTGCATGCCATGTCGATTGTTTCTTTCGAATGTTTGGAATCAATTTATTCGATAAAAATGTTAATTACAATACGAAACGACTTCGCAAACGATTATCATCTTTGTCTTTCATATGTTTCGATTAAAATCGAACTAAAGCTATTTTCATATATCCGATCGAATTCGAGTTTTTTCGTTATTTCTCAAAGACATCTAGAGTTGGACGCGTTATACGTAAGCGGGGGTCGACAACAGTCCAAGAGAACATATTCGTGATTTATTTTATCGCTCAGATTTTTGGCAGCGAAGCGAAAGAAACCATTTATTTTTAATAACAAACCCGAAAGCTGCATCGCCGTTTTGCCGCATTAGCGCACCGTTTCCAGAATTGCAGACGCGCACTTTCGTTACGCGCGCGAACCGTAAATCTGAATTTAATTAATGCCAACTGCTCTTGCGACCCGACCATTTGGCGAATCTGACACATGCACAATATTAAAATTAACAGAAAAAAATTTTTGAAAAAAAAATTCTACGTGATGCTGGTTAGAAAAGCCTGCGAGTGTACGTAGAAGCGGAAGCGTATGTAGAGATAGATTTTTCTTATATCGGTGCGCTTGTTTACGGTTTGGTGATAGAAATTTTTAATTAAAAATTCAATTTTATCACGTCGATGATAAAATTTCAATAATGGTATTCAGTTTTGTGTCCAATTAATGTTTTTATCTATAAATGTTAAATCATTCTAAACATGCACTCGTTGCAATCTAAATACATACATAATTAAAGAGATTGTTCTGTATTGAAAATCGAAATATTTTCATGCAAACATGATTGTTTCTATTATTTTATTGATACAGATATATCAACCCATTATGTTATATTTTCATTAATCAATATCATTCACACATCGAAGAAGTAAGTCACTATATTAAAAAAATTCGAAGAGTAATAAAATATATGCGCACAATAGTGTAGCTTGATCGATCGAATCAAATTAATATGGGTACGGTATGTAGTGATTATTTTTAGGAATCGTTTTGTTTAGAATTATATCAATCTTTTTTAAAATAAATGGATCAAACTTTAAAAAAAATTGAGTCTTAATATCGATTAATCAATCAATAAAATCGACATGAGGACTCTTCCCAGAGCCGATAGGTATCAAATCCAGGCATCTCAAGTATACTGAATCTTAGCGGCATGCACAAGCACTTTACACCACTACACCATCGTTTGACTAGAATTTAGACCCGAATGGAAAATTTTCAACTTTTACATATCAGAATCAGCGTAGATTTTTTTGTAATTCCTTCAGCCGTTCCTGCCTACGGGCAAAAGAAAACAACAGGTGCGCCGCATTCCGCTTCCAATATTAATATCCGGGATTAGAGAGACATGCGCGACACACTCTCGGTTTTCTATTTGTTTCGTGTTTCGGTGCAACAGACGCTATTTCTGCAACGGAGAAAGAGCGAATCACTGTGCACCGCGACGGCCATATTTCGCGAAAATTACACTAGCCTCCATATGCACAACTCTAGACTATTCGAGTCGTAAATGTCCTATCTTTCGTCGGGATCGTTCAAACTGCGCTATTCGCCGGTACTTTATCGAACATGATCGTGAATGTTGAACCAGAATCGTAATCGTTGGATTGAATCAATGTTTGGTCTATCTATGTATACGGAAGTGAATGTACAGGTACGAATATCCAATACACATTCAGAAGATTTATACATGAGAATTTTCTCAAGATACAAAAATAACAGTCTGGAAGGTCGAAATCAATGGTAGATTACTATAATTCAAATAAAAAACTGAAATTTTAGTTATCAGGCTAGAGATCGATCGATCGATAAAAGTAAGAAGGTGACCAGCATTTCGGGATCTATCTGTTTTTACTCTATATTTCCTTAAATTGTTCATCCGAATGTGATCAAATTGTGTTATTATTGTATCACGTGTCAAATGCTTCATTGTGTAATATCTTTATCATTACGATCAACTTAAATTCGATGAAATGCCAACGGATCAAAGCATAAAATATAAACGTGACCTCTTCGCGCTCAAATTAAACCATACAGAAGCACTCCAATCTGCATAGACAAACAAATGGCTACAAAAGTTACGATTTTTATCGAAACTACTAAGAAAGCCACTCTGAGGTCTGGGGTGGTGGAAAATTGTCCGCACGGCTGATAAGACTCACGCACGCCCCCGCAAAGGCGGAGCCCTATATTGCGGCTAAGTTTGTCTCCGGGCCCCATTTTGCCGTAATTGCTTTTCATAGCAGAACCAATACTCGCTGCTGATGGGACGAGGTTCCCTCGGATGCTCCACGCAACGTTCACACTAGAGCAAAACTATAAACTCTGCCTTCTCACTTCAATTCAGTACACGTGGACTTGCATTTTTTTTTCATATAAGAAAAATCATATTGAAATGTTTGATACTTGAATAAATCCCGTACAAATCACCCAGTATGGAAAAGATGGGACATAAAGGAAAAATCTTATACAAATCCTGCGACAGACAGAGTAATGAAATAGATCCTACGACTAAACGAAGTCAACTGAAATCGATCAATTTCAGCGACATATTTGATTCTTCAATCTTCCTAATGACTTTTTCTTTACTTATTATTAAGTAAATGACATATATATCTGTGCTAATTAGATCTAGATTCATTGTTACTTAAATCAGCTACATCATGTTGGCTATTCAATTGATGAGTATGCATCACCATATGAGCACAAAAAATGAGACTGAAAAAACAAATATTATGATTTAACCCAAGTAATTTTCAGACAGATTCAGCTCATGATTCGGTCATAATGTGAACGTAGCACAATGCTCCCCAAATTGCTTGGGTGTGCCGGAACCCACCCCTAAATCCACCCACTTACCACCCACTTCATAATGATAACGCTCATAATCGCAAGCCGGCTCGTCCCTCTCTCGTTTGTGTCCTCGTCTAATGTTCAGACGATGCGATATTCTATTTTTTTTACTTTATTTTCGAGGATTTTTTCTGCGGCGGTGAAATCTTCTGCCATGGAGTTTCGATGCACAAGAGAATATAAGAAGTATATTGATGGTGGATAGATTGATTTTGGTATATGTATTATATTATTCTATACATTTATAATGCAGGATTTACATTAAACCTGAAAATTGGATGGAATATGCAGAAATTTTTCAATACAGCCAATAGGATATGTGTTGTGTTTACTCATTGAACTATTGAATTGGATATGTAGTGTGTAAAAACGTAGGCTGCATTGAAAAATGTACATGAAACATGTTCATGCATAATGTAAACTCCACATACATACTACGGAAAATTTTACTCATTTTTTTTGTATAAATAAATGCTATTTTTCATTTAAACGAGTCAGTTTTTTTTTTGATGTGGTAGCAATATATTTGTTCACTTAATAGAATTTTAATGGACTATCAAATTCGATATTAAAATCTTTTTTTATGGTGGAATAAAAATAAATTTATTTATACTCGTTTTAATGTCCACAGTAGCCTTGAACAAGTTTATCATATATTTAAAAAATAATGATCTATTGTATATAAAATATTTCTGAAATTATTAAAAAATCAAATGTGTACACGTTGTGTTTATAATTAAAATTGAATAAATCGAAAATAATTTAATTTAATATAAACAAACACGAATCATGCATTCAATAATGGATTCCCACATTCATCAATTACACACTAATCAATCATAATACAAATCAATTAAAACAAACCAATCGATCAATAAACAAAATCCTGCACACACAAACCACAACGATGCGTCCGGTCCGAAAAACGACAAAATCCAACCCAAAACCGCACACAAAAAAACGCCGAAAAAGGGCGAAATTGCGCAAAATTTTCATACAGAAGGGTGGAAGGCTGTATTGCGAACATGTTGAATCCAACATACGCTGAATATGAACAAAGCTTTTGGTATCAGGAAGTAGTTGTCCGCAGTTTGGTGCTTTTTGTCGCGCCACCTCCGGTCCACTCCTCCGCCACACACTTCCGCCGCTAAACAACGCAACCCCTAACCAGAGGGATGCTCGTTTTCATGCACAAAAAAATCTGTAAAAAAATGGATAAAAATGGAAAAAAATGGAGGGAAAACAACATTTTTCACAATTTTATTCGAGCTCCTGAGCGCCGTTTCCGAAACGACAATGCTTTGTGCGCGGAGTTTTGAGTTCGAATGATTTGTTTCTAATTTGATCTGTTGGTCTTTTTGGGATTAAAGAAAACCAGCAAATTTTTAAAGACCAAAATGCTCGCTTTAATAGTATTAATTTATTTATCATTAAAAAAATATGTGTCTGTATAACAATACTGAACCTTCAATGACAAATGAAGTCAATAAATTTTTGTCAGAAAAATTATTCGATAATACGAACTGGTTAATTTGTGTCGCTTTTCATTTTCGTTTGAAGCTCTTTAAATATTTACTTCGTACTGTAAGTGTATACGTGTTACAAAATATTATGAGCTTAATTCCGGCATCCGCAAATCCTTTAAGATATGATAACAATCCTTTCGCGCAGAGTTTCCCTCCGTACCTCTCTTGTTCCCTTGGGAAATCGTTTTCGATGCGGAGTCGTTTCAACTTTTCCCCTCAAAATATTTAAAAAAAAACTTCATCTCTCGCCGGTTTAATCCGTTCTTGCAAAAATAATTAACTTTAAGGTCGACCTCTAACTAATTGTTTCAATCTCGTTTCCCTTTTTCGGTCGGATACTCGCTGCTTAAATTCTTGTTAACTCCAAATTATCCGTTCCGCGCCCGAAACGAACTTTTCGGCTAATTTTTTCACCCTTACACAGTCGATTAATGTACGTTTTTTTACCTTCGTCTTTTATACAAAAAAAATTCTTTGTCTTTGTTTCGACGAAGTGCAGCTATAACTTTTTCCAACATATTCCGTGCACACAATTCGTAAAATTTATTTCGCTTCTGTATTCAGCGTGTAACGCGAAAGATACGCCCGTACTTAAAAAAAGTCGACATCGTTTTTCAACTGGAGTCCTATTGAAAATAAAAAAGCCCTCTTACGAGTTATTTTCAACTCAATTTATCCCGAAATTGCTGAAATACGACGCGGTCCTTTTATCTGCGCACCCTTTCATTCGCGTTCGATAAACATGCGTTCAAAACGTCGATTGTATTATTGTATGAAGCGCTCGCAAAAAAAAAATTGTGATGATATAAATTTTATCCCTTTGTGTCGGGCGAGAGGCGACTTAGCAACCTTATTGATAGTGTTCGCGTTTTTTTATTCATTTCTGTGTGTATGTGTCCCCATAGAAAAACCCACCCCTTTACAGTGTGTTTCTTTTATTCAAACCTTTTCAGCGCACTTTCTTCACGAGACTTCTGTCTGATAACAGTGTGTCGCTGAGACCGAACATTTTCGCGTTAACCATAACTGAAAGCAGCAAACCCTTATCCGAACCCTTAAGATACATTTAATAGCGAAATAGTGTAGCCATGTAGTAAACTCACACCATACATTGTGCGAAGCTCGAATAAAGATCAAGAAGTGCTAAATTCGAAGATTTTTTTTATACGAAATATCATAAAATGGGTCATGCTGGACATGAAAAAAAATGTTATAGCAATGTAAATTTAATTTTCCGAAACGATTTACCCGATTTACGTAAAGGCACTGAATTTAGATGAACGTGGCATTTTCAAGAGTTAGGGACGTGTCGGACCATTCGTCATCGCTGATTTATTTCGTGTTAAAAATCACGCGGTGCACATCCGTATTTTTTTCATATATTTTCGTATGCCTAATAATTTTTGGCTCTGGGATTTTTTTCAGCATCTGAAATTGTCACGATTCCGCGTTGGAGAACGCAGAAACATCAACGCGGTCCGCCAAAGACACATTAATTTTGAAAGCTAACGTGCGTCATTCGGCTCAAAGTTATTTCTCAATTAACGTTTTGAATATTATGCGGTCTTGACACATTTGTGTGCTTTACGCGTACGTTTTTTCGTTTATTTTTATTCAATGTCCATAAATTCGAACGCCACATTTTAACGAACTGCAATAACAGTTTTATACGAGACGTGACACTACGAATTGCCGATACTCTCAAGAATTATTATTTATAGCCGACATCATTAAAATACTAAAAATCTAATATAATATGTAGTAAAGTAAAATATGGATTCTTTAAATTTTCATTCCATTTTAAATTATGATTTTAATTGACGTAATGTATGAAAGATTCAATTAATTTATGATTGATATTAGTGGTGGTTCCGACTTATTGGTGTCACTTGGATTATTTGTATGTTTATTTAGAATTATTCGGATGACATCTATTGACGACCGGGATTTCTACTCGATGAAGTGATCAACCCGTTGAAAATATCAGTGCAGAATATCTGCGCCTATTTAATGCAATCTTCATAACATTAGTGCAGGGATAATTACAACTCGAGCGTTACAAGTGCAAACAAACACATAAAAAATTATCCCTATTATTATTATATTTTTTAAATATTGATCGTGATCAAATCTTATATTATTATACTCACATTCGAATTAAATCACAAGATCGCGAAATTTAACAATCGGTATCAAAAAGGCGCGCACACTCGCTCGCGAAGCAAAAGCGTAGCGTACACGTTTCGCTCGCGTTATTTTAACAACGACCAGATAAGATAATAGTAATTGTAGTAGATTTACGGGTCACATAAAGCGAACAGACCGTCTTTAATTAAACCTTTCCCGGTTAAGAGTGCCAGCTCCGTGCCTCCACTTGCCGGCTCTCTTAATTTTCTCGCTTTTCCGCAAACTGAAATTCCCTTACAACATATCGAATCGGATTCAGCGAGCTGAACTTACGAGTATCAGCACGTATTGTATTATTCTATTGTGGCGTAGGTCAAAAGTAAGAGTTTCGATTCGATGTACATATGTATAGGAATATTATTGTTGGGATACGATAAAAAATCTTAATTGATTATAATATAATTGGAATTAACGTGTCGTATCCAATTGAAGCTCTGGCGTAGTAGATGTCAAGCTGTACAAGAGCGACAGCTTGAATCAGTGTGGATCGACGTGATTGCCAAAATATATGGCTAATGTCCAATGACGTAGCAAAACAAGGTAGATACAATTCGATCTATAAAATACATCTACAATATTCACATTAAAACATAATAAAATCTATCTAGGTGTATAAAAAATACACTTTTGTGAAAAATTCTGGATACTTGATAAATTCGATAATTTTTGCTTTTTTCAATCAAATTTTCATTAAGTTGGTTTGTAATTTCTTTCGTTATTTAAAGACTGATTAAGTACGGTTATCAATTTTGTATTTGATACCGAAATTTGGAATGATTTCCATGGAAAATTTTGATTAAACGAAAACGTTACTCGGAAAAGATTTTTGTCTGTGTTTATGGAATGAATATTTTATTCGAAAACTCTTGTTTTTATGCATTACCTAAATTCTTAGAGACATAGAGTTTATGATTAAATATATTATTTTTGAACATTCCAACATCTATTGCATAATAATCTCTTCTGGGTAATATTTTCGTTCAATCAAATTGTTCCATGAAAATCATTCCAAATGTTGATGCCAAATGCAATATTAATAACCTTACTTGATTATTCTCAAAATCATAAACCCATTTAATATTTTTTTTTACAATAAACTAACATATCTCGAATCATTTAAGAAAAATATCCAGATTCGAAATCAATAGTGCATTCACATTTTTATACTCTGTCTTCTTAAACCATTAATCCGACTCCAATCAAACTTCCCAGATCCATCCAAACCGAACCCAACTTTAATCCAAAATTTATCTCATCCATGAAAAAGTTAGCTCATCGCTGAAACGTGCGGTCTGTTACGACCCTGCATCATTTACAAGCGAAGCTGCATCGTTGCAACAACGAGCAGAGGAGGATTGTTGTACCTACACAACACACTACATATTATACATACGTTTGTCGTTTTCCTCTTGTTGCGTCGGACGTTGTCGTGCATGTCCTGTTTCTGCCGGCAGTTGTTGCGGTTCGCTCCATTTATTTTTTAGTGGTGTTACATCAGACGCCACGGCTGGCCGAGTTTAGCCTTCGCAGTAAAAATAGCGAATTCCGAGGAAATAATGGAATTAACCGCGACGCAACGTCTGCGCAGTCCGCGGACGGTAATCTAATTCGCATATAGCACACCTACGTTTTGTGTTTAATCGAAATTGGGTTCGTACTGTGTGTTTGGGAAGAATTTGATTTTAGTTTTAGTTTGTTAATGATTTTTTTTTGTTTTCTATGAAAAACTGATAATTTTTTTATACAACGTATCAAGGATGGTAGTAAGTCATGTCGACAGTAGAGTCAAATTGAACAGTGAAAATACTATTTGATTTCTAATTGGTTCAGTCAACTGTCCTATTCAATTACAGTGGACAGTAGATAACTTGATCAATTTGAACAATAGATTAACATCAATAAGTTTATTCTCATAATTCATGTTGACATTGTCCTATTCACTTGACTTTCTACTGTAGCAGTGTGAACCAGCATGTATTGACGATTTTTTACTGACTAAACTTTTTTTATATCGAATTTAACATTTGTCAAGACATGTTCGTGAACTCACATTGACGAACTCTATAGAAAAAAATGCTTGCAAAATAATGATCTGTTAAGTGAAAAGATTGGCCTTAAATAAATATTAAACTCACTTTTAATTAGATGCAATATTATAAGCGCTATTTGATTAACGCTAGTGATGCAGAACATGAGTATTTCTTTTTGTCACAATAAATTCTTATCACTTATACTTTCGAATTTTATCAAAAAAATATTACCCTTGTTTCGTAGCAATAATATTAACTACTGATTAAAAATATCAGTACTTGGAAATGTACTAAATTAAATTTTATAACATTGAAATTCAAATGGATGAATATTTTATTAATTGATTCTGTATGATTTCAAATTATTAATTCGTATAATATACCTAGAATTACTCTAGTTGCTTAAAATATGATAAATATAACGTTTCATTATAATTGAATAGCACATAAACTTTAATTAGTATCTGCAATCACATCGCCCTTATTTGTTTCCCCCAACTAGTCTCCGTCCCCAGCTGTATGAAATGGAAAACCGCGAAACCATATCCTTATATAATATCGCTCTTTGTTCTGCTATTTTGAAAGCGTATTCTAAATTAAAAGATAATAAGTAAAAATAGTCTACCAACTGCGTACGCGAAATAAAAACATCGCTGTTTGTACAACCTTGTACTCTGTGTACGCTGCAATTTCAATTCTTCGTGAAATATTTCAGTGCCAAAAAATAGTTGCATATTGACTACTGAAAGCAATATGTGCATCTATTATTATGACAGCGTTATATTTCATTCGAATAAATGGATCGAATACGAGCGCGAAAATTGAAATTCAGAATGTATCGTAATGATCTGCCAAAAAATTTACACAAATTATATTTTATTACTATTGCGTGGACTATAAATATTATGATAATGTGTTTCAGTTTAAATATAAAACGAATAATTTAATACAAGTTTATAATATAAGCTAGACTTCTAAAATATCATGGGGTTAAACTTTATATAAGGGGTGTGCGACGTAAAGAATAGAATTTATATAAATTTTGGATATTATTCAAAACGAGTAAACAATCCCATTGAAAATATCAACACGTGCCTGGTTGAAACATTTTTTTTTTTAATATCGAAGAAAATATATTACCTGTCATTGATAGAAAAAATAATTTTTATATAGATAATTTCTAGCAATTATCATTAATTAATATCATTCATTTTAAAGTGAAAAAGTTAGTCCTAAGGCAAGAGTTTGAAGAGTAAGTCAGTGCGCACATACATAGATGTCATTAAATAGTTCGAATTTAATCGAATCATTAAGAGTATAGAAGATAATCATTTTCGGAGCCGTTTTTAATGCATTAAATTAACACATTTCCAAATCAAATGAATCAAAATATTCTAAAGAAACCACAGAGTATCCATATCAATCGATTAATAAAAACGACAAGTGACTCTCGCAAGACAAAACTCGAACCCACGCATCCCAAGCACACTAAATCGACACGCCATACACAAACTCATTACACCACTACACTATCAGCTAACTTATCATAAAAATTGTGCTACAAAAAAAACATAAATTCAATTTTATGATATAAAAAAAACATACATTCCAACAACAACAATCAACAAATAACCCGAAATTAGCAAGAAAACCCATCGAAAGGGGGGTTCTATTCAAGCGGCAGACCGCACACGGAGCCTGCGCCCCCCGGGGACTTCGCCCCCGCGTAAATAACGTGGAATAATCCGCGCGCGCACCTGCACGCCTCGTGTTGTTATAAATTCGACTAAAGCTGCACCTAATTTGACTTTGGCGCCGTGTAACACTATTATCGTGGCTTTAATGGCTCGCGAATTCGAATTATGCTCCACTCAGCTATCAGACGGTTCGTGTTCGAGTATAAGTCGTTTTTTTAGTTTCAATTTTGAGGGTGTTTGCTTTTTTCGAATTATGAGTAATATTATTAGTGCACGAGTATGCTCATTGAGTATCGATATAAATTGAAAATTGAAGATATCCTTGTGATTAATTACACACAATTCACTGTATTGTAAACCACTCTATGCATAGCCCCAATTATTATATAATAATTTCCGTACAAAATTTGCAACATATAGACAAACAGATACACTCACGCTGGAAAAATTATAATGTATAGAGATTCTGAATAAATATGTTTTTGGTCATTTTTTTTAACAGTAACATAAAAAGATAACAAATAGTGCAGTGATTTAAAACGTTTGTGCACACCACGTTGGTTTTCAGTGTTATTTTGATTCAAGTTAATGACCTCTTTCGGATTTTGGTGAAAATCACATGTGGCTTTTTTTAATTTAAATGAAGATTTGATCGTTTTTTCCAAATATTTCATTCGAAATAAGTATCAGTATAATAATTTTCCTTAAAATAGATCTAAATTTCTAGCTTAGTTGCTGCTTTACTTCAAACTTAATTATTGAAAACTGGTAGCAATACTATTTTCTATAAATAAATGTTTGCTTGTAATCGCGCTATGAAGACCTAATCAAAGTATAATCATTTCTTTTGGATGAAAAAAAATTTAGTCATTTTTTTTTTATAATATACTGCTATTGTTAGACTGTTCCAAAAACGAAAATACCCTAAAGCGATTTCCAATTTGCATATTTTCATAATGAAACGGGAAAAAGTAAAGTTATCGAACGCAGCGAAACGTTTTGACGTGTCGTGCTTTGAAGTCGCAAGACAGTTATGTCTCTGTTGTGACGTTTGCTACTATTAATCATTTTGTATGTTTCGTTGCACAGCTGCAGCATGTCGAAGCACCATTTTGTTGATAAATATTCCATGTGTGACTGATATATCGATACATACATCTCGCAGTGTAGCGGGATTCGTTATGCTATTTAATAAAACCTTCGTTGAACCGTTAGTGAAAATTTTGTATGCAGCAGTCAAGTCAGATTCGTGTTCAATAGTCCGCAAGTGATTCGGAAATGTGTAAGAATAAATCTTATATTTCGATGTATATTGTAGGATTTTTCGTGTAATTTTTCAGATCTCCAATAGTTCAGTATGAAAGATTTATCGTCGACCTTTCGAAATTCGATTTGGTTGTCGAAATATTTTCGTATTTGAAAATATTTGCCGAATCTTAGAATGCGATTTGAATACTTTTTTTCAATTCACGAATTCAAATCTTTGATACGTAGAATTTAAGTTTTTTTTATTTATTTTAAATAGACAAGACGTGTTTTTTTTTCAACTAAAGAAGTGAGAATGGTGCAAGTGAGTTTTTTCGACAATAGATTTAAAATTCTGATTCGCACCTGCTGCATTTACTATTCTAATTTTTTTGATCGATATTCAAAAATTTCAAAAGGTTTCTATAGACACGCTATATTATTTGAAATGTGCTCAAATTGAATCATATATCGTCCACATAATGCATCAAGTGAATTTTCCCAAATTTCTAAAACAAATTAAAAAAATAAAATATTACATTCACAAAATAAAATTCATAGATATTTCAACACATCTATTTTTCGAATCTAGAAATTCCGTCAGATACTTCAGACATATCCGAAGCTTTTCAAGCACCGTTCTGAAAGCTCGATCTTAACTCGCACACTTGGCAATTTGCAAATAACGAATTTCGATACCAAACTAGTATGACGACTCTAGTTCAAAGTGCCACCTCACACATCTCAAAACCGACCATCTTCAGACATCGACAACAAACATTCATCTTCAGAAAGTGACCACTAATGGAAAAGAAACCTCTACCCATCAGCAATATCAAATTTGAATTGCTATTCAGACGGTGTTACTTCATATTTAAGATTTTTAAGATAGAGTAGGATCGATAGATGAATAGAGCGTGTGAGACAGAATAGAATAAAGTATCTAAATGAATCAGAGTTCCGTGTGAATGTAGTCTCAATTGAAATTCAAAGCATTGTCAGGTTAAAAGCTGGTGCTTTGCGCTTTTCCACAATGAGCTTTCGCATTCGAAATAAAGAAGGACGAATCGGCCACAAAAGTCTATGGGGATGAGGTCGAAACAAAACAATGGGGAGGGTGGAAAAAATCTTATCTAATTTCGCAGTTTTACGACCGGAGGAAACTCGTTAATTTGAGGACTAGCAGACGCCACTTTATAAATATTAAGTGTCTGTTCGCGTTGTTCGGCGACGTCTTGACTCGCACTAGAAGCGTATTGTGCTAACTTAATAGTGCAGAGATGTTCAAGCTTTTTGACACTTTTCATTATTAAATTATTATATACAGTCTTAGGATTTTCAATACTGTATATTTATATCGCTGAGACGACACTCAACTTAACCTAACTTCGTGCTATTGACCTGAACATTCGATACCAATTTTTTTGGCAAAAAAATACATATAAAAAATTAATTATAATTTTATATATGTAAGTGATATAAAAATTCACTTATTATTTATAGATTCAGAATTGCCTGAAAAACTTAAATTAAAACCCCCATAAGCCTCAATTAAAAAAACATCACAATTAACGCACACAAAAGTCGTGTTAATTAAGAAGCGTTCGAGCCACGCTCATAAATATTAAAGATGTTTTTCCAGTCGTGTGGTTAAAATCAAAGGTCCCTCACTGCACAACGGCATGCATGAACACTCTCATACATCATACACACTTACAAAATTTACACAATTGGCCTTTTATAATGTATTCTGCACGTTGTGTAATATAGCGTTTTACCCCTGCAACCCCTAGCGCTTTCCTGGTCGTACCTAATGGAGGTTTTAGCATTTCTACACTTCTCTTGTGCCCCACGGCTGACCGAGGTGAATATTAGAATTATTCATACGGACTTCCTCTATTAAATATTTGAATATATTGTTGCGTATTGTGTGCACGCCGCTTTGGAGAAACAATCCGCTGGAATAATGCACGATTTATCATTTCGGCCTACATTAGCAAGGAGCTATTAACAAATTATGCAAGACGGCCGCTATGAATTTTTAACGACAACAGTAATTAATTCGATGCTTAGAGATTTCGGGTGTATCATTTTCCGGATGAGATTATCGTTAGATTCGCTGTTAATAATGATAATAATTTCATAATTCAATTTCGATCGAGCTTATATAAAATTAGATCAATTTTTGAGGCGAGTCTTTTTTTATGATTTCGTCAAAAAATATTATTCAATCCTTTCAGACTGGCCTAGATCAACATAACGTTCGTAAAATACGCACATAATAACAAACGAAAATAAGAAAAGATTTTCCTAGACAATTTCGCAGTGTTCTCTATCCAAATTTTACGACGCACGATTTATCTTTAGCAAATTTAGTTTCTTTTTCGTTTTAATTTGAACGCTATCAGATTCGGTCCGGAAAATGTGCGCCAAGTCGGAAAGTGCGAATGTGAGATGCTGCTTTATGAAGCGTACGCACGCTAAAATTCATTCCGAGTAGAATAATATAGTTAACTGAACAATTCTCAATTCATACATGCAATTAAACTTAACGATATATATAAAACTTATTAATGAAATCGTAGGAAAACACATCAAAACCATGCAATTGTGGCGCTACTTTAAGCTTAAAGTTGAATATTGAAGATAAGATTTATCGTCAGTTGAAAAGAGCGCACAATAATATCACGTGTCTCTCTTTTTCTTGTACAAACTGGTCACTGGTTTTAAAAATCTGTGAATGGAAATCATGCTATTTTTACACAATTGGATTTTTTGAATCAGTCATTATCTGCAAGATAAAGAAACACAAGTATCAAGTACGTTCTGTCCAACTGACGATAAATCTAATGATTAATCTTATCATCTATATCTAGTTTTAGGTAATATCGATATGAATAATAACGATATCATGTGAATTGTGGTACTATGATTTCCGCCGTCAATTAGCGGCTGAGAAGAATCGTAGCACTACGATTTCCGTTTGAGACAATATTTTCGTTTGCACTGAAAATTTGTGTGCGCACATAGCATAAGTCACAGTGCGAGCACAAATCATGCGAATTTTAACAGAAACAAAACCCATAAAAGAAAATTACAATGAAATATGAAGACAGCCCAGTGGCGGGCTTATTTAGGCGATCGCGGACCACCGTAATGGCCCGGGCACCTACTTTGCCGAAATGAACTACTGCCGCTTCCCTCTTAATTCGCTTACTCGTTTCGTTTCTTCTTTTTTTACGATTATTTTCATTTTAAATATCTTCACTTCGTTAAGCCGGCCTCGTAGCTCTCTCTCTCTCTCTCTCTTTCTCGTATAAATCCTTTTTTAAACTCGTATTTCGCAAATTCGCCACGCTCCACGTTTTATAATGCGCCCCGGCTCTTGGTGTGTGTACCTATGTATCTGCTGCGACAGTTCGTTGCCGACGTTTTAGTGTCATTCGGATAAGTTGAGATTTATAAATTTTGTATGCATTTTATACGAGAGTTTAACGTTGCCACTCTTTTTTTTTCAGTTCATTCGTTTCGTTTTGTCTGCGAAAAATTATATCTTTCTGGGTCAGTTTACTTTTTCTATTTAAAAGTCACTTTTTATGGTGAAAATTTTAATTTGAATCATAACATTTTGAATTGTTTTATATTAATTATTATTATTTTTTTATTTAATTTACAAATAAATTGACTTATATTATAATTAAAAAAATATTATATCAATATGTTTTCGATGTCAGGTCAGAATTCAACGCAATGATTTGGAAATTGAGTGGATATTTCAGGAGTCCAGGATCTGATTTCAGGTTTCATCTTAAGTTAGGTTTACAAATATCTTTCTATATAAAAATGACCACAAATGCTTATATAATATCAGGTTCTGACCAAGACTCTCAACAATAGACAGTCGATTTCCAAATCTTCATCGAACACACAGAGCAAAAAAAATACTTTTAAATGAAAATCCGAGGCAGTCTCAACAAATCGGCTCCGTACATTTCCCAATACACACAATTCCTTCAGCTGAAAAAAAAACATAATCTCAACGGAGTTAACTCCGAACTGATTGCCGTCTTTACACAGCCAAGAGCTAATGTACCGTCCTTCAGCCGGGAAAACGAGCACCGCCATATCCGTGCTCCTTTTCCCAACTAGCCTCCCACTAGACTCCAGAGCCTCCAGCTCCTCAAACATTTCGGTCACGTTCCACGAACGAATCGTAGAAAAATCGGACACCGCATAAGAATGCATTGCGATGCAGAAAGAGCCGGCCAGCCAGAAATCTAGCATTCGCTAGGCGTACCGAAAATTCGAGATCTACCTAACTCCGGTGGTGCTGGTGCTGCTGGTGCAGACTTCGAAGCAAGTGCCGCTGGCTCTTGGCTAATTGGAGAGGGAATTATAAATGGATGACGGTCGGTCGGGCCATTCGTCTTATAAATATGTAACGCGACGTTGAGCGTTCGGGGCGACGCGACGTCCACGATGAGATGACGGGAACAATGCAGGTGGGACCGTTGATTAGGGTGACCAATAATTCTGGTTCATTTCGAAACTGCAAATTCTTAAATTCATATCTTTGGACGATTTTATTAATAATAATACCAATATTGTATCTCTGTATATCAGATTCCGCATGTCTCCTGGAAAGCTGTCTTACGCGATAACTTTTATAATTATAAAATATCGAGTTCCCTGTAAACGTAAATATGGCGCCCGTAGTTTCGCCTAGTGTTCCTGGTACCTAATTAGGTTGTCGTAACAAGCTGGCGTAGAGTTTGGGTGCAGTTAAAAGGCGGGTTAGTGGGCTTCTTTCGTAATGTATCTCTATCTATATCACTAAAAAAACAAAATATAAATATATTTGGTTTTTTTAGTGAGTTTGATAGGTAAAAAACATTCTATAGTAATGCAAGTCCTTGTCATTTTGTAAATATTCTTTTAAGTTGACCTTGTGATGTCTTTGTTAAATTATGTCAACATTAAGTTTCTCTAAACGTAAATATGGTGTCAGTTGTTTCAATTACTGTTATTAGCACCCAACTAGGCATACCTAATCAGTTGAGTGCATTTAATTTGCAGAAGAGTAAGTTTTCCTTCCTGCTATTCACATTGGATTATTCTTTCAGATAACATACGAAAGTAACCACCATCCCATCTATTATATGAATCTCTCTCTAAATTAAATCGAATTATTAAGACAACCTAATTGAGTACCAGCACCAACATATAAAACTACAGACGCCATTTTCACATTTATGAAAAACTTTACATTTAGATCAATTAACAAAACTATCACGAAACTTTCCAAAGGGTATTCGGAATGCTAAGTGTTTGTATTACAATAGAAAGTCTTTTCGTTCGTACAATTTTTCAACGAACTTACCAAAAAAGATATATAGGTACAATAATTTGCAATTCGTTTAAAAATATTTAATTTAGGATTTAACTATACTAACTAAAAAGCATCACATGATTAAAAAAACACTGAATAGTTCAAACTAAGATCCAATTCCGACCATACCACCATTGAAAAAAAACTTAATTCTACACCTACATACAAACAAAACATGAATCAACAATGCAATTATTTTATATATTTAAATCCCACATACACAAAATAATGCACACCCGACAAGTGCACGGTCTGGCGGTGTCCACGGGCGAGGGTTGATAGCCTAGGTGCAGGTTCTATTATCTGAACGAGAGCGCGGAGACTCAGCGCCGTAATGTTAATAACGTGCCACAACTCACCCTGATTTATATGCGGCTGTTAGCAGACGCCCGCCTCTTCAGCAGCGACACCACCCCCTGGTCTCCCGCAAAACCCTCGGCTGCGTCTTGTCGCCAAAGTGCACTTAAATTATATTTAGGCTGCACACGAGGTGCACTAATAAACGTCACCTTGCATAATGCTGAAACAACGCTTTTTTTTCGTTTTCGGAGCGAGAGGCTTTTGAGGTGAATTAGTTGCGAGTTTTCGGTTTTGTCGATTGATGAGTTTGTAGTGATTTAGATGGGGTAGATTTTGATGGAGCAGAGGGATTTGTGAGTTTTTATAAGTGCTGAGTTGATATTAGTGTTCTCGTGATGATGAGTTTAAGTTTTATTGGATTCTGGCGAAAGTTGAATGTCGTTTTTCTTAATTGATCATTTATTTGACGAATTTCACAAAGAACACAAGTGACCTTTTTTATCGATATTGAGTTAAGTACGTAAAATGGTCCTATATATGATACGGAACCATTTTCTTTACTTAACTTAATTTTGATAAAAAATCTCACTTGTGTTCTTTGTAAAATTCAGTCGTTATTTTTAATATGTGATCTATTTGATTCGAAAATAGTGTTCATCTTGCGAAACGATTCCAAAAAATACCCTGCCTTCTCTGTATCGATTAAATATGGTAAATTTTAAATAAAATGACTAGAAACTATGTAGTTTGTGCTTGGACCTAGGTCTCCATTTTTCTACAGTTTCGTAACTATGGGCTATTTTTTGGTTATGGGTTATTTACTCATAGACCAACCATATATTGGACACAAATAGCACAACTATATAAAGGAAAAACTGACGAAAGTCAATCACTTCGTCGAGTGAAAATCTCGCTCGCTAATAGATGTCATCCAAACAAGCATTATGTCACAAAATCGTCACTGAAAAAAAAAATAAAATTGTAATTATCTTAATCTGACTTAACCCATCAAATATCATATCAGGATCTGCTCCAAAATACCTGAAAAAAAAAATAAACCAAAATCAAAACATCTTCACTCCAATCCATCCACAATAAAAATTCACACAATCGCTACAACAGACGATTGTCGAAAGAGCGATCCGGCGAGACAACGATCTCGAAAAGAGGCTTCGTTAAAACTAACCGAAGACACCGAAGGAACAAAGCTCGACAAAACAAGAAAGGCCCGCCCCGGGTTCATTACGAGCGGCTCGGTTCATCACCGAGCCGATTCCCTGGTGTGAGGTGGACATCGTCGTCATCTGGCCAGCATCCTGCGAAGGCATGCTCCTCGGGGAGGTGAACTTTCGAGGGTGGCTTCCGCACAATCGATGCTGGTGGAAGAGCTGCGGTGAGGGATCGTGGAGCACACTTTACGCGCCAGACTTAAGCGTTCATCGGTTTCTTATTAAACGCGGACAGGAGTTGGGAACCGATATTGCATTGTGTTGTGGAATTGGGTTGCTTGATAAATTTTATCGGAATTTTTTAAGACAGTATAAGCTGATCTTTTCACTGCCTTATTTGACTAATAGTTTAACAAATAGTCCTCCAACTATAATAACTAGTAGTAGGCGCATGTGTATCAAAATTGTTCGGAATTAATCATATTTTGTATTGCCACGGATGTGTTTATTGCCATCTATGTATGTGTGAAATAAAAAAATATTTTACGCCTTATATACATTAAGCGGTGCAGTTTCGTAATTACGACGCGTAGTTCGGAGTGTTAGGCGCGGGCTAACAGATTGAACGCCCGGGTTCGAGGCACGGGCTGGCTGAAAATTTCGAGCATCGTTAGCGTATTTATAGTATAGATAGATAGGTAAGTCAGATTTTCGACAGTCATAGTTGATGAATTGGCTGTAATTCTATGGAAAGTAAACAAAAGCAGTGAAAATATCAGTTTTGAATGTACATTTTGGCATTTTGATATTGTTTATAGTATGAGCGATGAGAACAATGTTTCTATTTATATCAATGAATATAATTGTCAGTTGAATAATTATATTTGTATGTGTATTGCATGCTATAAATTATTGTGTTTCACCGAAATGTACAAATATTTGAAAATTTGTGCATTTAATATTCTGCGTTCGAACCGATGCGGAAAATTTTCAATTCGATATAGAACTAGTTGGAAAATTTAACGATTTAATGATCACGTAATTGATTGTATGTTTATTTCGGAATTTGAAAATTTGAATGGCGTGAATATAACATAAAGAGCAAACTGAATTCATGAAATAATAATATTATATCATTTATGATTTATTTTAAATAATGACTGATTCATTGTGTATTTTATGAATTACTTCCTATTCTAATTCGAAAAAAGCTATTCCGGATTTGCCAAAATGTATTTTTTGTACAAATTGGCTTAATTTATCCATCAGATAAAAATGATATCAAATTGTATTATATGTATTTCCTCAAAAATTTTCATGCTGATTATTTCATCCAAAAATTTTCAAAATTTCCATTTCAAATTAATTTACATACTCGTAATATTTTGAATGAATCACTCGTCATTTGAGATGCTCACTAAACGAAGTTCCACTGTATTATACATACTACAACACATTTATAAACATGAACAAAACATTCACCCAAAAAACGACACAAGTGAAAAAAGATTCAATTTAAGAGAAAATTATGCATCTCGGATGAAAAACGCATTCGATGCGGAGCTAGCTCGAAAACGGTTTCCAATCGCTGTCGTATTATTCGCCGTCGGCTACCTTTCCATTTCCATGCTCGTTGAAAACGGGGGGGTGGAAAAACCCACCCCCTCGACGAAGAAGATCGCGGGCGAATAATTGCCGCATGCCGGGCATTTTTCCATCGCTCCCCGCAGAAATAATTAAACGCCCCTGAAGCCGCTCCTGCGGAACACCCGGTACTTACAGCGAATTCCGATTTACCCGCCGCACTCTATGTCTTTCTCTATATACCTATTATATTACTACTGAAAAGGCCAAGGGGCACAACTTACTTGAAGGTAATTTCGAAAAAAATGCACTCAAAGTTAAGCATCTACCTACGTGTATTATGCCCGCCGCGCCGTCCACTCGCGAGCGGTACGGAATAGACTAAAGGCACACCTATAAATAAGAAGAGGACGCCTTTATATCTATTCTCTTCTTTCTTATACGTTTGTCTCTCGTCAGTTCCGTACTGCTCGCAAGTTTGCGTCGGACATAGATCGTAGTACATGGAACCAATTATGAAGGTAATTTCGAAAAAATTGCACTCAAAGTTAAGCATCTTCCTACGTGTATTATGCCCGCCGTCCACTCGCTAGCGGTATGGAATAGACGAAAGACACTTCTATAAGGGGACGCCTTTATATCTAATCTTTTCATTCGTATACATTTGTCCCTCGTCAGTTCCGTACTGCTCGCAAGTGTGCGTCGGACATAGAACGTAGTACATGGAACCAATTATGTACTTAACTCATTTTCGGGAAAAGTCACTAGTACCCCTTGACCTTTTCAGTTGTCATATACAGTACGATTTATACATATATTTATATATATATAAGGACGTAAACAAAACTCGACTCAGAAGCACCAATACTAGTTCGAGAGTCTAGAAGTCGTTTTATAAAGAGCGGAGTGCGCGACGAATTTTTATTCCCGTTCCGTTCGGCTCTCTTTGTTTTAATTCGAATAATAATATTCCTTGTTTTTTAATTAAATATGTCGGAGGAAAATTCGAGATACTTTTATTGCACGTTTATAAAATATACTGGTAAAAAAAAAGAAGAAAAGCAGTCGGCTCGTGCATATAAAATTTACAGCCTCGCCAAGGGCCATTTTACGACCAAATTTTTATTGAAGTACATGCTATACCCACTGTTTATATGCTGTAGTGTATGTAAAAATACGTTTTCGTGAATATTTTGCATTTCGACTGTCGAATAGAAAAATTTTAGAGGTATATCATATTTTTATGCCGCCTAATATATGAATTCATTTCGTAAATGGATGCTTCTATAAAACTTCTAAAATTGATTCGTATAATATGAAACGTTTATAAAGCGCCATATTATTATTTTTTATTATACAGAAGATAATCTATATGAAACAAGCATTAAGCACAACTAGAGATCATGCAAAAACTCAATTAAGTAACACAATATCTTTTTAATCTTGTCAAGATTTAGCTTGACATTCACATCTAATTCGCAACAATCTTCGTCAATTCTATACGATTTACCGCCGGATTGTGTTGCCACTACAGTAACGGCCACATAAATATCAGCTAGCAAATATTGAATAATTTTACAACATAATTTAATATCAAAAAACTTAAAATAAATAAAACCTTCTAAGGACCTGAAGCAAAATTTTCATCCATCTAAAAATCTCTTTAGTGAGGCTCTAAAATCAAATACAAGACTAATATAAAAATTTCGAAAAAAAGAATCGACTTTTTAAAATCGATGATTTCAAAACGGGAAAGGTTATAAAAACATGCAAAATTCTAATTAAATCAATTTCTAGGTGGGCAAAATCATTGATTGGGGTTTCTAGAAGATTTTATGTCTATGTTTTCTTGTGTACTTACACATACATATTACATTTATATTTTTTATATTGTACAGGTGATTTCTACCCAATTATCATTAATCAATATCATTCACTATATAGTCAAGACGATTCGCCATTAGGCAAGCTACCCTGAAGAGCAAACGAGCGCACATAGGTGACACTAAATAGTTCGAATTCAATCGAAACATATGAAAAGTGTAGTTGATGATCATTTGCGAAGCCGTTTCGTTAAGCGTTTAATTAACACTTTTTTCAAATTAAATGAATCCAAACTGAAAACAAATGAACTTTTGTCTGAATAGACTAAAGAAACATTCGAAATTCGCTAGCATTGAGACCGTCCACATTTTTATGGCCATCACCGTACAAACCAACAATATCAGTTGCGTTACAGCCTCGATGCATACATAGAGAGTGCATCGTTAAGCCGCGAACTGCTTCGGTACTGAAACGGGTCCCGTTTCGGTCTGCGGATCAGTTCTGAAACAAAAAGGTGTCTGGTGTGGTCCGCGCTCGCTGACCGTGAACTGACTTACGGAACACCCTGTTTTGTTGCCCGGGCAACACACGAACGCTCAATTATTCACAACGGGGATTTTCCCGGGGCCCTTTTGCTCCAACACCGCAATCTAATACTGAAAATTTGCCCGCAACCACCCCACGAGAGTTTGAACCGAGTGACCCGCTTACAAAGGTCCCGAACCCGAACCGATAAATTAAAGTTAATAAATAACAACTTCACCTGCTCGTATACTTTCCGTGGACTCGGATTGTGCAATATATTATAAGGTGTGTGTGTGCGCCTAGAAGAAGGAAGATTCGATGTCGATAATTTATGGATCGATCCTAGATGAGATATTGAAATGTCACCGGAGCGAACGAAACACGCGAATTTCGCAAAAAACGATCGTGCATTCGATGGTATATCAATATTTTGTTGAGTCGTTGTTTTTTTTTTTGTATTTGTGGGAACTAAGTCGAATTTATTTATCGTTTTGGCGATGCGAATATATCACGCGAAAGTGTGTATTTATTGTGCGTGAATTATAGATGGTGTCTGATGAAAAATTAACGCGAGAAAGTTTGAATAATTAGCGGGCGATGTCTTAATTTTAATGTTTAACGTCCCACCTTTTCTTCCGATATGATAATTTTGCATGATTTATTGCTCGTCGCTATCGAAATAAATATTTTAATACTAATTTTTGTCATTCGATGATGCTCGAAACAATTTGTATTTTAAACTGATTGTAAAATATAGTATTTCCGTTTCCGTAACTAATTCCTTTGCATGTGTAGATCAAGCATAGTATTTTTTAGTATTGGACTACAAAAAAGCCTCCTTGAGAACTGTCAAATGATAGAAATTCTGTTATTTATGTAATGATGCAAAAATCTTTCCGAACATGTGTACAATAACTATAGAAAGTATAATTGCCAAATAATCAACTATTAAAGAGTATATAAATTACATACAGACACATTCAATTTAAACGAACAATAAAAGCAAATTAACTAATTACCTTTTTTTTCTTGTTTCAGGTACGTACCATCTGCGATTTGGAACAACACACAGAGCTGTACGATCCGATCACCTCTATTAACGAACTGTAAATAATATTTCAACAACTTTTCGAATAAGCCCGCCGTATCGCAAAATTGGCAATTTGCTCGATATTATCGCGTACCCGATTGCAATTTAAACGAATATCGCACCGGTCAGTGTGGGTTCGAACACGCGGGAAAAACCCCCTTTTGAGGTCGTTTTGCACACAATGAACGCGTTATTCTCGCTAATTCGAATTATTGACCGAATTTAATAATTGACACAACCGGCAGAACGAAAACGAGCATGGAAAATTCGCGTGTTCCTCCAATATAAATAACACTTTGAGAAGTACACATTTTCGTATAGCGAAATTTATTAAACTTCGAAAGATTATGGCGAATAAATTTGCACAAATAATAACATCTAGCTCGTTACGATATTCAAATTGTGTAATTTACTATTTATACTTCGCTTTTAAGGGTAGGTAATTTATATTATTTCGTGCGGCGCTCATTTCAAACGAATTCGAATCTTCCGCGAGTCGCTTAATTTAACTTATGGGAAATGTGAGAAACTTTCGAAATTTCGATAAATTAAGCGCACTCTTGAAATTTTGACCCCATTTCGAAAGCGCGAAAAAATCGCGAGCATAAATCACGCTTTTTGATAGTGTCGCATTTCGAATTTGTTGCTCCTCCGCATGAAAATGTTCGATTGCGAAAAATTGAAAACAATTCCAATAAATCTATGGGGGGCGAGTTCCGTTCGAGCGACGATGGTGGTGTGAGTTACGGTTTTTCCCAAATCTGGGTTAATTGTATACGAAACTTTGGATTTTCATTCGTTTTTGAAATGCGAGAATTTTCTCGCGTAGTTCAATATTGTTTTCTCGAGTAGTTTGAATATTAAATGTAAAAAAATATACGGAATAAACAGGAAAATATGAGTATGTTGCTATACTGATGAATTTGAAATCAACCTATTATAAAATATTAGCGATCAACATCAGCGATCAGTTTTTAGGCGTTATATGGACACACAGTTTAAACACACACACACACACACACACACAGAATAGGGCTATTATATAGTTAAATGATAACTAAGTATTTACATACATATTGATACTGTTAAAAATATGTATGTAGATTCACAAATCGACTCTTATCTCTCACTTAACGGCACGATACTAAACGAGTCAGGTTAATTTACGTTTCTTCTTTTTTCAGCTTATGTAAAATTGAATTACATTTTAGTATAGGTTAGGTTTGCTCCACAAGTACCTTTATTTTTAACAAATATAGGAAGCATACGTCTTTCCGAGCTACTTTGCTTCAAATTTGCACAGAATATGGTTCTCATCAAATCATTCACCCTTGGAACACGGTGCAGATCTGAACTAAAATACATCGAAAGGCATTCGCTCCAGAATTCTAATTTCTAATCTAACTATAATTATATTCATTCGAATCTTTTCTATGAAAACAAATTCAATACGTTCTAAACTAATCTAGATCTAAGCACAATGCTTATGCACAATGCGTGCGGTCCTCGGCGCATCTATGTACTATCACATCTCGCATTAGCATCACAATTGCATGCACCGGTTTTAACAGTTTACTCGGCAACTGTTCTAAACTGCTTTCTCCACAACCTCCTTCATTGTCCTGCGGTCTGAACAAACGTCACGGCGTCTAAACGCAGCCTTTTTCACAAAACGGCGGTCACCGGACCGGCCGCATTCTACCATGGCCTGCACATCGTTTTTTTACCAGTTCAGACTCCTCGTCTGGCTCCGAGCTCGTCCTCATTATAAAATTTACAGAGTTAATTAACCCGCCTTTTAAGAGCGTTTTTTACTGCGCGCTTTTTTGCCGCGCGCTAGTCCGTTCTCTCTACTTAGTCGTCGTGCATTTGCGATTTTTTTTCGCATTTCACGATTTTGCGTCTTGTTGATTCAAAGCAGTCGAATATCGAGTCTTTTGAAGTGATGTTTCTTGCATCGGTCACGAATGATTTTGATTTTAGTTGAGGGGAATTTTCGCCGAGGCGCACTTTAAATCAACGTTGATTACGATACGTTTTACCGCGGCCGATTCTGCGGATAAGTTTCCTTATAAAATAAAAACTTTCAGATGAAATTTAACACGTCGAGAAACTTTGACTCTCCAACACATTTCCGAGCGAAAACATTCATGAATAAATCACGCCACCGCGCTGCGAACGTCCAACGGTTGATATGAAAAGTTCCTTGCGAACTATGACGTGAAAAAAATCGCTACTTATATCCGATTTTCCATAAGGAAAAGAGGCCCAAACGCGAAGACAAAGGCGGACACTTTCCGTCCATATTCCGTATACGGCCAACTCGATTTTCCATAAAATCCAATAGCTTTGTATTCACAATAAACTATCCATGACCTACATTACTTCAAACTTTCAAATATTTAAGTGATACAAATATATTTATTTATATCAAAACTCTTTCGATAAGCAACAAATTTAGCACATGTGGTTGTTCCTTTACATAAATCTTAATATATGAACCGTTCAAAGTTAAGCGTGTCTAACTCTATAAAGCAAGAAGTCGAGAAATATGACGAAATGTGTTTGGTGCATTTTCAAAATTTCCCTTAATTTTTCCATTTTTCTGATGTTATAGACAAAATTTGTTTATAATAAGCTACAAGTGTGAAGTCAGTTCACATTAGAGAACATAATTAATTAAAATGGCTTCTGAAATAAATCAGATGGCCAAATGAATATTGTCATTAATGGCAGATGTTTCACAAATCTAAAGTTATTACTATACCAAGTTCTTCCACATTCAATTTTCTTTTTTTAAGAAATGCAGTTAATAATATTTAACTCTGAATATCTTATATGTTAATGTTCAAAAATATTCAATGTTTATTTAATCTATCATCGATTTCGACCTATGTTTATCAAAATTTCTAAAACTATCAACTGTACTATTTCACTTCCACTTATGGGTGCACGCATCAAACTCAAAACTACCCCTTTGAAGGATATAAGCATAAATCGATCTCCTTTCCCGATAAGTCCTCTGCATAATAACAGCATCTATTATCGTGTTGAATTTTTGGTTTATTTATGCGTTGGGTCGTGGTCCACTTCACTTGGAGCGATCACCTGCCAATTTGCCGCAGGAAGGGCTCAGCATCAAAGTGCTCTTCATCCGGTTAACAATTCCTCATTATTGCAGACAATTTATAACCATCGACGCCGATCGGTCAATTTATTTTAGTCAGGTATCGAGCGAGCAAATCTACATGGTTTTACCTTCGCGAAAGTCTATTCATTTGCGACTTACGTGGAGTTTATCGCATTGTTCTGTCTCTTAAAAATCTTTTAGTTAAAATTATTTTTTTAATATCACTTTTAAGTGTATCTTATTTCTAATGAAATGAATCATTAGATTCGTTAAATCTTTTGAAACTCAAATATCATACATGAATACTCAATCAAATCCATTTATTCGAATCATCTCAAGCTCTATGTATGTCATTACGTATCATTATCGTGTTATGCACGCATTTATGATTCATTCGAATAAATCACATTTCTACACAATGGAATAATATCGATCTCGTTGAACATGGAATTGGTTGAAATTACATACGATTTTCCTAGTATCGACTTTCTGTATGTGCAACTAACTACCGCAAATGCAACGCCGCAAGTCGCAATACCGCAACACAATGTGTTTCTACAATTATGTACCTATCTGTAACAGAAATCGATATTAATATAATTGATATATGATACAGTAAATGTTTATGATTTTTCTTAATGATAAATGAAAGAAAAACTTAAATTTGTTCAATTCGTTACACAAAATATTCCAGTCGAATGAATGCATTTTAAAACAAAATCAACGATGCAAATTACTATCATAATCAAATAAAATCATAAACAAACTTTCAGAAATTAAAATTTTCTTTCTAGACAAAGTATAAAAATATTAATTTTATACAAATCCACTTGAAAATTATTTTATCTCGACTCTTCATAAAAACTGATCATCCATTCATATACCGTGCGAAGCGTTCCGAAATAATTAATTTCCAAACCAACGATCGGCTATCAAATTGTTAATTTTCAGTCGATTTTATTGTTTGTCGATCGTATCGGACTATTTCAAAATTATTACCACGAACCGATATCGTTTTATTCCACATAAATCGCGACAGTTCGATTTGACCGCACGCCAGACGCAGCCAATTCGAAACAGGTATGTGGAATAGTGCGTGTTTCGAGTTTTTCGCTTTTTGTAGTTTTTCCGGATTTTTCGTCAAATCATGCGATTTAAATTGAACGATATTTCATTGGTGCGTAGTCGAATGCAATCAATCTTACGGGGTAGGAATAGTGATCGAAATCGAGCCGAATCTATCGGAAAAACTACCCGTCAAATTCGGAAATTCGATTGACAAAAATAAAATTGTATGGAACTGTTTCTGTTGTGAATTTTATTTTATTTTTGTTCGTATTTTATCTTTTTTTTTTGTGTCAAAATAATTAATATTGTGATATTTTGTACTTTTTTATTGTATTTTCAATTGTTTCGATGATGATCAAGAAACTCAACGATGATAATTTCATTCAATCGATGTGAAAATTTTAAGTTTATTCAAATTAATGAGCATAAATTACATATTTTTTAAATATGATTCAAATTTTATGACATAAATAGCAATATCAAATATTAAAAATTTGTTTCCAAAATGTTGGTACTTACGTGTCCTAATGGTGCAACACTTGACCTAACCTAACTTAATCTAAGGTGTAATCTTACCTAACTTAACCTAACATAAAAATTAACGTAACCTAACTTAATTGAATCTAAAATCTTTCTCAACCTTACTCGATAATTATCATACCAATGAAACATGTAATACACAATTTCCATCATAATTTCTTAGGCACGAACTTTAAATCATATGTCACTTATTAATTAGCAATAACAACTATCAAATTCTACAGAAAACTAAAAATTAACCTACATTCAAACATTTTTAGATAAAATTCCTAACGATTTATTTCAACAAAATTCCAACACAAACCCTCTGAAATTTAAACAGCAACCAAAAACCTTGCACCACTGCACTACAACCAAACCACCCACACACAACAATAACCATAAATTCAACCACACACACACACAAACACACATTCATCCAAACGATCGAACTTGAACCAAAAGTTAATCCTATCCCACAAACACACATACGCGAACAAACTTCAGAACGATCGGCGCGGCGCGTACATACAACATTCACCGGCTGCAATTAGGCGGCAAAATCGCACGGGGAAAACACCAATTCATACAGGAAATGCATTATTGAGAGGAAGGGCGGACTCCAGGTCGGTTTCCAGCTCCTTTCCCGTGAAGATGGTATCGCTTCCCGCCCATTGTGTCCGTTATCAGCTCGACAATGGAAGCCTCGCAGCCGGGAACCTCGTTCTCTCTCTCATTGTGGTCCGTCTTATTGTTTCTCGTCCCCGCCATGTCGTTTCTTCAAAAAAATATTTTTTGAAAAAAAAAAAAGAGAATGGTGAATAAGAGAACACATTTCTTCGTTTAATTGTGGCTCGTTAATATTTTCATCGCTCGAGGAGAGGGAGTCGAGGAAGAGTCGAATCTGCTCCTGGTTTTTTGTTGTCGGGTAATGAATGTCTTGAAATTGTCTAGGGGGGGTGTTTTGATTTAATTATGTTGAATAATGTAGGTGTTTGTGGTTTTTTGAATTATTCTTATATGACTTTTGTGAGTTATTTGCTTGGTTGTTTGAAACTAAAATTGATCAAAGTGAAAATTTCATATTTTGAAATAGTGAAAGCTTATGTTTTTACAAGATTTCAATTCTGTAAATAAAATTATTTATTTTATTTCATTTAGCCTTCTTCACAAAGCTAACGGTAAAATAAAATAAATGAATGAATGAAATCTAATCGACTTATGAATGCATATAAATTCTGCCCTTCTCACATGAAATAAAAACAAGTTTTAACAAAATAAATCATCGATAATTTTGCATTCAATAGGCAATTAAATCCGTAAAATTCCATTCAATAACTATTTCAAAACGACAATTATCGACATAAATCCGCAAACGACCATCGCAACGCAAGCACAAATAGAGGAGACTGGGAATACTTAGTTCATATGGATATTTTATGTACAAAAAAATTTAAATTAGTACATTATTTTCAATTAACAGCACTGGTAGTTATGATGTCGAAGACTTTTGATATCAATAACATTTTTCAAAGTTGAAATAAAATCAAAGGGCAGAAGATTCAATTTTCGATGCTTTGACCAGAGTTTTCCCAGTCTCCCCCACAATTTACAAACTCGTCGAAGCGCAAAGAGCATGCCCGTTTTGGGAATCCTGTCCCTTGCTCCATACAACCAATTTAACATATCGAACCGATTGTCTAGAGCCGATATATCCCAATTTGGCGAGAATAACGTCTCAATCAAGACGCTCCGTCGCCTATCATTAGCACTTTAGTTAAACCAACATCGCCTTGAAAATCAATATCAATCGACACGATCTAAATATAATATAAGCCGCCTTGTGCCTAAAGTGATTAACTACAAATTAAAAAATAATAATTAAATATCAAAACACTTGGTATAGTTGTAAATTTTTATATTTGAAAACTGTTTCTTAATTAATAAAGATAAATACAATTAAATAACTGAGTTTATTTGACTACCGAATAATAAACTATTTATTTCAGATGTTATTTCAATCAATTCTAAATCTGATCTAATATAATGTGATCGAATCAGTATCTACCGTATTATAGTTAAATTAAATTATGTTTATATATTTGAATAATCGACTTAATGAAGGTACTAAAGAAAATTTTGGAAAACACATCAAACATGTTTCATCATTTTTCTAGACTACTTGTTTTATGGAGTTTAATAATTTGTACACTGAAAATGGTTCATATGAGCTAGCAACATGATAAAGTCCATAAATTAAAAATTTCAAAAAAATGCTTAAACGAATTTGATGTGTTTTTCAAAATTCATTTAATACACTTCAATATTAAATTTTTCTGAAATTATGATCATACATTGTCAATAATAAGCTATGAATATGTTCAATTTATATTATAGTGCAAAATTAATTAAAATATCTTCTAGAAAAAATGATTTATTAATCAGTGCTCTAACAAAATTCATCATCTAAAAAAAATATTTCATACAGAAAGTTATAACAGAACCAATTGATTTGACATATAAATCTCTTTTTTATTCTATAAGTGGATTTAATCACTTAATGCACTTAACGTCTAATTGTGAATGAACTAGACGAATCCCAAAGATATGCACTTTTTGAAGTATTTCTTAAAGTTTTTGACAAACGAATTTTCATGGGATACTACAATATTGATAGATCAATCGGTCAGAGTAGTTAGTCACGACTGGCTCATAACGTCTCATATAATGATCGGTGTCGATGACGGCTATTTTTCTCATGGCAAATATTGACGACCCAGTTAGCTGTGGGTTGGGTTGTGTTGGGTTGGGTTGGATGTTATTGGATACTCGGTAGGTAACCGTAGATGTCGCCTAGGACACAGTCGCCGGCGCCTAACCACCTATGCATGGCGGCGCCGTTCTGGCGTCTTTTGTTTGCATTCTAAATTAAATTATCTGTGTCGTTGTCGCAGTCGTAGTCGTGGTCGTAGATACAGTCGTAGTAGTGGTTGTCGTAGTGCTGGTCTCTGCAGAGGCGAGGGACACCTCCTCGGTTTGCGGTCGGACGTTCCCGGGCAAATATGGCTTTAGAATTGAGTTTCGGTCTTGCGTTCGGGTGTAAGTTTCAATTTCCGAAATGTGGATGATGTTGTAAACTGTGTCGCTTTCGAATGTATTGAATTGTATAGTTATTCGATTTTGTCGATATAGAGCGTTTGTGAATGCCAAGTTGGGTTTTGGTGCTTTGAAGTTGATGCTTGGTTCGGATGTTGACGAGAGTCACATATTATTAAAATTTTTAATTTTAACAAAAAAATATTAATTTATCGCTTTACTTAAATCGACTTAATTCGATCGATTTTATAAAGTTTTAAAAATAAGATTTTTATCCATTATGATGCTTATTCATCCCTAATCATTATGGCTTCTTCTTTATTTCAAGCTCTAGATTTTAGAATATCTTTGTCCTTATCGGGTCAAAAATAATATTTTAATTCATAATGAATATAGTTTAATCATACATTTCTGCTTAAAATTGGATCGTAAAATCTCTCGCTATAAAGTATCTCAAAATATTAAAATTAATATGTTTAATTAGAGTATGGAACCTTGCTTTGATCGTCTGAATTCAAGATTTTCTTCAGACACAAATATGTATTATGTTTCATTTAGAAAATCCAATTAATGCTAGTCTTTCGAAATCGACTCGTTGATGAATATGAACTTTGTACACACTAATGACTGTGAAATTCATCAATGTTATTATTACTTATGATCGAATCAATGTTATACCCAAACACTGTAAATTAATATTTCGTTATTATGTCTGACGTATGAAATGTGATTTTTTTTTTTAATTTAACCGTAAACACCGAAGATATCGTTGATACAAATCTCATCACGTAAAATCGTAATAATCAAATTAATGTAGTGCGTCTAATATCCCAATTTTATATAAGTTAAATTGAACATTACGTGTTATGATCGTTTCGCATAAAGCCTCTAATAAGTGCAGAACGAGACATTGGAGATAATTTGATGGCATCGTCGTACTTTTTTTTCGCCAGATCTCGTCGCGATTAAAAGCTCAATAAAACTAATTGCGAACTTTAAGCGACCATTCGCGACGACCGTTAATTCTTACGACGCATTAAATAAAAACCGAAGGCGTAAATATCGCCGAAAATACCTCAAAACGCCCTCAATCCGATTTTTTCGCTAATTCTGAAGCTTTCAGCGAAAAAAAGCTTCAACACGACACGTTTTCAAACGACTGTCATCGCAGCTGAGTAAGTAACGAGTCGCTCTGCTTAAGTGCACTACAAGCAAAAGTGCAGCACAACAATGCGCAAAGTCCCACACGCTCCGAAAACTTGCAAAAAAAGCCCGCGTTTTGTTTGAAAAGCGAGCTTTAATTCACATACATTAACACGACTGCAATAGTGGCCCCGAAAAACGAGCAAAAAATAGCGCAAAAAACGCGCAGAAAATTCCATTAGCGCCGCGCTTTTTTTGCGCTGTTTTGACTGCCACCGAACAAAAGTTTACCGCTCGAAAAAAGGCTGTAAATATTTGGAATTGTTGCGCTGCACATATTCGCAATGTTTATGAAAGTGTGAAAACTTGCATCAAACGCGCGAGCTTTTATTCGATGGCGATTTTTCAACGCACCGATTAAACTTTGCATAATATATTATTGTGTTTGCTTCATACATACAAAGTGTTTCCCAAAAGTTATGAAATATTTTATTTTTAAAAACATTCAGACATAAAAAAAGAGTCAATTTGAGCACTTATTCATTTTTCACGACTTTCTCAAGTCTGGTATTACTTCTAGGAGGTTTCGAAGAGACTCTCTTTCTCTCATATTGTCATAATCGCTTAAATCTATAGCTTCAATTATAACAAAATGACATCTTTTAATTCCATTTTTCAATTCGAGAAACAAAAATAAGATGGCCATTACTTGAAATCTTTCAGTTTTAAGTTCGGGAGTCAATTGGAGTTATGAGAGTCATAATGTAATAATACTCGCTGTGATGCGGTCTCGAAAAAGAGGCGCACTAAATCGGTGATTTTGACTTAACTCATATTCAGATCTTGTTAATTTTGGATAAATTAAAAAGCTAAATCTGCTGACTATCTAATTCAAACATATCTCATGATTTTTGGGACACACCTCGCATGTATTATATGTACTAAGACGCTTTTATCGTTCAAAACATTTTTATTTCGTACGATACCGCTTTTATTTATTCGCATATTTTCGAGTCGGTTGTGAAAGCGTGCAGCGGCTGATCTTTCACTTTCAAAGTGCACCCACAAATTTAATAACGACTCGTTCGAGTTTCTAGCTTTTATGGCGCACGGGAACTTTACAAATTGTGCACCGTTTCGATTTTACGACTCTTCAAAACGATGTACTGGATCAAGATCGGAATCCGCATCACACACGAACATTTCATATTTGGCCACATACAGCATTTCAGACTTTTCAAGCGTAGTTGATTATCTTTCGTCGACTTTGATTAACCCAGTTTTCCGAGACAATTACGAGTCCGGGAACGGTTCTAATTCGAAGACATGTATCTTTAGAGCGGAATCGTGCAGACAATCTATCGATTGGAGCACGTAACACAATAATCCGTGTACAATTTCATAATGGTAATGTTGTGGCCTGTCTGTGTCGCATTCACCATAACATTTAGCATTTTCAGTCGGCGTTCGACCCACTTATGCAGACGAAAAAAATCCTCAGACGATCGACCAACCGGTCGATGACTCGCAGAACTCGCCATTTATGTACATGCGACTCTTGCTGCAATCGATTCTCGGTACAATGATCTCATCTTTGATAATTCGTCTTCAAACTTAAGCCCGTATATGTGCAGGTAATGCCATGTGAAAGAGATTAAAAAAATATTTAATGCGATTTGTGCAACCGTTATGAAGAATTTTCGTTGTGAATCACGTTTGCCTCTTAATGAGTCAAGTGATGTGTCTATTAGTTGAGGTGTTAATTCTAATTGAATTGTCGAATATTCGATAATACAAACAAAGAATCTAAGTGGGCTAATATTTTTGTCTGAGTAGCTAATTTTCGTTTGAAAATTCCTCGTACGTGAAGCGCATATTGAAAAATCAGCGTCCATTAATATTTGTGCAAAAACTGGTCTGGGATATTTTCATATGTCTGCGTTCTTCTTATGAAATCGATCTTGCATCTACGGATATTCGCTGATTAATCGTGCCGATTTTTTCCCTCGGTTCGAAATAAAAAATAAGCAAATAAAATAGACGAGACTCACGAATTTTCGTAATAGGACCGCAGTTAGTCTCGTTTTATTCGGTACCGATTCGAAGTTTGAAATGAAATTCGATTCGATTCGATGCTCGAACATGAGCAAAAGTACTTGCAAGTATAGAAAGTATATACAATACGTTATATATTGTAAACTCTCACTGCAGATGTTCTTAAAGTTTCTTGATAGGACGATCGTATTAAGCGCTCGATTTCCCTTCGTCGGTTTTGAAACATGCGATACTTTATGCGCCTAAATCCAATAATCTTTTATTAAAAAAAGATGAAAGTATTTAGTGACTGCAAATAATTCAGTCAATTCCGCTGCAAATACTCAGTTTAAAAAATGCATATCGTCTTATTCAAAAAAATATTTTATATCTTGATACAAGGAAAATAAATTGAATGAAATTATTTCTGTGTTTTATCCGTTAAGACGATTATTATTATCATATCATAAAATAACGGAAAAATATCGAAATTTCAATAAATTTCTTCTCATGACATTCTAGAATAATATTTTTTATTAAAACAGCGAATTTTCTTACATATACGTGTACATTTCTTGCGAGAAAACGACGTCGGATTCGCCGCCGTACTATTTTATTAGACGGCCAGTTTCTCAGGCTGGTGTCTAGGAAAAACCCATATAGCAATAAATTTAATGTTGCGTATAATTTTACTGGGGAGAGAGACGACCGTAGGATACGTACCCCGACATCTGAGTGTGATTCCGTGTGTAAAATGATATATCCGACCATCGAATGCCGAATGTACTTGTATACCTGTATCCAAAAAATAAAATACGAGATAAAAAGAAACCGAGCGAGTATGAAAAAAGGAATTAACTTGGGCAAATTGCATATTTATACGTCAAAGCCGCCGCGGTGCCGGGTTACAAATTCATTACCCATATTGCCGTGGGTAGCGGAGCCTGAAACCCCCCAGGTCTCCTGTCCAATTATGTATATAAGTATTTTTAATAATTCAACGCTCTAATTGGCCTAATAGCGCGATAATTAGTAAAACGGCTTACGCTCTTTTTTTTGGTCGGACAGGAAGCGCGCTATAAAAACTCGCGCGCGATTAAAGTGCGCCGGTTTGTGTTGTGTTCGTGGATGCGCTACCAATCTCTAATTTTTGGGAAATTGGGTTTATCTATTTAATTCAAGATGATTTTCTGTTTTATATGCTCTAGGTGAATGTTATAAAATGTACTGGAAGCCCCGTTATAATGTCAAAATATGTTCCATGTTAAAAAGCGAGACGTTTAAAGAGTGGATTTATTGTACTGTATCGTAGCTTCTTGTTATTTTCGCAAATGTTTAAAGGGAATCTTATAGGTAGGGACTGTACAGAGTTTACTGTACATGTAAAGAAAAATTATCATATAAATAATGTTTGATTTTGCAAGCGATGTGTGGGTTGTGATTGTTGTTAATGTAGTTTCAAAGTCGTATTGAATAACATCGAATGACTATTGAAACTTTTTAATGTCTTTTTTTTAATTTGAAACCTGAAATTAAATATGTACTTGATATTTTTATTAATTTAATTAGAAGGCAGCATCTGAATGATTTACTTTGTTTCAAAATTACATAGTTTAACGCGTGCTAATAAATTTCAATTAAAAAAAATATGTCTGAATTTATTTGACTAACATTTTGATGTAGATTAACTGTAATTATTAACAATTTTGCATAAAACGCATAGTTTATTTTCAGTAATTACAATAATTCGATTAATTGAATATGATAATCGTACTGTGTTAAATGGAAAGCTTCGAAACGGATCATAAACTTTCTAAAAGATAAAGGAGCAAATAAGTATAATTATGAATTTTACACTATCACGATAAATGAAGCAAACGCTCGCTCGAGCACGAGTCACAATCGAATAAAGAGCATTAAAACACAGAGTCGGATCAAGATATTGTAAAATAAAGATATTTATCTCTAATTCAGAATAGCGATCATAAATATATTACCAAATATGTATAAATCAAAATATTTTTCTTTGATAATTTCAAATTGTAAACTGAGACGATTTATCGATTCGGCCCTGATTAAGTTCGCGATAAATCAACTTCTGAATTTACACACGCACCCAACTTAATTGCAGCGAAAATTAAAAATCGTGCAATTTAGTTGCACAATCGCGCTCCGCATTACAAAGACAATAACTACCCGTGCAACATATTATGAACTTTAAAAAAGCAAACGAAGACACGCGAATATCGTTTGAGCGAAAACAACGAGGGCATATGTTTTATTCGGTCTTATTATAATAAAAATGGACAATCGTCGACATCTGCCGGTTCTCATTGTCGGTTATTTATGGATGTCTCACGACAAATATAATGGATGTCAAAATCGGATTCGCATGATGGCCGATGAACCGATGACCTCTCATCGAAAGAGTTGAGATTCATTCTCACTGTCTAGATTTTTATAAATAAAGAAATGATCTCATTTCAATAAATATTTCCAGAGTTAGTCACAGATTTCATAAGAGTTGGATTTGAGAAATTAAAAATCAACAAAATTATCAGAAGAGAAAAAATATATAGAGTGTTGATATTTTAAACGGGTTGATTACTCGTTCATATTATAGTTAGACCCTACTCTAGATTCGTGAGCGATTTACACAAGAACATCGCAAAACGTGTGTGTGGATAGTTTTAGTGCATTTTTTTCTCGCGTTCGTCTAGAGTAGGCTTAATATATCATTCATTTACGTGAAATTCCACTAACTACGGTGAACCAAATATGTCACAAAAATCGGTCGTTATATGTATGGATTTCACGTATTGTTCAGAACTTATCTAGTATAAAAAAAAACTCAAAGAAATTTTAAATTAAAAAAATCAAATCCTTATCCACCAACAACATATGGTCACCGCATCCATACATCACATCCAATCAGCAGAATATTATATCGAGGCGATAAAAGGAAACTTTCGCCATATGCCGCTTGCCTTTTCCCGTGTCTATAAATGGTCGAATTCGGCTTTCGCAAACCGAGATCATACCGAACCGATACGTCAAAATATACAACGAGCAACCACATAATATTATACCTGTATAAAAAAATCAAAAATCATGGCCGGTGCGACTTTCTCTATCGCTAATTGAACGGCTTTGTCACATTGACGTTTCTTTCGCGAAGCCATCGATCGTCAAACTCAACATAATGGTATTATGCATGCAGGTGGCCTTCGACGATGTGTTAAGTGGTTCATGAAAAATGCACGTCCACGTCAGCGACGACAGTGTTTTTGTGAATTTTTATTCGTTTCTGACTCTATTGTATTGTGTTCGACGAGTCGATTGTTTTTCGTTCGATGTTTTTTCACCGCGGCAAATTTATTTAAATCGTCAAACTTTTTATGCTGATAAAATTGAATGGGGGATTTGCATATGCGGTGATAAAGCGAAAAGGTTACGCGGAGTTCGAGCGATTCGAATGAAAAGAATGAGCGTCTTGAGATCGTAGAATGCTCTGGTGCTTCAGACTTATAATGAGGATCTGTAAGTGCAGTGTCCTACTATTAATCCGAAAGGAAAACTATTCGAGAGAATGTCTCATGAATGAATATTCTTGAGTGGATGAAACTATATTCAAGTATCAGTTCTTTATGTGAATATATTTTTTTATTAAAATACTTGAAATCTATTTTTTTTGCGTTATAGCCAAATAGACACGGTTTGCCAAGTTGCACAATCCCGTCATAAAGCACTATTCTAATCGAACGATCTAAATTCACTCCATTGTATGCAACCTCAATCGAATTGGTAAACGGACCAATCTCGAATCAACCAAACCGCAAATGAGAACTTCCACCCACCAATAACTAACACAACTTCGGAACGGAACCACGTGGCGAGCGTTTGGCCAGTTTTGTTTGCCTACGAGCATACAGACGATAAGGTATTAACTTAAGACAATCGTGACCACGGTTTGCCTTTCATTATGAATAGCTAAATTATGTTAATGGATGATCAAACGAGAAAACAATTTTTAAATTTGCGATTTTTCTAAGAATTCATAGAAAATTGTTCGTTTTACATGAAAATTGTGCATCGATCCATACCAAAAATATAATATTAGATAGAATTTGGTTTTATGTACTCGTTTAAAGTGCAAATAATTGGCTATATACACTCGCTTCGAGTGCAATGCAAGTGCAAATACTGTATTGTAGTCGGTGCGTAGCTCAGTATTTGAACTCGGTACAAGTACACATAGATACGTCCATTCAAATAGTAATTCTTCCATATTTTGTTTATGACTGATATTTTGCTTATATTCAAATGAAAACTAATCTGCTCCAAAAGAATTAAACCTTTATAATAAACATAAATGAATGAATATCGAAAAATCAAACGAACATTCAAATATTTTAACAGAAATCCTCATCTGATCACAAACATCAAAATATCATTCCGCTAAATCTAAATAAACGAATATCAATAAATCCGACGAATATTCAAACGAAACCAGAATTAACTGCACAAGAACTAAACTTTAACAACTCCACATCTAATTAACATCAATGAACGAATCCCTCCAAAACGTTAACATTATATTAAAACCCTGGAGCCACCATGGCGCAGGATATCTCCTTGCAGACGCATAACTCACGCCCGCTGACTAATGCGTCCCCTGACGTCAGCAACCACCTACCGGTCCACCCACCTATGCAACCGCCCACGTGTCCACACACACCCATACACAAACACATACGACAACTAAAAAGCCCAAGAGGCACAAATGACAAGTGCAAGAATCGCATCTATGTATGCACATTGGCGGCAAAAGGATGTAAACGAACTTGGAACGTGTGCCGAGAACGTCCTCCTCCTAATACATGTAGGTAGGACGTACATGCTCAGATTTGAGCGCGCTTTTCTGGGAATCATTGAGGAGTCACTAGTGCCCCTTGGCCTTTTGGGTTGTCGTATAAAAGCTGCATAGGTGCTCGTACGCAACGAAGCGGCTAATTGACGGACGCATTTGATCGAGGGCCGTGTCCGACTGGATGCCCACGCGACCGCACTCCGTGTGTCTGCAGATGGAGGCGTTTGAGCGATTAAAGCATCATTATTGAATTAATGGACGACGCTTCGAAGATGCTAGGTGGATTGTTCAGACGCTTAGGATTGTCCGGATCAAGTGTTAGATGATTCATTTCAGGTGGAGGTGTGTGTCCGAGGTGATTGTCGATGCGTGGTGGATGAGTTCAGATTTGATGGCTCGATCATTTAATTCAAGAAAAATGTCGATTTCGAATACGGATGAGTTTCTAAAAATGGATAATACACCTTATCTATCGATTAAGCTTGATCAGTTTAGCGTCACTTATCATTCTCTGTTACTAATCTTCAGATTTTCTAACTTATCTCGATTTCTTCACATTAAAAGTAACAATAAATAAATAAGCGATAACTAATAATGTACAAAAATAAAAGACCTCTCGTACTCGAAACAATATTCAATATTACAACGATGAACTCACGCCGATCGCAACAATCACTTTCTCCTCCATTATCTGCAACTACACTCAAGCGGATTTGAATAGTGCACGACTTTACGTGCACAATGCAAACACCATCCCGTAAGCGGCTTCGATAAAAATCAAAGCCCGTCTATCTATCGCAACTCGTGAATACTAATCGCAATAAGCGATGAAGCATCTCGAATGAAAGCATCACTTAGCGAACATTTCTGCAGCAATCCGCAAACTCGAAATAACCGAGGACATGTCATTTTTACGTTCGGATAAAGCAGTCAGAGGACGAGCCGACTGGAGTGCAATTAAAAGTGCGCTAACGACTCCTGGACACGTTCTCTCATTTAATTATACCTGCGACTTATCAAGTGCACTCCAATCCTCCCATTTGCTGACAAACTCGAATGCACTCGTCCGATTTTACCAACTTTTTCAAGAGTCGCGTCGGCTATGCTGAAAAATGACCGGTTGAAGCCGAACGAAATTTTCATTGTGTTTTTCATTTCATTTTTATATAATCCAATTAATTGAATGATAAAAATCAGTATCTAATCTAAATCGGTCTAATTGTTTCGTTAATCAGTGTGAGTGCTTAAAATGGCAACTTTCTCGAGCAGTCGACGACTATATCGCGGCGCCGCCATCTGCGGATTAATTATCTGCACATCCTCGATTTATGCCCGGGGCGAAATTTATAATCGTATTTTCCTCACTTAACAAGGGTGGATTAATAGCTGTAATAAATACGTGTGCGGTTTTCCAAGCACTAAAAGCTCGGACGATATTTTTAGACCCCGTAAGTTTCGGCGCGCACACATCGACTACATACAACAGCCTTTAAAAAGGCCCATTCCAACTACGAATACGTATTTTCGAACTGTAGATATACAGTATTATAAGTACAGTAAACCCTCTTATAACGTTGTCCCTATAACGAAATACAAAGAATATCGATAGAAGCGAGAGTCCAGTTCTCTTGAAAATATTCTGTTTCATGATTTCTTTCGAATAAAATAAAGAAATTCAAAAAAAAATGTTCACTCTATAAGTGAAACCTATCTCAATATTATAGGGAGAAAAATGTCTTGGATTTAATTGATAAACTGAATTTCATAAATTAGAGATTGATATCGCATACGAACTTGAGATAAACCAACACTCTTCAATTGAATAATTTGAAATTTTATGATATGCATAATAGTGTTGCGTTGATCTTCCGAGTTCACAATTCACGAAAATATTGTTTCAGAAAAAAAAAAACGAAAAATATTACTAGAAGCGAAAGTTCAATCATTTACACTGGTTTTTGCATAAAATATTTAAAAAAAAAACAAATGAAAACATTTGAATTCATAATTCTAATTGTAAAATGAATTCTAAAAAAAAATTCCCCCTTACAACGTCACCTCCCCTATAATGTGGAATCTATCTCTACGCTACAGGGGGGGTTCACTGTATTTTCTAGCATACGTATTCTTCGCATACGAGGATCGTTGCGGCGAAATGATCGCCGTAAATCAGCCTAGGCTAACAATTACTGCGAAATAAGGCGGTAGCCGATATGTGCAAGTTGGGCGAGCCTAATGGCGCGTGCACTGAAATACGCGCTTTGCAACTGCGCCTATAAAACCGGAGATGCACTCTGTTCCCGATATATAAGAATATGTGTATGTATAGGGATACTATCGTTCTATAAATCCGATGGAAGTTCGTGCAGGTTTTGCGCTCGCATATCTTCTGTTCTTCGCACGCGAATAACTATTCGCTTTCGCGGTCGGCTGCGCTTCGACGTTGATTGGGGATTCAGGTTTTCGATTCGATTTTGTAGGTGTGTGTTTATTTTCAGTGAATTCTACTGTGGATAAAGTGCGAAAGTAATCGTGTGATTTGTCGAAATTTCCATATTCATTTCGTTGTTTTTTTTTTTTGTTGAGCGCAATTGCGATACATAGTTGTAAACGCGACTTTCTATTCTCTTTTTAATTGAATGAATATTTTCACCTTTGGGTAAACTGGCGGACAAAATCATATAACCGAATGCTCGGAGAAAGTTAAGCCAAAGTTTAAATTCACAAATTATACTATCTTCAATAGTTACGTGGAAAGTTTTAGCGAAAGCGTTCTAAATTTTCCAACAATATGTTGGAAATTTACCGCGATTCTTATTTTATTAATATTGTTGAAAACAGCCAACTATTAATGACTTTAGAGATGAAGCGAAGTATTGCTTTCAGTTTAATAAACAATCCAAAATACATACATAGGCGATTCTGTGTACGTCGAGATAGTGTTCTATGCGAGTGCTAGTGTTGCTTTATTGCAGTCTGTCTGAAAATCTTTTATTGAGTTCACAAAGAAGAAAGCAACTTGTTTACAGACGACTTTACAAAGATTTTCTACTGCGACTACGGTCAAGATAGAAATATGCGGTGCCCGCAAAGAACCTTATATTGTCCATTGAAAGGATGCGGAAAGAAAATCCTTTTATCATCTCGACATAGATTCTGTTCGGTACACGTGTATGATATCCCAAGCTATGCTTTATGATTTTGAATCGTATGCAAACACGTTATATGAGAAACATGGTATTATCCTATGTAGACATGGCAGATACCATTAGCTGTTGTAGATGCAGGTGTAATAATGGCCCAGACTAGACAACCGAATTAAAACCATTACTTCCGACGACAACGAAACGAGAAAATCTAACTGTATAATGTGAGACAACTAATTAAATAATAATATCGTGCACTTGTACGAAATTTGCATAATTTTATCGTAGAAATGATAGATGAAATATTTATGTCATAGTGAACATTGCAATTATGCCAAAAAACTAGTGGGTGTATCTAGTTCATAAAAATAAACCACTCGAGTAATTTAATGTGAACACATTCAGCCTAGAAGCGTTGGGAAATCGCTAAAATTTCGAAATATTTCAGCTGAGACACATCCAAGATCTTAGCGCGACAATTTCGTTTCTAATTACTCTGGTGAATCGCGTCGAATTAGTTTAGCACACATCATTAGCAGTGATTAAGCCGAGCTAGTCTGTTTCTATGGCGCCGTTGAATTTCCCCTACTTCACAACAAGCACCAGCCAAATTACCAAATCAAGACGCTAAAAAATAATACACACATCAAACAGATCAACATCAATTTCATATTCAACCACTTATCATTATCTATGTAAATAAATATGAATATATAATATTAACTCATTAAAGGTTTGTCATTCGCAATGAAATTTTTAACGGTATTGTGAATTGTAATGGGAAGAGAAATTGTAACAGGAACAGGAACAAAAAAAATCTATACTAAAAATGATTTAAACAACGCCAGTTTACATCATATAAAATATAAAGATTTTCAATAGACACGCTCAAACTTTGACAGTAAATTACGGTCATATTAATGAATCTACAGCTATCACATTTGACCACAATACGAAATCAATCTTTATATTAAACCATATCACATTGATAATATACATATTTAAATAGACCTACCCCATTTTTGCGCATATTTTCGAAATCGCTTGAGAGGGTTAGGAAAACCCGAACATCTGATAAACCCACTCCCGGAAAAAAAAAATCTCATTCAAATCGGAACATTCATAGAACCAATCATCAGAGATATTCAACGAAACAGACCGAAAAAAAAGCACATAAAAGCTGAAACATCGACTAGGCACGAAACGAAGAATCCTCTGGCTCCGGTCCAACACAGCCTCGGGGATGCTCCAGCTCGTGGGCGTCGTAATAACAGAAGAATTGTCGCTCGTATACATATTCATTTGGCCGAGGGGAAAAATCGGAAAATTTACGACCCCGACTATAGGCGACGCACCGTCGGCGGCCTTCTTCTACGAAAGAGCCTCGTTCCCCGTTTGCGAATCGTAAAACGCGAAATTGCCCTCGTCTCGGACTAGACCGACCGACCTTGGGACTTTTATCGGTCTCGTGAAATTATACGCAACAATTGCCACGAGGTCGTCATGGTATACCATGGTATGGTATGGTATGGTGGTAAAACTTAATCCGGCCAATAGGGCTTATCTCGCCAATATTGTAATGTATTCGAATGTCGGATGGTAAATTGCGTCGGATGGCGTTTCCGCAATGCGCGATGACGTGAGTAATTCAATTTCGCTAATGCATGCGTCTTTTCTGATTCGATTCGATACGTTTTGTGCCGTTTTATTATCGTCGTGTTGTTTGGTGATGGGTTACGATATGCTTTGTAAGAATTTTATGGTCGTTTCAAAAATTTGGGTCATGTGAAGTTAGTAGGAGTCGTAATATCGAAAGAATTGATTATGCGTGAAAAATCCTCTAATGCTATAGATTTTCAATCAGTCAACAGTTAAGTCAAGACAAATTTTAGTTTAAGTCTGTTATAATATCAAAAGAGTAAGAAGATGTATTGAGAACCCTCGCACACTGCAGATTTTCTATCGGTCAATAGTTTAGTTGAGTTATCTACTCAAAAATTGAATTATTCATATTGTTACTTTAAATTATTAATCATACTTCAGCAAATGACACACATATGTACATACAACAGTCATCCAACATCAGAATAGGTTTCAGTTATTTTCAATACATTGGTTTTTATATATGATTTTTTGTAAATGTGTTTAATTTTGAAGAGTCTTTATGTTAATTTGTAGCAACAATGTATTATTTTTTATAATTTGATGTAAATGATGAAAAAACTTTGATATCTGATCGATAAGGCCAGGTGAAGGGATTCGTTGTATGTAAATTGCGCAAGCAGTGCAATATTCATGCAGGTTCGGTTTTATGGACTTTAAAAGTCGATCGTAAAAAAAACCTACAAACGAGTAACCGTTTTTTTTGTACTTATTTGAGGATTTGAATTTTTACATTGTAATTGAATACGACTTTCGAAGCATCTATTGTAACTAAGTCATAAAAAAGATAATTAACATGAAAATAATTGAATACGAATTCAGTCAACAAAATAATAGAAAAAATAATTACAATATTAAAATAAGCAGTTAAATATCGACGCAAAGAATTTAATTGATGAATTTTCGTCTCAAACTTTGCCATTGTATGATCTTATTCAAAGAACGTTCACCCGAAGACCGTTAAGTTACGTTAAATTAAATAAGTTCCGATTTTAATTTCGTTCCGACATTTTTCAACGAAAGTTTGTTTTGCGGATATAGAGTTTCAGTTTTCCAATATCGGACAGTTTATTGAGAAACGATATTTTTTCTAATACTAATACAAAAAAAAACTGCTTAGTCGAAAACATATCTATAACACAACATATGTACATAATTTTTGATAATATTTACTAAAAATGTGTATTAAAGCAATTCTTTAATTAAAAATTGTCAGTAAATATTTTTAAATTGCCATATACTATCATTTGTCCAACTACGAACTGTCAAAATTTGAGGAACATAGACAGATGTACTATAGTATATCTGTCCGTCTGCGGCTAGTTTGACAGTTCGAATTTTAACTAAGTGTATCAACAGCTATCGATTACATAAAGCTAGGTTTTGCATACCGCGACAAGCAGCAAGCAATACGCCTCTCGCTGCATATTTAACAATAGGAACCCTGAAAAACAAACTCCATTCTTCCCATGATTGACCTCGTAACAAGAGTCATGATGCTTGCCGTTTGTCGTCTTGGCCAAAACCTAGCTTAAGTCAACAACCAAACATACTTGCAGATCGAAAACACCCAAAATAAATTTTCATTTCAAACACCAACACTTTTATCGAAAATCCTCAAAATGAAAAACCTATCCAAATCCATATTTCACGAGTGCACCGAAATTGAACGCGCCCATTAAATTACGAGAGAGCGCAATACGCTCGACATATCCGGGAGACCGGGGGGGCGGAAAATTCAGGAAAATTCACCGGCTTTCCGAAAGTTCCACCAGTTTTTTTTTTCCACACAAACCACCCCCTTAACACTTTCGACGGCGACAATAATCCGAACCGCGTCTCCCCGAGCGGCTAAAGTGTGGAAGCTGCGGTGCTTTTATACCGGCGGCTGTTTCCGGAGCCGTATCCGAGCCGCGGTGAACTTTAGCAGTTATCAACAAACTGTGGATACAAGCCTAGGTCTATATATATATGACGACTGAAAAGACCAAGGGGTACAATTAACTTTGCCGTGAATTCGAGAAAAGCGCGCTCAAAGTTGACCATGTACCTACATGTATTAGGAGGAGGTCGAGTGATTTGATGATATATTGAGGCACACGTTCCAAATTCGTTTATATCCTTTTGCCACCGAATAAATGAGCGTGCATAGAAGCGATTCCTGTTCATAACTCAATTTCGGCAAAAATGTCACTTGTACCTTTTGGTCTTTTCGATCGTTATATATGTATGTATAGGGGATGGTGGGCGGGGGTCGTTTTTGTTCGATGGGCGGGTTGTTGTTGCTGTAATAGCCGCCCTAAGTTAATTGGTGTCGATGAAAGTTGCGTGTTGTTTAATTTGTTTGTTTGTGAATTTTTTGATGGGAGGAATGTTTGGTTTTTGGAATTTTTGAGTGGGTGGTTTGTAAATGTGGTACAGTTGGATTAGATGCAGTTTTTTGATCTGGGTTGGTGGGAGGGTTTGTCTGTTTAGGAAGAGCAGTTGAGAAAATTTGGGATTTTGTGAAGATGCATAATCTGTATGATAAGCAACTACGATGTTAAAGAATCAGATTCCAAGTTTTTTTTATATTATAATTAGACCTAAAAATTTCAATTAAGACTACAGAATTTCGTTTCTTTTCAGTGATCATAAAAAATAGATACTAAATTTCGCTATCTGGGCTGTTTTGGAGAAAATTTCACTATTAGTTCATTAAAACTTTGCTTCCCGTATATTTTTATACCCTAGTTAGTTACCTCCCAATTCCTTTATATTTTTTCTAATAAATACCATCGAAAGTGATAAATTTCGAATGTTTAATTACATTATAAATATAAAACGAATTTGAAATCAAAAATTCATATGTACACTTACATAAAAGTAATAAACTAGATGCGAATAACTAATTATATTCGTATCGGTGTCATCCGATCGTTTTAACGGCCGAAACATAAATTTCGTCGGCGTCGCTTAAGCTTGGCCATAAATATATTCGCACCCAGGGGAAAAACTGCACGTCGTTTTTAAATTAATCCTAGAGGATGCGATAACGATGCGCTCGCAGTTCAAATTCAAGCACCATCATCCGAATTCAATATGCGCGCTCAAAACTTTCCCATTAAACCGAAATAATATTCTCACGATATCGTGTTTACCCGCCGAATTACGAAACGGAACGAGCGCTATCGCAATATTATTTTAATCGAAAAAAAAGCGTTCAATCGCTCGAAAAATCGCATCGTTTTAACGCAACTCATAGTGACGGGTCGATTTTTTTCCCCAGGTCGTTCATTACTGTGATGCTTTGCGTTTTCGCTGCATCGAATGAAAAACGGAAAATGCCTCCCATTGAACGCCGTGTCGGGGGAAAAGCTGGAAAAAAATCAGTTGCGGTTTACGATTATAAGTGAAAGAGCCGGCAAAGCCCTTTGAGATCTTTGAAACTGTTATATAAAAAAAAGACATATTCCCGACGTTGATGTTTATCCCTACGTGCGCGCACACGTTGCCTTTAAAATATCCCCTAAGTAATATTTTATGAAAGTGCTATTTTGAACGGGATAAAGTTTTTGTTTAAGGTTTCAACTAAAAGCATACTGTTGTTCGCGTGTTTTCCGCGTACAAATTATTCTAAAATATGATTCTTTAAATTGAATTTCTAGATACAGCGAGCGCGACTTCGACGCGTTATTGACTCAATATGTAGAAACTTTCAAAATATACGAGAGAGTGTATAGAATTCGGTATAAAAATTTACCTCGTTCATTCTGTCTCACTATATCATAATAAATTGAGTTTTTAAAGATTATAAAATAAAGTTTTTACGAGGATTCGCAAGAACGCTTGATCCGATTAAATGCGAAACTCTCGGTAGCTCAAAACAAATATTTGAGCGTAAATCGTTTAAGCGAAAACGACTACACGAAAAACGTTTATATTTTGAATTAATTTATAATTAAACAACTTTTAATCATATGAAAAGAATTTTTACACACATGCATCAAACGAAGAGCAAAGTTCGTATGTAATGCAACAGCGGACTACCTGGAAAAAAATGGAGTGTTATTCCCGCTCGTATAAACTGAAAAAGTGGAATGGACCGAAAAGGGAGAGCGGCGCGTGTTGGGGCATTCATTCAAAGGTGGAAATAAAAAGGAAGTGCTTCGCTAGGCCGCCTCTGTTCTTATCCCAGAACCGCTGGTAGGCAGGGGTGACAAAAGAGCCTCGTGGAAAAGAGATCAAAAAGGGCGCCGCTGAAAATGCTGAAAGTGTGGGAACTAAACGGCGCCATGGAAAAGAGGGCGTCTGAATGCGACTCTCGACGACTACACCTGTCCTCGCCTCCAAGACTTGAAACTATTTTCTCTTGTATCGTGAGTTTGTGCCTTTCGGCAGTTTTCCTCTTCGGATGTTTCGAAAACAAAAGTTTCATATCCGATTTTTTTTTTCAATGGTTTCTTCTGTTAACCGTGGATTCTTTTTCGATTAGGGGCGGTTAGCTTCTAGGCCAACTTTCTTTTATCCAAGGTGTAACTTAATTAATGACTTATTATACTACAATGTGTCAAATATAATTAACTTGCACACATAGTCGACTATTTAGGATCAATCTTTTCATTCACCTTAACGTAGCTATAACTTAGCTTTCTTTTTTTTCTGTACCCTCAACTAAACTGTAACTTAGCAAGAGTTTTTTTTCCTTTATTGAGTTTTACAGCTATAATTTCAAGACATGTTTGCGAACTTACATCGCAGAACTCTATGTGATAAAAACTAATTTACAATGAATTCACTATTAGTTGACGTTAGTGAAAATATCGGTCCTTAACATTAAAAAAATTTCGAAAAACCCCTTCATGAAATATTACTAACAGACTTTTCCGAATGATATTGAGTGAATATTCGAGAAAAAGTGACCTAGCGTACAATTTTTATTTACGAAAACCTATTCTTGTCAAAAGTACCAATACTTGAAATCAACTCCTCAATATCTTCACATTGCATACACACTTTATTACTGCACAACCGACCTAGCTAAAAATTATTATATCAGTCAAATAAACATATTCGGCTCGCTTATATACATAGTACCTTCTATGCGAAATAAAAAGGCTTTAACACGTATTTCGAATTATCAGCGAACGAGACTGGCTCGCTATTCAGTGTCGCAAAATAAAATCCGTTTATTTGGCGTCGGAAAAAAGTGGTTGTAATCCGTACGCCACAAGTGAAATACACCCCTTACGATAACAACCCCGACGGGTAATGAATCTTTATCACCTGCGAAAACAAGCTACCACAGTATGGCGGCGTTGCTCTCAACCATTATCGTCCAACGAAAACAATATAGACGGATTTTTTTTTACATTTCGAAATGCCACACAACAATACACATCGTTTCTCCGTGTATTTATCATTTTCGTGAAAAATCATTTTCAGTATTTCAAACGGTCGTTTTCCCGCCGCGCGTATTTTTCATCGCGGTCATTAACGATAACTCGACCGCCTTTCGTGTACACGTATCGAAACTACTCAATTATCCAAAAATAACAATGTACAATGAGCTTTTTTCACGAGGAACAAAATAAATGATCAAATTTCCCTGTTGTTTGTCGGAAATGTTCGCGACGCCTAACCTTTCCCTATTCCTGGTCGGTGTTACCAGATAGCGCCAATAGTAAGCACAAAGAGCTAGTAAGCTTCTGGAATTAGTCGTTAATGGAAAATGAGGGGGGTGGCTGACCATTTACTTCACCAACCTTAATATATGCAACCAATAACTTCCCATCAGCAGTCTAATTATATTCGCGAAGGCAAACATTGTTTCATTAGATCGACGCGCCCAACAAAAAAAAGCTACATGAATACCAGATAAAATATAAAAAAAAAATATTTTTTTAGACAATTTTTATGTATTATACGAAATAAATAATATGATTTTTAAAATTTCGTGACTGTGACCCACGTTTTTGCATATTGACTACTATTGGACTCAACGCTAATTCATAAGGAAAAAAGCAACATATTTATTCAGGATGAAATTAGTTACATTTGTGTATATCTTCTTCTTATTTCAGAGCAAATTGCTCCAAAATTTAAATATTTTTTAAAGTTTTTTTAAAAAATCGTCCTAGCTTCTTAAAGTTATTTGCTATTAAAGATATTAACAAAATTTTCAGAATATTTTATTGTACCTATAGCTAATTAATTTCTAAAATTAGTTATTTACGCAAAAAAAGGGGGATTGACCATTAACATCACCAACCATAATGTATGCATAAAATAATTTCCCATCAAAAAGTCTAATTACTATTTTCAGGAAGGCAAACATTGCTTCATTAGAACAACACGACCTTTAAAAAAAGCGAAATTTTTCACTACCCTACAAAAAAATCATACAGAAAAACAAACATACAGACACATATATCTACTAACACACAACACATTCACATCGAACAATGTAGCCGAATGTAGTAGGTAGGTAAGAGCGCCCGTAAAAATTCAATTTCGGCGCGGCAAGAATTCAAGAAATGCACACCTGGCCGGCGTACCTCTATCTCCGTCGGAAGATTTGTGAAACAAAACGTGGAGTAATTCAAGGAAATTGGAGTTTCCCTCGGTGTGGGGGGGCGCAGGCCCGGGGGCGCCGCCCTCGCGTGATTCATGGGGCGCCCCCACACTTTCGCCCCGCTCGGAAACAATATCTCCAATATCGTACATTACACGGCTCGCACTCTGGATGGCTTTTGTGTGCAACACCTTTACTTTGTACCTTATGTATTTGCAATAACTCAGACTCCATAATAACCCGAGCTTTATCCTTCATCGGCTCGCCTCACGTGAATGTACTTATGTACTTACACAGTGCACGTGAATGTGTTATGTTGGTACGTTTGCATTTTTTCAGATTTTTTTTTATTGGTGTTTTTTTAGTATGTTGTGCTGTTTTCAATTTTAAATAATTGAGTTATATGTAGGTACGTTTGTTTTTGTTTAAATCGAATTCGCGTGGTAATATGCTGCGTTTGCACTAGAGTGCTACATTTCTTTGTGAATATAATGAAAAAAGTGCACTTGCAATAATGTATTGAGTCATTTTCATGGAGGATGTAATGCACTACGAAAAACCTCCTATGAACTTTTTACTGTGAAAAGGAATTTATATAGGGCTTTTCTATAGGTACGCTCAAGCTTTAATTTAGTTCTTAATTCACTATTAATGAAAAATCCCAAGTATATAAGATTTAACGCCATTTCTCGGTCCAATAACATTCATCTTACAAAAAGAAAATTAGTAAAATTTCATAATTGTACGTACAAACGATTTTTCATGATTTACCTTGCAAAATATCGGATTGAAAATTCGTTTTTTTTTGCAAAAATATTTGAATATGCTATATTATGGCATTCTTAAAAAAGATATAACTAAACAGTCACATTTCAGAATATGACATTCTTGAAAGGAGTTTAAGCAACTCGTACACTTATGATTACTCTTGATACAATAAGTACCAATATGGTCATCTTAACGATCTTTCAAACAAATTCTACACAATCTCCCCAATAAATACAGATTTTAACATTCACAATTCTCCCAACATGAATACATTAATTTACAAAACCCATACACAACCAATCAAAGCACGATTCAAAACATTCTCATTCGCTCGATTCAACATCACCTCACCTTAACGTCGTTGTAGTAGTAGGAGCATCCCGAAATCCTAAATGCTCCGATGGTATTTCACTTTTACGACGAAAGTATGCGAAATGTCGCGATTATGCGAGAAGCGAGCGACGCATTGTTGCGATGTTTACGACCCGTTTAATGGGATCGGGCTGAGGCGCGAACGAGTGACTTGTTTACTGCCTTCCGAGGGGTCGACTTCGCGTTTTTCGATCGATATTTATTACTATATGTGCTGACTAATAAACAGGGTGGATGGTGAAAAGATTTGCCAGGAAAGTCGGCTTGAAGGTTGGTTAAATGCTCGCGAAATGTCGGGTTTGATGCTCGAAGAGATTCGATAGTTGTGAAAGATAGGGATAAACAAAGTTATTGGATAGTTGCAGTAGGTATTAATATCTCAGATATTAAGGAAAATGTTGAAAAATAAGTTGACATTTATGTCAGGGATTTTAAAGTTCAAGCGCACCTATTGAATAGTCCTATAGATTGCATATTACTCGGGGAGCAGTATCATAAGATAAGTGTTTTTATCTATAGAATTTGACAATTAACAACCATAAGTCATTTTATAAGTCATAATTCATTTTAAATATCTAACAATTTCTTAGATATCGATGCTAAACGCATTTGTCCCGATTGACGATTTTGATTTTCATATAAAGCAATTTTTATGAAAATGATATGAATGCCCTGATACTGCCTACAATTATTTTTCTACCAGGTGCTACAGTACGAATTAGACCTAGACTTCTACTCAGCAGTTTCGTGAGCATAGACAATTTTTAGTTAGGATTAGTTAACTTCTAGGCCTAGTATAATATATCTGACCTAAAAGTATTAGAACAAATCCCTCACATTTCAACTACGTATTTCTTTCAAATCTACCCTATTCTGCAGAAATTATCTGAACTTACAAAATCAACCCAAACAAACAGATTTAAATTCCAAAAACGAACACCTCCAAATTCAACAAATACGTACATAATATGCACAATATATCCGTACATAACCCAACCAACTAAGAACCTCGTCGGTACATCGAGAAGGCTCGTTAGCAGCGACTGCTCGCGCCAACTCGTAATCCGAGATAGCTCGCACTTTCTGGAGGAGAACTTTCTCCACGGGATTTTAGTGGTGTGTTCTTGGCCGACGGTCGTAAAAAGTGGACGAGTATCATATCTGCGTTTCAAGTTTCGCCATAAAAACCCACCAAGCCGAGGTTCGAGATCAAAAAGTTATGACGTTAACCGCGCGCGAGATTTTCATCGTCGGCGATGCTTGTAAATACGCCGAACGAGATCGACGACAAACCAAAAAAAAAAACGCCGAAAAGATTACGAAACATTCTATGAGGACGTGCTCTGGATTTTTTTTCGGTATCAAATTTTATCATGGCGTTTTTATGCCGGTCTCCTTTCTATGCGGTTTCTTTAAAGGTGTAGGTAAATATTTTTTTTTTAAGTTGTTACTTTTATGTTTGTAGTTTGAAGAATTGCTTGTTTGATTGTTTTTGAGGTGGTGATATTTTTTTTAATTATGTGTATACGAATTTTGTGTGAAAGTTCATACTAGTAATTTATTTTTAATAGACTCTTCTTGTGTTGAGGGACTATTAACAAATCGATATACGCCCCACACATGCTACTTTCGACCCCTTTTTTTAAACACCCCTTTCGCACTTGCAGTGTTCCCCAAAATCAACTTTGCACACTTTAAGATTAATTTATTCGGAACAGGCATTTAAAAACGATAACAGTCTACTTGAATTTTTAAAATAACTGCATCTAAAATAAATAATATTCGAAAATGAATGAAAATTTCGTCAATTTATCTATGTTTTCACATGGAATTTAACGATGAAAATTAAATACATATTGAAACAATTGAAATCTGCATAAATGAATATGAAGTTTAGTTTTAATAAGTGAAAATATTTCAAATACAATATTATTTCAGTAAGAATCGAATATTTAAAATTTAAAGTTCATCGAAATTTATATTCCTCAACAATTTCATTGATCTTTTCTACCTATAAATATTCATTCAAACACTTATAATAGAGCATTTCTCAACATCGACGTTATTGCTCCCCGATGAACGTTTCAGAATTTTATGAGCCGTTATACTCTAAAAGGACGATGAAGGGATGTTTATAATATTATTTATACCCAAAGCAGCTATTGTCTTTATTCGAAACCTAATACGAAAGTTTCGCTTAAATTTTAAATAACCTTTTCAATCAAAATCCCCAAGCATTCGTTGACTGAGCACAAGCGCCGTTCGGTATTTTGAAAAATAAATAAAAACCACTGTCATATAAAGCTTTGACAAAACAGTGTGTGGAAAACTCGACACATGGAATAAATCTAAAAAAAAATAACATTACACTTGGAAATCCGCAATGTGCACAATAGTATCGTGACACATGCGAACAGATGAGTAATAGCACATCACGAAAGCGTTGACTCGTTTTTACAAATATTCAAGTGATAAAAATTTTAATCAACAAATACGACCAACAAGTGACGCAGTTTTTGCTTACCTTTTATACAAGTAAATGGTGATTACTTGGCTTTACGTCGTCAATAAAATTGGCATTTTATTGCCTTCAGCTACATACGATATTACATTTGAATTGTATTTCTATAATAGGAGCTTTGTATTTGATAAAAAAGTTGTCATGAGTTATAAATAGTTGAAATGGTAATTGTCCATTATTCTATTGGTATGACGAGTGGTATAATCCAGGATAGGTTAGGTTAATCTATTTTTTTTTCATGTTCGATTCGATATTCAGGTTCACTTAGATAAGTCCAATATCATTTGGCTTGCGTATATGTACAAAAAGAACTAAATAGACTCGAAACTTAAAGAGACAAGTGCAACAGAAATAGAAATGGCAACAGCCATATGTGAACAAGGACCAGATATACATTCTAGAAACTCGCATCCGAGTAGCTATTTTGTGTAGAAAAACGCTATAAGCATTCAAAAAACTCGAACTAGTTACTATTGACACATTCGAGAAAGTCAATTTGGTACAAATTTGGGCACTGAGAAGTGTTTTTCCCATGAAAATTGGCTAATAGCATGCGAGTTTCTGTATCTGGCCCATTAAAATAGTATATTTTAATGATTCTCAAGTAAACAAAAATATATCATTGATAAAGATCGAAACGCAATCTCAATGAAAAATCTTATTTTTTCACCGGAGCATCTTCAGAGGCGTCTTTCAGAAACGCGACCGAAACAAAACGACACCATCTCCGCTCCAGAAATAACGAAGCAGGGAATTCCTCGGAGACGTTTTGCTCTCACATTCTGACTGTTAACCGTAGCCAAGATTGGGGAATGCGCAATTAATCGGCCAATCGACGCCGAAGCAACAATGCGAGAGGCGATCGATCTTCGACGGCATAACGATTGCAAAAGAAAGACCTGGGGCCAGAGAGAGTCCTCTCTGAATGGACAGTGGCTGAAAAAAGGTCTGAAACTAATTGACCCGTCCGTTTAGAATTTGCAACGTCGATTGGCGACGATTCATTGATGTGTCGGTGAACTGGGTCTGGTTCACGTGCTCTAAATCAGGCTCGATGGGTTGATTTGTTGTTGCAGTGTCGTCTGTGTTTGTTTTGTACGAATGATTGACCAGTTGAAAATATCAACAATGGTTGGTTAAAATAGATTTTTTATACATATGACTTAAAAGGCCGAAGGATACATGTGACTTTGCGGTGATTTCGAATAGTTGACCATGTACCTACATGTATTAGGAGGAGGTCGAGTGATTTGATGATATATCTCGGCACACGTTCTGATTTCGTTTATATCCTTTTGTCTCCAAATAAATGAGAAGCGATTCCTGTGCATAACTCGATTTTGGCAAAAATGTCACTTGTACTTTTTGGCCTCTTAGATTGTCATATGTTGTATTATCTGGACCTATTTTATGCAATCTTCATAACAGTAGTGTAAAGTGATTCGAGGGTCACACCAAATGACTCAAAGACAAATTTGAGCTATTATTATATTAAATTATTATATAAATATTTAATTTTGATTCATATTTTCAGCACGTGTAGAGAAAATAAAATGTGTTTTGTGTGTTTTCGTTTCGTCACGTTTAGAAAATTTTCGTTTCATCTTGTTCTAGTTTGATCCAAATTGATCTTAAAATATCACAAAAGAAAGAACGTTTTCAACAATGTTTCATTGTTTTAAATGATCCATTTAAAGATTTATCTCTTAACTTATTTTCTATGATTATTTTTTTTAAATACAATAATTTTCGATATTTGTGTTTTATATAATTTGTGTGACACTCGAAAAGTTAAATTAGATAAAATTGAGCTATTTTCTATGTAAAGTTGGGATGAGAAAAATATCATACTGATGGTATTATATACGATTTGCTTATTTCCAATTAACATTTCTATTGATTTTTATCTAAAAAATATTTTCGACCGAAACAAATTCATCAGAAAGAATGTGGCATGATAAAGATCTTCAACTTGAAATATTCGGATTGATCCCGACATTCGCTAGCCGTTCATTACATTTTATTTTTCTAACATTAGAATGTTTATGCGCTGGTACGAATTTAAACCGAACTGTGTACCGCCAAAAAATAAACCTATGACGTCACCGACGACCGTTGTAAGACACGTGGGCGCCAAAAATGACGAAAGTCAAGAGCGCTATATAAAGAACACGACAATTGCATTGCAACAGGCATCCGAAGAAAAGAAAAGAAGAAGAAAAGACGAAGATGAAACGAGTGGAGACTGTTTTTTTCGACCGACAAAAGTCCGCGTTCATCAAAAAGGGTGGATGGATGCATTTGACGTGAAGCGCAGTCGACTAGTCGTCGCAAAAAGTTGCGTTCGTTTCGTTTTCAGTTTGTTCGGTTGTTTGTTTGTTTGCTTGCTTGTGCCCCAACTTGACAAATGCGGCAAAAACATTCATGTCTTCTCACAATGAGTGATTGTCTTGCGTTCGCGGTCGGGAAATGTTAAAATAAACTAGGATATATGCAGTTGAATCTGATTGTGACTCTTGGAAAAAGTACATCTCGCTGTTTTTGTTATATCGTGATTTTTAGTAAATTTGTGATATTATACAGTAGAAGTTCATAATTTGTTTTTGAATTTAACTCGTTATACGAAATACTCGTTAAGAGAAAAAAAATCGATGAAATGACGAGGTTCTACACACCACGTCACATTATATTCTCTTTCGCATTCTATTTATTTCCATTTCACTTTGATCATTATATGAATTATGTACTCGTAATGCGAGGTACTATTTAAACTAAATTCTGTTTTATTTTGATAATATGGAAGTTAATGAGTTAGTTTTTAAAGTCTATTCTATGTATATCCTTCCGAATTCTATACTATTTAAACCTAATGTAAAATGTCACCTTCGTGAATCTACTGAATTTTTAATAAAACGATGATTTCACTACCATTTTTATACTGTAAATTTCATTTTCTAAATTTATTCACATTTATTTTTCGACTCGAATCAACGTCATTCTATTAAATTGATGAATTTTATTTTTTCTCCGAGAATTCGTCATCAACTCGAACATTTGAAGTATTGATTTGTCATTTTCAATAATGATGGCAGCTAGGAGTGTTGGCTATTTGTCATAGATCAAGGGTCAATTAAAAATTATGGGACCCTCTCTTATTCCTATTTACGTCTACCGAATTAGAGTAAGTATGTATACAAAGTACATAATGTCCACATACTTTCTGTTATACGATTTTTTTTTGCTTATTCAATAGTGTATGACTAGGCACGCCCTTTTTGCTATTAAGTTACACGCCCTCAAAACTAACATAACAATTACGGTAACCATACGACCTTTATTCAAAGAGGACAATCTTGTATTTCACCGTTATGCCCTTTAGCTTTATTTTTTTATAAAATTTCCTTATTTCACGAGTTCACACTTTATTTTGTAAAAATGTTGACTTTTTCTTATCTCTATGGATCTTATAACCCTATTTACGACAAACCTATACTATTAAAAAAAAATGTTCTTTAAACGACCTTTATATTTTTGAGAGTACATTTGTCTTATTCGTCCTCTATTTTTTCAAAATAGAAAATACAATCTTAACATAATTTAAATTTCGTGTATTTTATTGAATGACGAAAATTTTCATTCGTTATTTTTTGATCAAGATGAATTTTAAACATCGTTAATATGCATACTTAAGTGCACAAAATCTCATTCGAAGTGTTTAATTTTTTCATGAATTTGATATTTACATTGTACGTAAGTTTTTATCGTGGAACCGGTCTCGGGCAGGTGTGACAGATATAAAATGTTACTCAATTATACACACAAGCGAAAGGGTGCCATGTCGTAAAAAATATTGAATGAATAAAACGCTTTTATGCGGGGTGCGAAATTAGCGAGCGGTAAACACAATCAAAAGAAATTGCGCGGTTTATCGTTCGCGCGCAAATTAATGAATGCGCTCTCCGTACGATGAATTTTCAAAAAACTAATAATCAAAAAAAGTGTTTTTTTTTTTTTTCGAAAAAATCCTCGTCCGTCAAAAGTGCAAAATTATAATTTGAAAACGTCGAAACGGAACACGATAAAGCAATTAGGCCGCGGCCATTGTGACGGCAGCCACTGGAGAATCGATAACTTCCCGATGTGGCCGCTGGAGGGCGGCTCGAACGATAGACGCCAACCTTGAACGCGCGTACGACGTCACGCTCACGCACTGTCAAATTTCACGAAAATATACACTTTTTTATATATTTTTATGTAAAAAATGTGAAAATATTTCATACGGATCTTTATTTTAATCGATTTTGTTAATTTTCAATGATATTGATCGATATTTGATGATTTTTGAAATTCTTATTAGATTCTAATAGTAATATTTTCTTCAGTGTATGAAACTAATATTCGATTTAAGTTGTGAAAATTATTTTATTTATAAACTAATCATATTTGATAGCGAAAATGATGCATAAATTTTACATACTTTCACAATTTTACTAATCAAAATTGTCAGTTATTATTATAATTGAAAAATATATACATATATATATAAATAATGCGTGCTACTTTAATGAAATATACACACGTCAATAAGATTTTTTTAGGTTATGATAAGTTAAACTGATATTATTTTCATCTAACAAAAGTAGTAATAACTGCGAAAATGTGAACTACTCGCCTATTCATTAAATAAAAGTGGTTCGCAATTCTATAAAAAACTAACACTCCTTAAAATCTAATCGAAGTTAACCCAATTATTCCACAGGCATAATCAATTACAATAATTTGAAATTTCGATATAATTAAAAAAATAATAATAATTAATATAAAAAATAAAATAAAATATATCGGAATGAACGCAGCGTTGGACGCTTGCGCAAGTTTACACGTAGCGGGTCCACGCAGTCAGCTGCTGCCTTAGCCTCGCGCCGCTTGTTGTCCGCTTTCGGTGTTTTCTGTTGTTTGTTGTGTTGTCTGGAGCGCGGGCCCCCGGCGCACGCAGCCCCATCACACATGTGCCGGACGCTGCGGACTCCGAGAGCCCCCGGACTCGCCCGAAGCCAGGTATTCCTCGCCGATGGGGCCCCTTCGATACTCTCTCGCGCGAACATAACCTCAAACCGAACGGGGGCCGAGGCGAAGGGGGGGCGCGCACGCGGACGCCCACGCCCTTCCCAATACATACTCTTTACTATGAGCGGTCGTATGATCGCAGATTGAACTTGAATTGGAATCGCGTTTTGGAAATTCGATTCGACGGCGGTCGGGTTTTCCGACGCTTTTCCTCGCGCGCGGATCGATCTGGTCGCGTGACGAGGAAATCGACGGATGGTCGGAAAATGGACGCTCGATGCGAGGGTGTCTTTGACTTTTTTTTTAGTATTGGATTTTTTTTTATGTTGGTTGTATTTTTTTTAGTGAAAAAATTTGAGAAAAATTGTAAATGTTGTGGTTTTTGTTTTGTGTGTTTATGTTGGCAAGGTGGGAGCTTTTTCGATGCGAGGAAAATTCGGTTTTAACGCGATGGTTTCGGGGCATGTCTGTGATTTATTTTGCATTTTGTCTATTAAAAGATTTAAAGAATATATTATCTTATTAAATTCGTACTTTTTAAAAATAATGATTTGAGATGGCCTTTTACTTTGGGAAGTTTGAAACGTCTTTTTTTTCCTTAAATCACATCTGTGTATGTATGAATTTGAAGTGAAACTCTGTGTAAATTCAATAATGATTATTTTTTATCAACAATTTTCTCAATTTGTAAACTGTTTCATAGATTATCAACATTTTCTGTATTATGAATGAAGTTAATAACAATAACAAAGCAATTAATGTTAATACTGTAATTATTTTTGCAAACGATAATTTTATTTTCCATTCATAAAATGATTATATTTAGATTTTCTCAATTTTAGGTCTATTAAATTAATATTAAAATTCAAAAATAATACGTTTTATTTTCAACGAAAAAAATTCATTCGTTTTCATAACGTTTTTTCATTGCAATTTTTCTTCAACCACTCAACGATTACGCGTCGATTTATTAAAATCTAATGAAATATTCTGTGATTTTCGTACTAAAATAGCTTTGTAATTTGATATAATTGGTGATTTTATCGTCTTCAAATAAGGTAATCGATTTTTCCTTGTAAAACTTAACTGTTTCTGTCATATTCGTATAATTTTCATTCAACGTTGCGGTTATCTTATCCAACTGTTCAACACCTTCGAATAAAACTAAAATTAAATTTATCATTCTATTATATTTTCGGTTTCTTTAATTGCTCATGATTATAAATTGTATTTCTCTCGTTCATATACGTACGTAGAATGATTTTCTAAAAGTAATATTGTATCAAAACGACCTGATTTTACTTTCGTTCCATTTGAGATTATCAAATATTGTACGCACTAAAAAAATATCGCTTTCTATATAAGAAAGTGAACGTTACGGTCACTTTTGATTTCACGAATCATATACAAAAGACTCGTTATTAGTAAATTCAAAATATTTTTATCTTTTATGCGAACAAGCGTCTCTATTATGTCATATAAATGAAAAAAAACACTCTTATCTCGATACCATAACTACAATAGATAAGTTTAACACAACAAAATTTTACTTATAACAGCGTCAATCGAATCAAATTGAACGAAATAAAATTTGAAATTAATATTGTAAATAAGTCGAATATTTTTTTTCCACTTCAAGTTCAATCATTTCTATTTTAATTTAACTCATTTTCATTTCCAATGAAATCTTTTTTATTTCGATATAAATATTTCGAATGAAAATTTTCAACAATTGAATCGAACTAATATATTATTTTTCATTTAAATTATTCAAAAACAATTTGTTTGAATTTCGATTATATTTAATTTCAATTTGAACACTTTTTTTAGGTAAATGGCTATAACCTCATCAATTGATAGAAGAACGTGGGGAGACTTGATCTCTCCTTTTGTTTTTTGCCTCTAACTATTTTTTAAAAAGTTGTGTGTTCAAAGCAATAGTGTTTTTTTTTATTATTTATTATTAGTATTTTATTATTTTTTTTATTTAAATACGATATGTTAAAGGGGAGTTAGGGAGGATTATGTCTCCCCATCTTCCTCTATAACTTCGTCATGTTTTCTAATAATTAAATTAACCCATCTTGTATATGTTGGCAACATTTCTCGACTTGAAACAATGTAGCGTCTCAATACTGACATTTCGAACCGAAATACATTGCATGATTTAATTTTAATTTTAATCAAACCTGATTAGATTATCCTATTAATGATGATATATGACGACTGAATTTCACAAAGGGCACAAATTACCATTTTTATCGATATTGAGTTAGGTACAGAAAATGGTTCTATATGTATATGATACAGAACCATTTTCTGTACTTAACTTAATTTCAGTAAAAAAATATCACTTGTGCACTTTGTGAAATTCAGTCGTAATATACATATGTACATAAACATTTAATTGAAAAAAAATATGATTCGAAGATAAATCCATGCACATTTAACGATCGTCATTCCGAGCAAACGATGATCGTTGAAGTGTGGCGCGTTGCATGTATCGTTGCGAATAATTTTCAGCTTTTATTGTGAGCCGGTGTTACCATGGAGCACGACGAACGGCAAAGGGTGCACAAGATGTTGGCGTGTCGGCCGCGCTAAAATAAAAATGGAAACGAAATAAAAATGAAAAAAAAAACGACGAAAAAATACCTACTACAAAGCCTTAAAACTGATTAATACCCGCCGAGGGCGGCCATACGGAACCGCCGGCAGATTTTAATTGTATAAATTAATGTACGAGTTTCGCCGGATACTGCAAAAGTCGGATTTAGAAGTCGCTCTTCTGTCTATGTTTAGTGTTGTTATTGTTGTTGTGTGTGTGTGTATAAGCGTTGCGAACGGTTTTCTGTTTGAGGATGTGAGGATCTCTTTGATGGAATTTGCTAGTTTGTCGTGTGATGGTTTTAAGTCGATTGATGTTGAGTTTGAGTGTTTGGGATTTTTTTTGTATCTAGATTATTATTTTGAGGATAGTCGGGTTCCTTGTGTAATTTTGAGGAACTTTTTGAATATGGAAAAAATTGTGTATTTTGGATTTTTTATGATAAAAGTTACAAGCATTTGCTTCGATGAAAATAATTTTTATTTAAATTTATAGTAAGATTTACTTATTTGTATGGTATTGCATTTTCGATATTGATTTTCTTCGTGTCTAAATTTGAACATACAGAACCCGGCTAGAAGGTTTAATGCTAGCTGATAAGAATAATTTAAAATGTTCTATATTTGTTTTCGCTCATCTTAAATTTTATTTTCGTTTACATAAATCACTTTTTCGATTACTTTTTTCTTCTTGTTGATGTTTAATTTCAAAACGTGACTGCAATAAATCAGAGCTTACAAAAATTTCACAGCTCAAAATAAAACTCGACTATGAATCAGAATTAATCTCAAGACACTTCTCGCTAAATATAACAGAGTTAAACTCACCTTTTCGAAACGAGTAATCGAAAATCACACATCCCAATAGACAAGCTTCGATTTTCCAAATCCGAAATTCAGTTTGTTTTGCATCGAAACTCAGCAAACGTACACAGAGACAGACGCCGAGTCAGTCAGCAGTAGTTAGTCTCTGTCGAAATTGAGTCGGTGCAGTGAACGCGTTCAGCCGAGAAAGTGGATTACATATCGTTAACCCCTTTGTGTCCGAGATATCGATTTCGATATTCAACCATCCTCAGAGTTCACCGACCAGAATCCACATCTGAAAAAAAACACCATTTAAAGTTAACACGAACCAATTTCACGCCTTTCGTCGCTTTTGTCTCACAGATTTTAGATTCCTTGGCATTTCGCATGCCCCCTGGAAAGCTGTCCTTCGCGATTTAATGTAGATTTCCCTCGTAATGTCTCACAGATTCGAATCGATCCCAAGCTTTATATGCATACGTTCTAATTCTCGGCTGAAAATCGAATCGATGCAACGACGAGCTTCCTCCATGATTCGAGTTTGCAAACTTTCTCTTGCGGTGCTCCCACGACAGGTCGGAGCAGACGTGAACTTTGAGCGTGCTGCGAATTGTCTGCACGATACACGATGGTTCTTCTTTTGTTCGAGTGGACTCTTGTTTTCCGGTGATTTTGCATTTGGGAAGGTCGCTTCGACTCATTCTTCTATTATTTATGTATACGTACAGAGGCAGAATTGAGTGTCTGTCCGAATTTTGTGCGACCTTTAACGCTTGCGGAAGTCCTTGGTTTCGAAGCGTCAAAAACATGCCATTCAAAAAAACAATGTTATTCATGTTAAAGAGCATCGTGTTTTTTTAATTTAATTTGGTACTTGTGGTGTGAGCCATCAGCACATAAATCGAGATGATTTAACTGCATTTTTTTTATCGCCCGATAGTTTAATTGAGATCTTTCATCAGTATGGAAATGTATGAAGTACGCACATTATAACGAATACAATGAAAATTGCCCGACTAAACTATCGGCCGATAGAAAGTCTACAAAAAAAAACTGACTGTTGTTTTGATAGCCTGTTCCACAAGTATCTTGTATTGTTTAATATTGCGATCGTCGCATTGTCTTGCGCGATTTACAAATTATCAATTTCTAATTGCGGCGCATCCTAGTCGGTTAGCTAATTCGGTGCGTCTATGTTATGCTAACACTTCATCGCTGTTAGTTTAACGATACGAATTTCGCGCATTGTTTATAATTAAACGTACGCCGGGATAGACAATGGGAATAACCGAGCGCGACTGGCTGGATAAATAAATATACGAATCTCGGATAGTATGTGTACATACATGCATACATATTAAGAGAAAGAGAGAGAAGGCACACAAGACAAATTTCGTACGAGTCGAAATACCCGTTTGGAACTTTTATTTTAAGCCGAACTAAGTCGAATTTCCGGGGCAGTTAATACCAGAAATTCCTAAATATACGGACGACTCTAGCGGGATGCGAGTACGTTCCTGAAAACGCGGTCGAACACGGTTTCCCTATAAACTCGCATTCCATAAATAAGTGGTGTCCCAAGTTTTTCCGACGTCGTGCTTCTGAGCTTTATTTCATACGAGAAAATTTATCTATACATATAACACTTTTATCGCTGGAGAAATTTTACATTTTCAGTGCACTTTTGCACCGTTTTTCTTTCTTTTTTTTTCGATGTTATCTCGTGAAGTTTCGTCACGAAAAAATGCACTTTTGTCATTTTGCATCTCATTACTGCTCTCTCGTAATATTTCCCACTAGGCCCGTGAAAGGCTGCTGCGGTTCAGTTAGGGTCCACCGCACGCTATAAACAACGTCAATGGGACACCGAGGCCTACGCTCTTGGCAATTTTCTCCCTACGAATACCATTGAGAGCTCCGAACATTGTTTACCCTCGTTTTAGCCACTACTACTTTTCCTCTCTCGTTTTCATATTCGATAGTTTTTTTTTTGCTTGAATATTAACATATTTTTCTTTTTGACAAAAGCCGATTTCGGTCTTGTAAGGAAACATGTAATAATAATAATATGACTGATTTTCTTTTTTCAAATATATATTAAGAATTTCTTTCCGCTCGCCCTTTTTTTATTGCGAAGCACTCCTCAGAAATCAAAGCGATCTTTCCCTTTCATTCGTCTTTGCGCCATTTTTCACAATTCAAAGCGGTCAAAGGATGAATACCTCGATTGGTTGACGGCGACACGCTATCCATTCCATTGGTCTCTCTCACCTTTGACGGATTTCTTCTTCTTCTTCTTCTTCATCTACTTCTACAAAACACACACACAAACCAGAAGCAAGATCCCATTGTTCGCCCTTTCGTAGGGCCGCTGCGCTTCTGCTCAAAAATTTCGCTCGTTAATATGCGCCATTATACGCGACGTCGTTCCCGCCATTATGGTGTAAAGTGGCGCATTCATTATTTCATATCGCCGTCAAAAGATCTTCACCCCTTCGTGTGAGGGCTTTCAATGAGCAGCACCCACTTCATAAAGTCACGTGTCCCCGCGCACTACACGTTTCTGCTTTGCGCCAGTTTATTATTCGCTAACCTCCTCTGTACGTAGTATGTGAACGATGAAAGGTGAGATTTGATTCCGATTCTCGAATTCATTTCGAAAAACTCGGATATGATTAGACAATCGACGTCGTTTCACTTCCCGATCCGTTCCGTAATTTAGTAGCTGATAAATCGGGGTTACGGTTGAGCCATTTGTTCGCTCGGTACTATCGGTTTTGAATTGGCAATTTATTGGGGACGACGTATTCCTATGCAACCTCAACCCTTCCATTTTATTTCCACTTTGACTGAAAAATAATCACCTCTTCACTAATCTCACGATTAACACCCCGAAACGAAACTTACTCGATTCGTTAACATTAAATTTGTACGCTTTGATCTATTTTTTTTTTTCGCGTAACGCGCAATCCCGTGAACTCGACGATGTTTTGTCAACCCTCTTATGAATATTCAGGTGCTCGACCGCCGAGGGGGTGCGGGGGGTGGAAGGGGGCGAAAAGGGGCGCCTAGGGCGTCGCCCCCTTCGGAGCCGATCGTATCGTTCGCCGGTCACAATCGTGTCAAATGAGTCGCAAACCAAACACTAGGCGCCCCTCTGCTGTGTTAGGACTATTTGTATGTATGTATGCATGTTCACTGTTATAGTTCGTTAGATGCAAATATTGTTAAATTAATCAATAGATCGGAGAGACGCAGATTGTTCCGTCGACATATTGCTGTCATTCGAAACTTTGACTAATTGTCGGATGTTAGTAGTTACAATTGCTCGGTTGAGTTTTTTTAGTGTCGTTTGTCGATTGTTCGATTGTTGGGGAAAAAATTGTTTTTTTTTTCTAATTGAATTTGATGTGTTAGTACAGTCGAAGGTGTTTCGATGCAAAAAGCAGTCTAGTTAAAATTGGATCTAATTTGGAAAAAAAATGGTAACACGAATGTCGGTTCGCAGCACGTGTACGTCGCTCTTAAATGACTTGCACTTTCTAAGTCACTTTGGTGGCTTCTTGTAAGGCATCCCCCGGATACTGATTCTTCGTTGATACTTCGTTTTTTCGTGCATTCACGTGTACGTGTGAATATTCAATTTTGTAATACATTTTTTTTCAGTTACAATGTTAAATTAAATCTCACATATCGGTACAGCGATATAAAAGTCAACGGTAAAGCGACCAGGAAACAAACAGGGCATGCCGGCTCGTATTTACAATTGATGTGATTAATAATGTATTAGATTTATTTTTAAAACGCACCGAAGCTAAAAGATATTTAAGATTCTTTCCGTCGTGTTAATTACACGTTTTGCTGAATAGTTAAATTTTTTATCAATGAAAATTATTTTCAAACCGTACACACAATCTTTAAGTGCATCTCGAATTCCACTTTATATCAAAACATACCCAATCTCCACTCAACACACCAAACCTCAAACGTCAAACGTACATTAATGCATAAATAACTAACCATCACTCAACACAGTCATCACCTCTAATAATAATCGAAACATATCCAACTAAGAGCCGAATCTCGATTCGATTCGATTCGCGAATCAGCTTTCACCTTTCAAGAGATCCACGACGACGACTACGAAGACCACGGTCCTCGACTCGAACAGACACTCGGATGCAAAGTTAAATTGGACTCGGGCCGGGCAGTTTTTCGACCGACGCTCTGGTCTGAAGATTAACATCATCCGGGCGAAGAAGAAGCGGATGGGCCATTCGTTCTCGGCAATTTGCCGCCACGTCGACTTCGAGCCGAGGACGACGAATTTGTCGCGAAAATGCCGCGTCTGTTATCAAGGGTTGCATTAAATTGCTCGGTTGTAGTACAAAAATCTATATAAAGAAAGTATGGCTCACAATCAGTGTTCTTGTGATGCTTGGGTTCGAGTGTTGTCTTGAGTTTCGTGTCGTTTTTCTTAATTTATATGGAATTTATATCATTTCGTTTGTTCATTTATACCCAGATTGTTGACAACTCTTGATAGCCAATTTCATAGAATTGCATCCACTGCAAATGAGTTGTTCGAAAACTATCCGCTTTGGCTCCGCTCACCTATTTCCTGCTCCGTTCCTGCTCGCATTGAATAGCAGATATTCATCCGTTTGATTTGGAAAAGTTTCGATTTGATGCTTTAAGAAAAGGTTCTTTAAATCAATCAATCGAACTGTCGGAATTCATTGAAATCTATCAATTTTAGCAATACTTGGATGAATGATTTAAAAATATTCGACCTCTCTTCCAACGATTGTATCAGCTCTAACTTTACGATTGATTCACTTAGTGATCTCTTGATGTATAGTGTTTTTATCATTGGTTCTATCTGTTTAATGATCTTCACCACTTCTACCCAATATTGTATCTGTATGAAAAAGTTACAAAAAAACTGTCTAACAAATTCCCTAATATGAATATTCTGAGCATGCATACTTAAAAAGTTCACATGATTAGTAAACATTGAAATTGTCACACAGACATTATGCTTTAGTCGAGTTTTAGTGGTGTTGATCGGGTCGAGATGTCTTGGAGGACGATTTTCCTCTCGCCTTGACCGAATTATCTGACTGTCTATCTCGACTATAAATTTTCTCGGGATAAGCACGCGGGGATAGATCAATACATGTGCGGCACTGTGCCGGATCCAAATCCTCGATTTCGGTATCTTGGATTCGGGATTATATTTTTTCAGCCGTAGGAATCCCATTTCGACGGAAATCTCATCTGTGATGGAAGATTGTCCGTAATGAATGCGGTCTTAAATTCGTTGGCGTGTTTTGCTTGTTTAACTCCGGTCGTTTGTGCGGTTTTTTGTTTATGTGTAATGTGGCGATAGTTTTGGCCGTTAATTTATTTATGTAGATCCACGAAGTATCTCGCATCTCAACCAAAAAAAAATACTCTCAATTTGAATTTTCCTCGTATGCGAATCCGATAAGAAATTTTCCCGATATTCTAATACGAATTTCAATTTTATTTTTTTCAGATAAAATATTCAACGTATGTGCATCTTTAATTCTAAACGAATCGCTTGTGACTTTTTCAAAATAAAATGTTTATCGATTTCCGAATAGTCGAACCGAGCGAAGCCGTTGCACGACGCTTAAATAAAAGTCGCGCACTATCCACGTTAGTTTTCAGCTTCTGAACGAGAGACGATATCGGCAAAAATTCATGTGACTATCTCGATTGTCACGTAGAGCTCGTTTATTCTTTGGACTCTCTCTCTCTCTCTGTGATTCTACATTATGTCGGATCGTTCGTGACCAGGCGGCATTCGCTTATTGTGTTTCAATATACAAATTTCTTTTGCATCTATAGTATTTTTTTTTTCGAGTTCGATCTAGACATTGTAAAATTACAATGAGATAAATTTAAACTACTTTAATGTTTTTTTTTCAATTATCGTGTGACATTTATTTAGATTTTACAAAGTCTTCATAGACCGAGTACTTTTTTTGGGTCGATAATTTAGTTGGGCTCTTTGATCAGTATGAAGATGTATAGAAATGTGCATATTACAACAATTTCAACGCCATGTAAATAAAAAGCCCGACTAAACTATTTGCCGATAGAAAGTCTGCAGTCTGCTGTATCCCTTGAAGTTGAAGCGTTATCGAATTGGTACTTGATCTCATGAACATCTGCAGAGTTTCACCAAAAAGCTAAAATAATTATATTTTTCAATTTTTTTTCCAAATTGTCATTGAAATTAATTTGAGATATTCTGCGCTAAATAAACATATCTTTTCACATTCAATTGCAAAATTAGCGAATCATTTCAACGTATCTTCAAACACCGAAACGACGCATAGCATCGACACCGAAGAGACCCTTAATGCGTCTGAAAACCTCGTTTGATTCCAATATCGCGTGTTCCTTCACATTTTTTCCCCAACCGGTCATCGACTATACACACCCACACACGAAAATCGTACACTACTTTTTTTTCGACGTACATACGCTTCGTCCATATCGCCACGATCAATCTCATCGATTTCCACCGCAGCTCATTGTCGTCGTCGGAGGGCATTTTCATTGTGTTGACGATTTCGCGCCAATCGATACATTCGTTACATGACGTAATAATTAAAAACGCCAACCGTTCGACATTTTGCCGACGCGGCCTTTCTCTGGCGGCCTTCGCATTCGAACTGTTCGTCGTTATTCACGCTCGATTTTTTCATCCAAATGTTAATCGATGCTGTGTAGGATCGTTGGAAGCCAAGTGGGGTAAATCACATGGCGGCGATGCCGTGAAAAACGCGCTTAAAGTCGTCTCGTTTCTGTGAATCGGTCAATTGAAATTGAGGTATGTACGCTTATTTTCACACAGTACATACACATTACCTATTGTATTTCGTGCCATTTCAGGCCATATTCGAATTCGTTTTTATTCGCCACCAAATACATGAATATATCTAAAAACAATATCTGCACTTAAATCCATTTCATAGCTCATCTGTGACCCACGTTGTTGAAATGCGGTTTTACTATCGAGTCTGATAAGGATAATTCTCAGATTTATGTAGTAAATGCGCCGCGATTAGCTATCGCTCATGTTTCCTGGTAATTGTGGGTTTATATTTTTCTAGCATAATGAACTTGCATCGATATTTATAAGTTTTACGATTGTTCGGTGTGTTCAATAGAAACATGAATGTACAATAAAATGTGCGTTCGATCGAAACGATATTCATGACTCACACTACAATATCCGCGACATAAAATAGGTTTTTTCTTTTCTTCTGAAATATTCGAATGCATCGCTTGTCCTTGAACGTTTTCAAGGCATTTGACTTTTCCAACGAGCGATTGTTCGGATCGCAAAATACATACGGTATGATTCGCAAACGAAAACGATTTGACATTCATACGACGAACCGTCGAAAACGATCGGAATTCTTATCGCCGCGCATCTTTTTCGAAAAGATGATATCACAACGGCGGCAACCCACGTGCAAAAATAAAGCTACGTTCACACAAAACTGTATTTATTGTTATTTATCTCACTTGCTTTAAATATTTATTTATCTCACGTAACATAGCCTACAATTGAAATACACAGATCGACTTTCTTCTTGTTTCAAAGGGACTATTTTCGATAAAATATGGACAACTCCATGTGAATCCAACTCAATACCATCGACTACGTCATAAACGACCACGCGGGTATTCGTTTCGCATCCGATAAATGTAAATTTGCATTGAATTTGCGTTTTTAATGACTAACCCCGCATCGCAAAGACGATTAGAAGAACATCGAAAAACGAAACCTATCCACACTCCCCTATCCGAGTTCTTCCATCGTGTGTTTATTCGCGATTATGTACACACACACCGATCCAATAGAAATTCAATTAAAATATCAATTAGTCCGAACATTATCTCTCGGATTCGACGTTTGCACATTTCGCGTGATCGTCTCCCATTTGGGACGTTACCAAATTGCATCGTTTTCGCCTCTCGTTTTTATCGATTCAATTTCGGATCGTTTTGTGTTTGAATAAGGTGCGTGTGCAACTTAAGTGCAATCGATTTCGGGCGTTCTTTGTGTTTGCGCTCATGCGGTGTCTATTTGTGAACGTTTGCTTATTCGATGCGGCTATTGCGAGTTTCTATTCTCGATTGATTTGTTTTAGTTCTATATAGTTTGTGGATTGATCGAATGTTTTTATTATAAGCGATTACGCGAAGCCGAAAGTATTTCATTGCAGAGTTATGTCGAATTAACGCTGAACGAACCGTATAATTTTATATGTCTTAAAACTGAAATAGACTTAATAAAAATATTTTTTATGTATTTTAACTAATGATGTTTTAATTTTGTTTCAGATTTTCCTGCTTCTTATAAGAAATCTTCAATTGCTCTTCACCCCTCGCACTGTGGCTTCCCCTGTCTTCTCTGCTTTCGAAGAATTCTATTGCTAATCTATGTAAATATAATTATAATTAAACGTAACTATAAATAGCCTGTTAACCTAGTCATAAGCATATATTTTTTTTAACTGATTCACATGTATCATACTTTTTTTGAATAGTAGCTCGACACGAACAAACGATTTTAATAAACGTTCATACTATCATAAATCGAATACAACACACAAATAAAGTGATTAATTCCACATTTTGAAAAAAAAATAAGCATAAATTTTTATGTGTAAAATATTATTCCTAAATTTTGAAAATAAATACTATTTGTTTGGCCATCGAATAACAAATAATTTATTTTCGAGGCCATTTTATTTGATTTTGAACTCTAATTGTGTACTGTCCATATTCGTAGCTTAATGTGAATGAAATTTATTCGTTAACATATCGAATTAATTGAATAACAAAAGAAAATTTGAAAATCGCATCGATCGTTTTTTCTCTATTTTTCGTTTTATGGAATTAGTCAGTTTGAGGACTGCAGGTATATGAGAGTCGGTGTGCGTTGTAAAAATGTTTACATACGAATCGCAATCTAGCATACGTATTTATTGTGTTATCGCGGTTTTTTCGGCGTATTGCGCAGGTATACGGACGTAATTATAGCGGCGCGAGGCTGACTCACGCGCGCCGGTAACGTCTAGCAGCTGTCGGCGGTATCATATCGAGAAAATGCCGTTTTCGACGCCTGGGAAAAGCGCTTCCCAATAACTATTCCATGTATACAGCGTGTACTTCACTTACGTCCAAAATCAGTTTTTGAATCATTCGAATGTGATGAAAATTAAGATTGGCGATTTCGATCTGAAAAAATTTTTTTTCGAATAGATTAATTTTATATGACGACTGAAAAGGCCAAAGGGTACAAGTGACTTTGCGGTGATTTCGAGAAAAGCGCGTTCAAAGTTGGCCGTGTACCTATGTACATGTATTAGGAGGACGAGTGATTTGATGATATATCGAGGCACACGTTCCGAATTCGTTTATATCTTTTTGCCACCAAATAAATGAGCTTGCATAGAAGCGATTCGTGTGCATAACTCAATTTCGACAAAAAATGTCACTTGTATCCCTTTGCCTTTTTGATCGTTATATGTGTTAAATAGTCGTTTTTTCATTATCGATTGAAAATGTGCAAAAGTTGGGGTCCGCTGTATAGTCGAAGATGGGCACCGTTGACTCGTGGGTGTGCACCGCATCTTCTTTCGGTTTTCCGATTCAATGATTCATTTGTAAACATGGTTAAATATTAATAAAATATTTACCGAGTACGAATTTAATCAAATAAATCTAATGCATAAGCCGCGTTTTCAATCGGATCGATGTAAATCTGTCGTATCTATTAGATGTGTGAATGAACGATTCGTGTATAAAATTAATTCAGTTTTTTTTTTCAAATGATACTTAATTTTTTTATTTCCTCTTAAGCAACGATTGTAAAATTCCCAAACGGTTTTCGATTCGAATAAAACGACATTGCCTTAAAATTTTCGAGATCGAAATCGAAGGATGACTGTATTTTATACAAAACAACTTATCTACTTATCGTCGTTTCGCACTTATCGCAGACAGGACGAGAATCGCACCCGCCATTATCGAAGAAGCTCTTATTTTCGTACGTTTTTCCGCGTGTCGATTGCTTTTGAAACATTTTTCGTTCAACGACCGAATAGAATTTTATTACGAGCAGAACGACCGTAATATCGAAGCTACATTCCATTTTTTATGGATCTTTTAGATTTAATTGATTTTCAATTCGAACATAATAAATTACACAAAACAGATCTAAAAATAGATTAATCGTATAAAATTTCTAATAATATAATCCTCGTTAAATCATAATCAATCATTACGTTCAACCTTCGCTCGAACGAAGCATTACGATGAGTCGATTCGTACTTATTTCAGTGTCTATAAATAAAACGTAGAGTAAATATCGACATCAAAATTTGATCGTATTTATTCTGCAATAGATAAAAAAATCTTCGACAAAGGCAAACGTTCTATTCTGACCCTCTTCATACAAACACACTCGTAACTACATACGTGTGTATGATATGTATGTAAATATCACTTAGAAACGATGTTTGTTCTTCGCACTATCATAATAATGGTAATCGACATCGTTGGCGATAATAACACAGCGATGCGGTTTCGGAGGTGCAAGAGAGGAGACGTTGCCGAACGTTGTCGTCTTAAACAGTGACGTATCCGAAAATTTTGCACTTGGGTGCAAAAATTACCAGAGGGCCCATTGAACAATCTTTTCTCCAACAAATAGTGCTGCTGTTGGTTTATATTGTACTCGTATTGGGCTTAGTATTCTCGTTATGGAGGGCTCAAGTTCTGTCAGATTCTAGCAACATTAACATTTATTTTTTTTATTGTTTATTAACATGGAGACTTTGTTTCTTTTAAATATTTTATTAGAAAATGTGCACTTATAATCCTTTGCAGAAAGTTCTTTGAATGGATGTCAATGGTCAATTGAAGTCGATCGATTTTAGTGACATCTTCAATTCACATAGGTGAATATTTTATATAGATATTTATCTATATGAATACAGCAGGTGTTCCCCTCACTATTGATGCTTTACATGAGCTCTAACCTTGTGTCGGATTCTTCACTTAGGCGATTCGATTGATTCATATCACATCAAACATATTATAAAAAATACAATTGACGCCGCAGCAGTATTAATTTTTAAAAACCTCATTATTTCTACATAAAATTTTCAATTTTTTTTTTACCCAGACTCTACACATCCCCTCGCTTAAAATCAGCCACACCACTGATCGCAGACGGAGATTTTTAAACATTCTTTTCCTCGTGGTTCGCAAACCTGTTTGTTCGGCTCGTGACGCGGTCAGGAGGGAGAAGCCGATGGACAAAAAGTGCACTCGCGCCAAATAAAGCCTCGTCGTCTTTTTTAGCGCCGAAGACGTTCGGTTTCGGTTTCGATTCGCTCTGGATCCGAATTTTCGAATCGAAATCGATTCGAATACTCGACCTTGTCGAATGCGACATTGTGCAACCGTTTCGTTGCAAGTCGATATTATGTACGATAGTATCGATCGTTGTTTCTATTTTCAGAAGCAGAGAGCTCTATTGTCGACGTTTTTAAAGCAATTTCGGTTCGAGGTTTTTGTATCGTGTGTCTGTGTATTCGCGAGCGGGCTTTTAGTTTTTGTATTAATAGCGGATGATGGTGTGAAGCGTGCATTATTTAGTTAAGTTGCGTCAATGCTCGATGCGGTACTGTTATTTTATGCTGATTAAATGGCCTTTGTATAGTAGTTTTTTTTATTATTTTCAGACTTTGTAATAGATTTTCGTTTTTTCGATAAAATTGAATATGATAATATATTTTCTATCGTTTGGATTAAATTTAGAATCTTGTATTGTTTGATTTTAAAACTTTTCAACTCAATAAATTGAAAATCGCAGTTTTCACATAAATCTTACGTTCGTTTTGCGATCAATAAATCAAAAAAGAATAGTTAAACTAGAAAAATTCGTAGCACTTTCCTGATTTCCTGACAGGCGTTTAAATATTTTTCTTCTAAATTCGTATAAATCCTCGAATCCTCTTTTTCTACTTCCGTTCCGATTCCAGTTTCCCGACATTTCTCGGGTACACAAGTATTGGAATATAATATATGGGAGTTGTGTTTTCTCGAACTTCCATCGAAAGTTCCTCTCCAAGTTTTTCGCCCGCATTTGAATATTCGCTTTGATCTCATATTTATATTTATTATTTAGCATTTGACATTCATCCGATTTATTACGAATTCTCTTATGTAAACACAGTATATGTAATTATTTAATCAACTCTATTCAACTCGTTCACAGTAATGATCCAAGATGCACGTTTGAGAAAACGTCTTCGCAGTTAATTCACTTCCGTTTTTTTCTCACTTTCATGAGTCACTGCGTCGCTTTCCTCATCAATTATGTCAATTGTAAAAGTTTTTCTGCACATATTGTGTGTTATATACTGGTTGGGTCAACGATCTGTTTCGAATGAGATTAACGCGGTCCACTTTCCTTTCACCGCAATGTCTCGACGACCTCTCGTTACAATTGCCATTCGACTATCGAGTGTTAACTAGAAATATCAATAATATCAATCATTTATCGAACTATCAAACACTGCGAAATCAAAACAGGATTAATCTTTATAAATGTATCTGTAACTATAGTTTTCGTTGCGTCTTTTCCCTGTAGTTTTTTCGTTGCTTGGTGCAGTGCATTAAAATTCGCAATTCTCAGTAATTCATTGTTCCTTTGTTCCACTATCAACGAATGAGAAATCAACCTGGTTTTACCATATACAGAAGTACAATCTCCGAATTCGGGTGGTATATAAATTTCGTATCGGTATTGAAATTACTTTTATGAAATATTCATAAAAATAACAATACTGTCTGTGGGCTTATATCTGTTTTTCCCAGATTTGATAAATGCAGTTTTTTTCCATCAAATCTTCTTTTTTTATTCTAATGATTTTAACGGTTTTTCGTGAAGAATCGGGCAGTTGCATCAATTTATTCAAAAAGTGAATAGCTACTTTTTTCGTATAAAAAAAGTTTGTTGTAAAGGTAAAGGGGAATCATTAATGAGATGACCGGTAACCCTTTCATGTGACCCTTCGCCCTTTACAAGTGAACTTCGGTTTACTTTTCGAAATCTCAAGGGAATACCTTCGAACTACACACATACCTAAGCACGTATCATTTGTTTTACGCAAATCTATTTAGCAAATTCGCTCGTTAGAATTGCACCAACCCACCGCATTAACGAAACACACATATATTAAATATATAATAGCAAAGTGGAGGCCCAACAGGTTGCGGCCCAACTGACCCTACTCACGCCAGGTCGGCCTCGAGGTCCTTCCATTTATTTAATAATAGTTTATCTTGCATTATAGTCCTTGAGCATAACCATAGAGCACAAACTTGTTTAGCGCTGAACCAGCCCTTAGCGTTATTTTTTTTGCTCCTCTAGTGTTAGTTGCTAAGATCCGGTTGACCGTTGATCTTTGCACTGCGATGAAATTTTACACTTAACATTTAACCCGAGATGTGCGGTGAAAGTTTGGATTGTCTAAAGTGATTTTTTTTTCACCGGATTCGAAGCGCATGATGTTTCATAGACGGTGCAATTTAATGTAAAATTTCGTGTTCGGCCATATGTTTCGTAGAATTTCGAATATTTTATCTATACTGTGACATCTGTTGTAATAATGCTCATATCGAGTGTAATGTAATAAATTACGTTTGAATTTTCTAAAATATATTACACGTTTAAAATGTACAAACGAGCTAATGTTAAGTCAAGTGTCAACTTTCACGAACTGGTTTTTCCGTCGGTTAATTTTGTTTCACATAATGCAACAGATATTGTTCGTATATTACATGAAATTCTCGACATTTTTCTTGCGCGATTATTTCATTGGCGTAACGAATTATAAATTATCTCATCCATTATGTATTGTAGACTTTTACGCTTCAAGATTAAAATTAATTAATTAAATGCAACTCTAATGATTCTCTGTAAGAGAAGTGTTTCTGGCGAATAACTCGGAATTAAATCGAATCGAATCCGATTAATCGAACCGTGTAAAAAAACAAAATTTCAATCGACAGCAACGAATTTTGATTGATGCCGCCGATGATAACGAATTTCCTACATTTCTCAAGTAAATTTATATTTTTAAAAGAAAATATTTTTCCACCAAACGGCACAGACATTTTGCAACTTGCGTTCGTTGCAACAGGCAGAAAGTTCACAATTCATTGACTTTTCAACGATCTCTTCCTCGACGCTCAAATGTCAAGTCACAGCAAACAGCGCAACCTTTATCCAACTCAAAAAGGAAAAAAAAAAACTAACAATTTCATACATTTTCCAATTCTAAAATCGCACGATCATCCAGTCTCGAAATTCGCCGATTACGAAACATCACATGCACATTCGACTGCACCCGGGTGAAAGTGCTCACAGACGATGTACATACAAATTACACGGCGACGATTCAAATTGCTCACATCGAAATGAAAAAATCGGAGGCGTAATTGCGCAAGATTCGAACTTCTAAAACGTTTTCGTAGGCGAACCGAACCGTTCGAAATTCGCGAATGACGCCAGCGTTCCGAGACCGAGACGGTCTGGTCTGCGAGCCGGAAACCGGTCCTCCAGATATACATTACATCGTGTTGTATTATTTTATATATATGTATGTATGTATTTATGTGCAAGTTGTGTAGCAACGTGCTGCTGCTGCCGGAGTAGACGACCGCCAGACAACGAGCGAAACACTTTCGCCAACAACGCACCGGTCGTTCGGTTGCCGGCTGCCATTAGACGAGAAGGCTTCGTTCATTATCGAATGCCTATTATTATTTCTGTTGTTGTTGGTGTTGTTGTCGATTGGTTGTGTTGGATGTTTGTCTCGTGTTGAGGTTCGGTTTGGTTTGGTTTGGTTCGGTCTGCAGGTGGATGTTTTGTTGAGGATATTCGTGCGTGGTTTGTATTGTGTTGTTTGGTGTGAGGATCGGATGATATATTAAATTTAATGACAAATATACATAAAAAGCCTCTATACTTACATGTTCTTCTAAATTACTCATCTGAATTCAATCAGACTTTTAAGAATTGTTCTAAAATTTTTGTTTGTCTCGTGTTGAGGTTTGGTTTAGTCTGCAGGTGGATATTTTGTTGAGGATTCGTGCGTGGTTCGTATCGTGTTGTTTGGTATGAGGATCGAATGATGTATGAAATTTAATGAAAAACATACACGAAAAGCTTGTGTACTTTAATGTTCTCTTAAATCACTCATTTGACTTCAATCAGATTTTTAAGAATCGCCCTAAAATGTTTCTAACCGATTATAATAATTTTACGATTTGTTCTGACACTATTCTAACAATAAAACAGTTTTCTTGGTTACATAATTCTATAAATGCAATTAGGTATCAATTAATTTAATAAATGGCTTTCGAATAAAATAATTAAAATATAATAAATTCAATTCGAGCATTGCCAGATAATAGCAGCTAAATTTCAAAAGAAGTACTTTTATTTCATCTGACTATTCCCTTTCAAAGTGATGCTTTTATCACAGTATTGAATTCTTTAATCACGACATTTGACGAAAATAAGTAGGAAAATCGTGATTTTAGTTGATTTGTAAATGAAGTATCGTTGAATAATACAATTTTGTTGTTCGGTTTATCACCGATTTCGTAGAATTTCCGCATCGTATAGTCGTATACTTTACAGGTTCCAGTCACGATAGAAAGTTTCAGAGAAAACTAATCAACTATTCCAGCTTTTGAAATTAATATTCTTGTAATTCACAGAATATTTTTGATAATATATAATATCACTTTTAATAAAACTAATCCGATGAACGTATAAACTCCAGGTGCCCCACTCGACACGTTGCATTCATTCCATCGTCAGCTGGCCGGAGATCTACTTCCATACAATTTGTCGGTTTCGTACACATTCCCACGAACGGTGGCCGTTCCCAGATTTGCATTTTTCTCGGAAACAATGTTCGGAAACGCACGACGACACCGACTAGATCCGATATACGTATAATAATAATATATGGGAGATTTTGATATATTCAAATCGTATGCAAACTTTATTGTGCATGGGGAGATGCGCTTCCTCCAGTCTAGACCAGTCTTGACCACCTTGATGATATTCGTGGGCATACGTTTCTCGTTTCGAGTACGTTTGTTCGTTAAATTCATACATTTCGATAAGTCGATTCCGACTTTTTTCCATTCTCTCTTATTTCACATTTTTAATGCGGTGTGTGTATAAATGTTTTCCCTTTTCGTTTTGTGGAAATTCTGCTCTCTCGCATTTGGAGGATGCTTGTTTCTTTCGTCGAAAATATTTTTTATTACACTCCACGGTCAAGGAACTTCAGCCTTACGTTTACGGTTTGAATTATTACTGCCTTCTTGGCTTTGTTTCTCTTTTGCTTTTTCAGCGACAGTATTTTCTTTTTTGTTGTATTTGTTTTATTATGTGATACGATTTTTCGAAATTAATTTTCAGAAAATAACAATTTTCATCGCATGAGAATCGTTGAATATTCTCTCACAAATTAATGCGATTCCGACGTACCTTCTTTGCTTTATAATCATAATGTAGACGTTTACGGTTATTAACGTATTTTAAATAATTATATTTTGATGAGATGAATGAAGCGAATTTCATTCATAAATTCGTGCCTCGTTTTCTTCGCAACTCGAAATAAATTCTGCTCACCTTCACGCGGATATTGTTCATACATATCGGGCACATTTTTCCCATTATGAATTTTTTATGCTCATCGTGTGAACACCGCTTCTGTGTTGTTCTGTGGGAATCCGATCAAACTTTAAACTAAGAACACTCTCGCAAGACGAACGAGATAATTACTTTGATATATTGTTCGGCAACTCCTTTTGAATTTCACTCGCATACGAACACCCATTCAATACACAATGTCACCGAATTAACGCCGAATTTACATATATTCAAATGCGTATCGGACACAAGCACATTTCATTCCCGAACGACAACCATAAGCTTATCGATCTGCAATTTAACCGAACATCATGACCACGCTCTCGAAATTTGTAATTTGATTTATTAAATTCTTATTTAGACACATTATTCATCGAATCCAGCAACCCTCTAATCACAACTCCGTGATTCTCGAAATGCGTTCATTGTTCACCCATCCTTATACTCTTAAAACATTACATCTTCCGAGATATTCACCGAGTTCTAAACATCGCCGATCCCTAAAACCCCCTCTTCCCCAAGACCGATCTGGATGTTGATATTTGAATAATATTAATATTTGTCCTCCGCCGACAACGAGACTGAGAACCGCGAGTTTTAGGTACATTCTCATACACACAGTCGTTCAACCCCTCTCTAGATCCACATACTTCTAAAGGGGTGGTGGTTCTCTCCCTTACTTCATTATTCTCGGTACGAGACTCGCATTATTATAATGCCGCTTTGATGAAAGACTGGACATTGAAAAACGTTAACCGGAGTTTGCATACGCTGGACCACAGTTGTGCATTATACGTCGGAACGAAAGGACTTGCGCTTCTTTTTTGCCCGCCGATTCGCATACATCGATCACTTTTTTTTTCCTATTAAATTTTCAATTTTAGATTAATCATTTTTAGCTTTTAAAGTTTGATTTTGAGTTCTAATTTTTTAGTTTTTAAGAGTGTGATTCTTTCGTGTTTTTTTTTTCTATTTTTTATAGGTTAAGAAGATTCGTTGTGGATAATTGTACTGTGAGACAATGACTTGAAATGTTCGTTCGTTTTGCATAAAAGAATCGTGATTGTGTTTTTGTCGTGTGATTTGATATAATTTTGTTTATTTAATGTGAGTATTATTATTTTTTTATATCGTTTTATTATTCTTAGCGCAATTTACTCGGAAAACTTTCCTGTTGTGTGTATCCAATAAAAATAAATCGCAGTATAGTGAAATATTGTGACATTGCGAAAGTATTGCAGGATATACTCTAGCGTTGCTATCCCACCTGCCTTTTCGTTTTCCACCTGTCGCCTTTCCCCCCAAGTCTCCCCATTCTTATATCTTTTTATCTTATATTTTCTAAACAAAAAAATATTTTATTCATAAACACTACCTAATGAAAGTAGCATTTTACTTTCTATTTGTTTATATTACGTTGCTTTAATCACATAATTTTTTTTCACGGATCGTTATAATGATAATGTTCTATAATTAGCATACGTAGATAATTCTCTGTACATGCATGATAACTTAATTAAACAAAAAAAAAATGCATATATTATAATTCTCGTTATATCTATCTGCCATTTGAAGTTTTAAATTAGTTTCTAGGAAATATTGAAACAGAAACGATTTTCTTTTTTTTTTTTGGAAAAAGGAAATTCCACCGTTTCCTCTCGTGAATCTTAAACGTTTGAAACTTTTAGTGTTCCGTAAGGTACGTAATATGCAGTTCTATTTATGATCACATTTCTATTTTGAAATCTCGAGATGTCTCCAAGATGCGCCGCATCGTAAACGAACGTGTAAATGGAATTCAAGATGAGTGTTTTCATTCGACGATTTTTTTTTTATTCGTCTCTTCCGATTCACAATTGTATCTCACTTCGGGTTATATTGAATTTTTCTCGAACGCAAGAGTGTTATAAATCTATTGCGATCGACGTTCTTTGCATCAGATTCGCATTATTTTTCCAAAAGATTTTATATGTTTCTACATAGAATCCGATTCGCTTATTGAATTCTCGTAATTTTATTTTTGTGCCGAACGTCGACTGAATATTTTCATACAAAGGCATGTCTGTATTGTAACGCAACATTATCAAAAGTTTCACGTATCGATTTATCTAAAAATATATTATACACGAACTTTCCTTGAACTCTCGAAAATTCGTCAACTTTTATCTCTCTCGTACAATAACTCGTATTTATTGTGTAAATGTAAAAATATTTTTAACATAACTTGCATTTCGTATATTTTCGATTTACATAATCCGTGTGTTGACATTTATCTATTTATAATTCGTATGCTGATTTTATGTGCTCATTCATTTTACTGTACAAACATTCATCTCTTTTTTTAATTAGAATTATTAATAAACATCACGTTATCACCTTTGTATACCAGTTCACATAATGGATCGTTAAAATATTATTCTTAATTACAATGGATGAGCATATTTTTTTCCATGAATCACAATTGACTCATAAAAACCAAGACCAAGCATTCGTTATCAAATATTAGAAACTGAACAAACGCAAAAAGTGAAAAAAAATTAACGAGCGAAAATTTTCCAATGCGCCAACGTTACACGATGATTTTCAAATTTGAAAATTGAAACTGATCCAAGTTGATTTACTTGAATTGTATGTTTTGTTGGATATTCTAACCTATTTTTTAAATCTGTATCAATGAAATTTGAATGATTTAGTAAATATATTCATTATGCACTCCCATTGACTCTTTGGAGTTCCTTGCCTAGCAGCTCACTTTTTTACTTAAAAGGTGAATAATATCAATTGATAAAATTAAAATTGGATAAAGAAAATACAAATAAATGAAAAACTGTTCTATTATCCTCATTCAAAAGAGAATATTTGTTCAATTTTAAGTCATTTTGATGACTCAAAAAAAAACGTTTTTTTAGCAAACATCGACTTCAGAAAGGAAAATCCTTTCTTCACACCCTTTCCACCCAAATCAACCCCCATGCTAGAATAAAACCACCCTAGTTCAGTTGGCGAGTAAAATCGGCACGCCATCTAGTCCGGCGTGGTGCAACGCGCTGCAGTCGCGAATCAACGTAAATTGGTTTCCATTACGGGCGCTCGTCCGCGTAATGATGAAATATTCGTTTTTCACTGTGACGTTTAATTATCGCCCCGTAACTTCTCACGAGAGGATGGGAATTCGCTTTGTGAGATGTTAGAGCAGAGGCGTTCGTGTGAGAGAGGTTAGTTTGTTTAGTTAGGTGAATTTTTAGGTTAAATATTGCAAAAAATACTGATTTTTTTTATGTTTGGATTAATTTCGATTTAGATAATAAGTTATGTTGACTTGTTATGCAGGGGTCCAGTACTAACGTGGAAATTTTGATCTTTCTCATAGAGTGGGTTCCGCGTTAGTGCGTTTTATCTATTGGCAAATTCAACACCATTTTCGAGAAAAACTAACATACTTATTCAACGCGAAATTAGTTTGTATTACTTCTAACTTCAGATTCAATTCCTGTAACGTTTGATTTCAATATCTAAGATTTTTATTACTGAAAGTTTTTCTCGAAAAACCACTTGACTTCACTTGAAATCATATGCCTTTTTTAATGTGTTAATTTATTTCAAATTATTCAAAAATCATGCAAAATACATATCTAGCATTATCTATTAAACACTTACAATAATAATTAGTAAAATATTAGCACAATATCCCACCACATCACCACATCCAATCAATCATCAGCGTTTATAGAAAATTGAACCAAACAATATTATTTATTTTTAACGTTTTCACACAACCTATACTTTCAGCGCTAATAACGTATAATAAACTCGACACATTTTCAAACGCGTCGTTTTCCATCGAAACCGAAATCGACCGCGTTTTTATTTGGTCGCATTTTCTTCGGGCTGATGCAGCATCGTCCGCTTCGTCCGCGGGTGGAAATACATACTTTTTTTCGTGTTATTTTTAATTGCATCGGCGACGTCCCGATCAAAATGGAAAGTTTTTACCTGGCAGACGAGCATGTGTTTATACATTTCGTATATTCGCGTACAGGGCGACGCAGAAAAAATTAGCCCCCATATACTTGCCTGGAGTTCGATTAAAGTTCGTTCATGTATGATAATAAAAGTGATTTTTTTTTATTGGTCATTTTGTATTTTCAATTGGATAGGTTCAATTTTTCAATTAAATTAAATTGTGAAAATATCTAATGTGTAGTTTATCTAACTTCATATCGGTTTCAGCCACTGGTTGGTTTGTGCTACTTGCGGTTAATCTTATAAATAAATGTATGTTCTGTTTGGTTAAAGTTAAACCACTATGAGATAAGATGTGAGATGGCTATGCATTAGTTCGCAATCTGACAATGAATATTCTTAAGTCTTCAAAATTGTTTTAAATCTAACTATATAATAGCGCCATTGTGTTTGTCTGTGTTTCCGTGTAACGTTCCAAAATTACGTTGATGTATTCAATGGGTTGATTGCTAGTAATTTATAATTCGGAAAAAAAGTAAAATAATCTCGAAAAATCTTGATATTTGTGAAACATACTATTGGCACAATACTCGATGGGATAGATTGTATTGTTTTAAGCTAGATTAAGTTAGGTTTATTTTTGTTATTTCCGTGTCAATTTGGCTTATATTGTAGGTTAAGTTGTTTTTTATTAGATTTTCTTTCGAGTTGAATTACATTATGTCGAATTTCATGCCATTGACTTGCTCTAACCAAAATATTATTAGATTTATACGAATCGACTTTTCTGCACAAATTCGTCAGTCGAACCCAAGAAAAGCCTCAATTTTATCGCATCACCTTGTACGTAGAATACGAGCGCATCGCAACACGCGCTCGCACAATTCGGCTAGCGGCGCAATCAGGTTTTTCGAACTCGGTTGTTGGCTCTCTGTATTATATGTGAGTGAGTAGGACTCGAGGGTAAGGACAAGCGAGGCGTGTTCCCGATGTCCTCGTACCCGTCCCAACCACCGAAGAGGACGTGTTGCCGACTTCTTGCACCGACCGATAGCCTTGACCGTCCGTCGTCGACGTGGACGTTCTCAATCGCGGGTCGCGGTCCACTCTTTGGCTGTAAAATTAAATTTAGTTGTGTGTAGATTCCTTGATGGTTTATTCTTTGGCGATGAAACTTGGTAGAGTTGTTGTATGTGCGTCTGGGAAGGTTTCTACATTGTGACATTTTTTTAGTTTGTATGAAAAAATGGGATTTTCATAGTATGTTAATTGTCAGAAGGGCATTTTTCCTTTAGCCCAAATGTAGCAAATATTATGCGGGGTTTTGAAAAAGTGAGAAATTCTATGCAACAGTTCACATTCAGCTTATATTCCATAGTCTCGAGCAATGCAGGGTTTTATACGAAACTAGATTTATGTACTACGGGAAAGGAAATGAGAAATTCTATGTCAATTCACATTCAGCTTAGATTCTAAGGAGTCTCGAGCAATGCCGGATCATAATATAATTAAATCGATTCAAATTGAGATGCATTCATTTTTATTCTTCGGTTCTGTGTAGGTTTATCGAATATCAGGAATCTGAAGTTAATACTTTTGCAGAAACAATTCCAAAAATCAGTTCTCGGAAATTCTGGTCGTAGAAATTATCGTCTATTAGAAATATTTTTGTAGTAATTAGTGCTGAAAAATCATTTTCGTTGTACAATTTTGCAGTGATGTCAATCGTAAAGAATTTTTGAATAATGAAAAACGCGGTATTAACAGCTCGCTTGTGAATGCGAAAATATGGGTGATGTTTTAATGTTCGGTCATTTTATCGATAATTCTGGTTTGCGGTTTTGCTAGTGTGTAACAATGGTGCATAAATTCTATTCGTTGATTGTGATTTCAAATAGTATAAATAGGAATTGTCTACATAACATATTGCTCATTTATTTTTCACGATTGTGTCGTATTTTATGCAGCGCTTTTCATAAATATGATTCAATTTATGAGCCTTCTCATGTTCAACCACTGCAATGAAGAGGTTACATCTCGCCATTGTAATTTTGTATTTCGACCGAAATGAAAACTGAATAAATCTCACACACATACATTTATAGCGCATTGGCTTTCTACTTGCATAGTTTCCAATTTTATTTTGTGCATTTCGCTTAAATCGGTGTAAATCGCTTGGACGTAGCTGCTTCGAGGAATATTTGCATTCTTTGTACGGCTGCTGAATATCAAACAAAGCTTGCGTTATTGTAACGACGGCACAGACGAAACAGAAGTTCGAGACGCGAAAATTTGCATAAACATTCGAGTATCATCGCGGTGTGTGCCACTCTCGGATTCCCGAAAATAATAGAAATTCGTATTGCCACATTCCCCCCTTTTCCACGAACTGCAAATCTCGCTTTCTTTCTTTCTTCATACCTACGCTTTATTCTTTTGTAAATCTCGAGCGCGAACCGAACGAGTCTTTTCGCGAATCATTTATTCAAATTTTCATTTCGATCCTGCAATTTGTGCAGCGCAATCGCTTCGATACATTGTATTTGATATGAAATTTATTTGTGTTGTAATCGTGCGTATCTTTTTCGTTCTCGTTACGTAATCAATTATTTTTATTTATTCTAGTAATTTTGTCGTTTATAATTAGACTTACTGCAAGTGTTTAATCAAAGTTTGAATGAGTGTTTGTTACAATGTAATAAAACAGCACGGCAATGCTACAATGTTGTACAATCAAATCTGCAGCTGCAATTCATCTGCAATGATGATTTTAAGTTTTTTGTTAATACATTTTCAACTCATCATTGGCTTTATTAATTCGTATTTGTGAAACTATTTTAATTTGAACAAAAAAATCGTATTTTCAAAACGAAATTTCCCAAATGGAGAGGGCAAAAGCCTCGCGCTTTGTCCGTACTTTCGCTAGACAAAACCGAAACTAATACGCGAAAATTCAAATCTACACTTTGAAAAATTTGTCAATATTGTAAACTTTTTGGCAATCCATGCATTTTTAGAATCAGTCATGCGAGAGAAAGAAGCACATCATCCGGTTTATCGCACGATAAATCGCGTCATGTTTGGATGCTCAAGCCAGGTTCACATCTTCAGACATTTCTATCAAACTTGAGTCATTGCATCAGGCAATTTTTCCGAAATCGCGAGCGAAGCCAGGTCACAACACCAATCCAATAGACACACAGAAAATCGTCCACTTTCGAAAAACCCCTCGAACCGACCGCAATATGCAATCGTCCCACCCTCCCTCGCCATCCTCCCGCCTCCCCCCGATCGGACGGGCCGTCGCCGTCGCAAGGGGGCGCACGGGGGCCCCGAGGGTGAGGCGGGAGGCGAAGGGGGCCAGGGGGGGACCTCCACGGGCGAGGGGTCCCCCCGCGCGGGGGCGTCGCGACGCTGCGCGCGCACCCGCCACCGCCGCGGCCCCAGTCCGCCGTGCCGCCGACGACGCGCGGACGTCTCACCGAATCGGCACTCCACCGCACTGATCGCGGCGACGACGAACCGATCTGTGTACCAAGTCTCCCCAACTCGGTCAGTCGCCGAACTCTCAACACACACACACACACACCCCGCATCATCATTATTATACGTTGTGCTAAAGTGACATGTCTTCCGGTGCGGTGCAGTCGTAGACGCTGCGAGTGCACGCTGAAACGCTGAAACAGTCGAACATGAGCGTCGCACGCTCTCGGTCGTGCCACTCGTCCGATTGTGCTCCTTCTGATCGCCTCTTCTTCCTCATCTTCGGTCAGACGAAGTGAACCGCGGTGGACTTTGTCGACGTCGCCGCTGCGATTCGAATGGTATTTCTCGTTTGAAAAGTTGAAAAGTCGCCCGAAAACGCCCCCGCGAAACTATGTACGTTCCCCTCCGTAAGAAACTCGCGCGATCGCTTTTGTGCAATGTTTGCTTTTCGGTGTTTATCGATTGCGCTTGCTGTGATTGTCTCTTATTTTTTCGATTATTTGTTTATCTTTTTAGCCTTCGGTTTGGCCTCGCACTCCGGTGCGGATTTCGGTCGCCGACGGCCGCCGCGAAATCGGCTGCAACTTTTCAAAGTCTCGCCGATTTCCTTCGTCGCAACACTTTTCTTTTTTGCTGCCGTTTTTTAAGATTTCCTTTCGTTTGCGTTCGACTCAATTCATTTTTTCGAACATTAATTATTTAATCGATAGACTGCACGATGAAACGCTTTTGTTTTACAATCGATAAATTTTCATGCGAATTTAACGAGTGCATATTAAACTTGACGAGTTAGAATTGGCGCATCAGTGTGCATATTGCAACTCATAAATTAAGTGTATGGCAAATGCGTTTTTCATGCTCGAGTCTCTAAAGTGATTCGTAATAGAACACGTTCGTTTAGCAGTTCGCATTCATTAATTAGAGTCGGCAGAGCGACGTGTTGTATTTTAAAATGACGTAAGATTTTAATTTTTTGACGCGTGTCGCAGCCGACATCGCCAATATTTATCGATACGTACACAAGCCATTTTTTTATCATCGTGCAAATTTATTCCACGTACTAAAATAAACACTCGACTACTGTCATTCCAAAACCGTTCATCGATCGCGCACATACGGAAAGTTAATCGGAAAAAGCGACCGCATACTCACTTTTTATTTCGATACCCATTACCCTGAGTTTATTTATAGTATAATTTGACATTCGAACTCGTAATTTACGAAAATTTCGATAACGCACATGCGAATATGAATTTATACGCGCAGATATAATATGTACGTTCGCGGCAATCCTCTATTAGCAATTAACGCTTATCGCCCACCGTGTTACAGAGAGGGACGAAACGAGAGAACGAGTCATTTGTTTGGAAAACAAAAAGCCAGGGGCGAACTCGGTAATTTATACCGCCCATGGCATATGATTATCTACCGCAGAACGTATGCCCTCAGCACGCACGACCAGCACTATATGGCTACCGGTCATCCGACGTGCTCATTCCCTGTCATTATGACGAATTTACACGCCTCTTGTTTACATACATTGTTATCCGATTTCGTCGATAATCGCAGCTTTTCCGCGGTCTGGAGTCTCGAGGTTTTCGCGTAAAAATAAACGCCTATAGATAGATTCTCGCGTATCGCGGAGCGCCTCTCGCGTACATAACACAGTTCAAATTTTCATCTGGATCAAACGATAAGTGAGCTTTGGCAGCAAAGTAAATGTCTGCCAAAAATATCGCCGATGTTGATATACATTACGGCCTCTTGCAAAAGTATTCGAGTGATTAATGCGCGGTTCGGATCGGATCGCGTTATGTTTGATTTTTGCGTGCGCCTTAGGCCGAAATTAGTCGGCGATTATCGTCGAAAATGTTGCTCGCAATAAACAACGATTGCTTTTCGGAGCGTTTTCTTTGTAACGAAATCGAACGGTTGTCGCGGAAGCGTATCGTGAAATCTTAACGAGATTACAAAACTCCTTGATGTTTCGGACCGAGAGTTCTTTCTGAAACTCGCGTTTAGAAAGTATTTTTTAGTTTTTTATTATTTTTATACTGTCCAAATGAGGCGTGAAGTTTGGACCATCTCCCGATCGCGATAACTCCCCGTTCTATTTCGATCCTCTATCAACTGTCCCCGTCTTTGATTCGACCGGGGAAAATTTCCCGACAAACATCGTGCGCTTTCAGCACTATAATCCGAAGGAATCCTCTCTCTCTGAAAGGAAACAATGCCGATTGTAGTCACACATAGACACAACAATACTGCTCCGCGATACAGTCCCACGCATGCACCGTAAAAACTGGACGCCGCGTCTTGATTTTCGTCCATTCTTCGCGACCCGGCAACCGTGAAATTCGAACAATGGCTCTTGTCTCCCGACAGACCATTTGGTATTCAAATGACTCGCTCCGGCCCTGGCCGACTCCTCCAGACCTCGGCTCCAAGGGCGGATTCGATTAAACGTCCGCTTATCCGCCAATTTGCCTCTCCTCCGCGGTATTAAAGTGCATCCGTACAAAGTACAGTGTGCCAGAGCTATATCCAGAAACGGTGTGCCTTCGTAGGTGCGAACTTCGCTTTCTCGGCTTTCCTTTGTAGGATCGCTTTATTTGCCGTGGCCGCCAGCTGTTGCCTATTCAGAGTCGCTCTCTCACCTTATATTGTATGTTCGTTTATATGTTGCCTTATTCTGCTGGCTCACTTGACGGATAAATGTGCCGGAAAAAATGCTCTCCTCCTCAAACGCGCTGTATACACTGTATGGCTGTGACGTAGTTTTTCACTCTCGGCTCTCCTTTGAATTTCCCACCTCCTTTTATGTATCTCCGAGTTTTCGCCTTAATTATTCACCCCTCGTGTTTTTGAATTAAGAAAATTCGTTTTGCTTTGATGCGATACGCTCCTCGTCGTCGTCGTCCGCGTGTATGCATATCTAGAGACACACTCTGAGATGTAGCATATGGATGTGTTACTGAATCTGCACTGTAATTCATAATTTCGTTTTATTTTCCGAATTTTCAGTAAATGGTCCATTAAGCGTGTTCTTGAAATTACTCGTATTTTTTATATGGTGTAATTTTCCGTCGAAAAACGAACGCACCTTTTTTTGAAATTGCCATAATTTCCAATTATCCGGACAGTTTTCAATTAAAATATGGATTTCGTACTAATTGATACATAAAACAAACGGTGTTTTATTTTTTCCACCCGCAATTATTTTGGTGATATAAACAATCATTAAACTGCATCGAGTTCATACCTATGATTTATTTCGAATATTAAACATTTCGTGCTATAATTTTCAGTAAGTTCGTATACACGCATCGCTGATTTATAAAATGTAAAATAATGTAAATCAAATAAATTTATTTGGGCGCAAACAGTGTAACGAAGCTAACTAACGAACGGGGCTTATTATTTATGTCGAATACCAATTTGAAGCATTTTCTTTTCCCAAACCGAAACGTATTCATGTGAAAATTTACAGACGAGCACTAATTGAATTTATCAACTACGCCGAGAGTGATTCGGAACGTCACACTTCAAATATTTAACGTAACGCTCTTCGCGCGTACGAAAACGGTCAATATCCACCGAAAATATAATGATATCCATCTATAGGACACCATCGATAGATAGTCCATCAACATTATCGTCGATTGACTTGAACCCTCATTGACGACACCGGTGAAGCGCGACACGAGGTCTTTCCTAATTTCCGGATCACTCCATCATACTACCGCTGGACATTAAACCGACCCCGAAACGATCGGGGCTATTCCCCTTATGAGCTTTATTTTTTTTTTTATATGTGTATTCGATGTGAGTGTATCTCGATATAGCAATCGATAAGCGATGTTACACTTGTGGCCTCAATTATGATAGTCTCATTTTTAGATATTTATTGAGTTCAACTTCGTTAACAGTGACAAATTTCCAATATAGGGATGGTCTTGGTACTAATCACACTTAATCGAAAAATAATCCAAGTTTTCGAAACCGCTGAAAAGTAGAATCCTAAGTCCAATTTGGACTGTAGTGCCAGTTGAAATAATTCTTTCAATTCTTCATGTAATTTCAACTTAAACCACTGTCATGATAGAAAACATATTTATTTCGATAAAAAACTGATTCGCTTTTTGTATGTTTGACGTTACGTTAAAAAAACGTTGTTACAACACATTTCTTTGCGAATTTTTCATTAATCGTTCTTGTCATAATGCAACAGTTTGCAAAAAAATGCGCTCCGTTGATGCAGTTTTTTGTAAACGGTTTTCAATGCGTTGCAAATAACATTGTGCCGTAATTTTCAAGAACGATATCGTAATCGCTGCAAACGAAAAAGTAACCCGTTAACATTTGAAATCGTGTTGCTGTATAGCCTTGATAATTATCAAGTCTGACATTTTTACATTCTCCCAATGTAAGAAAATTTCATATCACTGATTGTTTTATTCATTTCAGCTAAACGTTATTAACATTTAATGTAATAAACTTTAAATTTTGCCTCATGTCTATAAAAAAAAATATTACTCAATTGTTCAATCGCTCTTTTTCTAGTTCTCAATTCAAAATAACACGCTTAAGAAGCATAATGCATATCGTCGTGATGGAAAAAAATGAAAACATTGACATTAACATTATCGCACACTAGAGTTCAAATGTTACGATGATTTCATTTAGGTGTGCAAAAAATATCTATTTCAGTATCACGAAATTCGCTTTTATCTCAGTATTGTTCGTGATTTTTCGACTTTGACATTTTATAATTCTTGCAATTTTTCATTTCGAATACGATTTCGTCGCGAAAATGCCATCGAGAGGAAATTTTCGTCTTGATAGCTTAGCGGTAAGAGCGCCCTTTCGCCAAAACCGAAGGGAGACCCAGGTTCGATTCCCGGTCAAGACCATGTGTTCTTGATGACGCATTTATCGCTATCAAAGACGTTTATCACTTGACGATGCCACATCCAAGTATTTCGCTCTGCTATTCGCTTATTTTGCCATTTTTTTGTCTACCGTGCGGTCGGCTTCGTTTTTCGTTTTAACGAGTTGCGCTCGCGTTCGCATTCTATTGTGTTATTGTTTCGTTATTCGTTTAATCATTTAATTGTGCTTTGCCGTCTTCAAATTAGCAAAGTGATCTACTTGAATGCGCAAGAATGATTTCCAATTAATTTCCAACAATCAAAGATAGCTCGTGTTCGATTGCAAGAAGGATAAATTGTTTTCGCGCGAATCGTTTTTCATTTTCCGCGTTGCCTCGTTTGTTTCGTCGCCTTGCGAAATTTCGTTCGTTATCGGAGTCGTCTTTAATCTTTACGGTCAACGGGAAGATTTCTAAAATTGACCTAGCAAATATTTACACTACGTTTCTAACGATCACCTTCAGTAACACTTGCATAACAGTCATCCAAATCAGTTTACGACCGTATAAACCTAGCGTTCTCTATTCTCTAACCGCTCTATAAACCTTAACGACCTGTGCGACGAAAACCTTCCAGTAAACATTACCTTCTAAAATAATTACCCACGCCAATTTCGATATAGCATACCTTTATAGCAAAATAACTTAAATACGAATTGTAACATATGTTTTGAAAGACAAGTTCATACACGGGTATTCAGTGTTATATCCTTCGATTTAATAATTTGTGACACTTATGGTCGATATATTTGTAGTACATGAGCATGAAGTAATCAACTCTAAAAATAATATGAAATGACAAAAGTTTTTCGGTCACTGAATAATAAATAATTTATTTTTGAAGCAACGTTAACTTACCACAGCGTGATTGAACGCGTTCGCGCTTCGCACTAGCGTTTGCTACAACGTTCTTGCGTGAATCACACATGAGTCTGAATAGATAATCTGTTATGCACTACGTCTCACATATCGATTCTGCAATACTAACTTGTCAAGTATTATATCAAACGACCTTTATTCTTGGAATTGTCCGATAAATTCCCGAAATTCCTCTAAAACCGTCGTATCAATTTTCAAAACAACGTCGATATTTCCGTCCAGTGTCCGATTTCCCAACACATCGACCAGGTGGTGCCGAAGCATCAGAGCACCGTTTCCCTCGTGTCCACGACCGAATTTTGGCCGTCGTCTTCGTCTCGCCACTTCACAATATTACCACGAAAATACATATATTTATAACGCGAACTTTAAATATAGACATCTCGTTCACGCGCGCACGTATAGCGCGAAGCTCGAACTGGGTTATACACTCCGCAAATAAATAAGTTGTTTTCATGAATGCCGCTGAAAATCGTCCATTTTCATTTCTTTTATTATATTTTATACGTATTTATTTTTCTCATCGCGTTTTATTTCGGACTAGGAAACATTTTTCGTGGCGTCCGCCTGGCGTCGTTTCAGGATAGTGTTTTACATACGTAGGTCTTGTGACGCATTCGTACTGTGCGTGTAATTTTCTATATACCTATCTAAGTTTTCTTATATAATATAACCCTGAAGCTGCGTTCGGATGCATATTAAAATTTCTATTCTGGTGCACGCACGTTACTCAAACTATCATCACTTTTATTTTTCGTGTAGGTGCTTCGGTCGAACCGAATGCATTAGCGCGTTTATTCGTGTCAGATATAAATTTCATCGCGTTCATATTTGATAAGTTATGATTTCGATTCTGTATTGAATTTTGTTTCTGAAATTCCACATTGTACTATTAATGTACGCGTACGTATAAATGTGATTTCCGTGAGGGTTAACGATCCAAAAATTATGATGCTGTGAATTCAACTTATGTTTCTTATTTGAATTCGTAACTCTGCCAAGATATAGGTCGCTAAATATAATTTGAATCACGTTCCGTTTTCTTGCTTCCTGACGCGTCCACCTAAACAGGTATTTCGAATGATAATAAAATGGCTTGGATAGTTAGTTCTGTTTATGACTGTTGATCGTTTTCGTGTAATTTGTATTCTCAAAAATATACAAAGAATGATATGAAGTTTTTCAATAATAGCGTTGTATATTATGTATTTCTTTACAACCGAGCGCCATTTGCATATTTCTATTCGTGCATATATCACAAATTGAGCAAATTCCTTTGTAAGAAAATTTATTTTTCACGGAATATAAAAGTTCCGCATAAACTAGGTGAACCTTCGTGACTTGTTACAGTTATGAAATCCGACAACCATTTGGAAGAGAGCGAAACAGAGACCCAATTATCTAATTACTTTTCAAAATTAAATTTACATAAATGTTCTTTCCATAAACACAAATAGCCTTAATTTGCGACTTCGGAATTATACAATACGGATATTTGCATATACACGTTAGAAACTATTCCTTTTTCATTAGCAACGTTCTATGCTAACACTATTCATTAACTGTATAAGTGCCGTAGTTATATTTCTATTGGTGACAGTATCTAGAGTCATTATTTTGCTTTCACGATCTCAGAATGTCATGTTTTTTTTTCACATTAACTTTAATTAGTATGTATTATGAATTAATATTCTCAAATCGTGAAAGCGTACACATCTTCGAAAGTTAACACAACTTTTCGCTCGAAAAAACGTATCAATTTTTTTCATCTCCAATTCATTATTTTATCCCGTGCGTAAAAGTGTGTGTAAACTTCGAAGAGTAACTTTTAATTCACTAATTAATGCTTTTTCACGCCTGTAATTAATCGTATTCTTTACAGATTGTGTTTTAATACCGCAAAACAGTTTTGGACGCGGCTTTTTTTTTTCAATTAGAAAAAAACAAAATAAATAACGCAGAGAGAACGAGGTCCGCTGAATGTTTTACGCTACTTTTCTTTATCCCTTCCGCTTTCAGCGTACAGTAGTTGTATAAAATCCAATGTCGACGTGCAAGGGGATGCAATACACAGAAGACACCATAGAAGAGAAGCCAATGGGACAACATGAGACCGGAGAACGAGCGGAGCAAAACCACCCCTTCGCGTCGGACACGCTTATTTCGCTTGTGTCGTTAGTTGTAATTACCTTCGCTTTGAGTTTGGCTGTTTTCTCGGACCTCGTATTTTTTTTTCATTTTTTTCACATTTCGAATAAAGCTGGACGTACATAATGAAGTTTATCGTACAATTTATTGTTAGGTTGGGGAGAGTGAAAACATTGTGGATGCCTTTGGTTTTATAGCTTTCAATTCCTTTCATGTTTTGATGAAAATAGTTTTGATGCAATACAATACAGTTTATGGTATATTGGGGAGTGAATGGGTGAATTGGTTTACCCAAATTATCGAGAACATCGCATTGTTTTATAGAAGTTTGTGTTATCTGATGACTTTTTGTCAGTAATGGCATTCAATTGATGCTTTCCAAAAGGAAATTAGATATAAAACCAAAAGTATCTCTAGCATCTCTTATAGATTTCCGAGCGCGCGATAAGCAGCAGCAACGACAAGATGAGGCACCTTGATCACAATGTAAAAATAGTGACCAATAAGCCTCACCATGTCATCGCTTCTACCCATCGCACGCTCTGGGACCTAACTTCATGCCACGTTCACATCACAACAGTATCAGACCAAACCATAAGTTTGCGTCATAAACATGAACAAGGCATCACTCTCCCGACTGACAATCGAATTGAACGACAGATCTCACAGTGCGTTCGGCTATTAAATAAGAGAGTCCTAACAAAGTGTCGTTGTTGTTGATTGTTGCGCGGCTTGCCGGTGACCGGGTAGTAACGTTATGTGTTTTGTTGTTCGCAGAGCTGAGCGCCCACACCGCCCCACACACCAGCTTAGCTTGAGGCCAGCCAGCTCGCTACCGCTTTTTACGTGCCCCGAACACACACTGAAAAAAAACCAACCAACCAACCAATCAACCAACCACCCCGCTATCGACCCGGACTACTTACAATTGCCGCGTGTGCTTTCAGCCGGACGACGCTCTCCATCCAGACATCTCCAGCTCAGCTCAGCTCCGAATAATTTGAAAAAATATATATATATATTACAAAAATCCAATCACCTGCTTCTTCTCGGGCGCAACTCTTTTTTCCTCACCCGCGGATCGTATAATAATATATATATTATATACAGTTTATTGGTTGCTTGACGCTTGAGGCGCGCCCTTATTATTATACATTATTATTAATTGTATTATTATTATATATTATATCCTCTCGCCTACCCCGCACCATCGTCTAGTCTTCGTTTGCCATATGCAATACGCTCCGACCGAGACTGTTGTTGTTGTCGATACATCGAGGAAACCGCGTGTGATATCACCCCAACCTAGTGTTATATATTATACATAAAAATATATATATATTTACGAAAAATTAAATAAAGAAGAAAAAAAAGCAGAAGAAAAGTTCACCCGGCGAGGTAAACAAAAACAAAATTCTAATATTTGATATAATAATAATTATTATTAAAAACTAATTTATACTTTATGATACATATATATTTATTTAATATATATTGATATATTTTTATGAACATTAACTATTAGAAATTATAAAAGAATAGAATAACCAATTTTGTAAAATATTTTATAACCGGGTCTGAATCAAAACGTAAACGGCTCCTATTTATAAAAGAAGAAAATAAAAATAAAACGAAGCGCCTGATTAATCGCAACGAGTTCTAAATATAAATAAAAATAAAGTTAAAATTAAAGTATAAAATAGTAATCGAAAAGCGTCGCAAGTTCACGGCCTAAACCGAGAAGAACAAAAAAGACTGTCGACGAGCCGAAACGAAGATATAATTAAAGTATAGTGAGTGTATCGAGAAGCGGATCCTCGAAAGTAAAATACGATGGCGATGGTGAACGTGAACAGCCTGCTGAACGGCAAGGACTCGCGCTGGCTGCAGCTGGAGGTGTGCCGCGAGTTCCAGAGGAACAAGTGCTCCCGCTCGGACACCGAATGCAAGTTCGCACATCCACCGGCCAATGTCGAGGTGCAGAACGGACGTGTCACAGCATGCTACGACAGTATCAAGGTAAATTTTCCTTTTTTTAATACGTCAGATTTTATTCCAGATCAAAGCATGTAAATTTAACAATCTACGTATAAATATGTGATAAAATATCTGGATTTTACGTCTTGAGTAAAATGTACTCGCGTGCTCGAGTGCGAAAAAGCCGAGTCGGTTAGTGCGTCGGACGGTACAGCGCGCGCTCGAAATTTCGAACGTCATAATAAAGATGAAATATGAATCAATAATGATGTAATGTAACTCGAAAAAGTGATTGCTTTAGATTCCTCTGGGAAAATATTATATTTTTCTGATGCGTGTATTTTTCGACTTGCGTTTCGATCGTAGGTTTTGCACAAGTGTTGTGTGTTCGCTTGTATTATACTTGAAATTCTGATTTGTTGAAGTATTAGAATATATTAAAAAAAAAACTTAAACGAATGGTTAAGATAAAATATTTTGTAAATAACTGAAGATTTGACCTTCAAGTGATGAATTTAGTTATTTAATTTCATATTATTTTTGTTTGAATATTCCAACTCCATTTTTCTTTTCGTTCACATATTTGTACATATCTTTTTATATTAATCTTCATTACATAAATTTCGAATTTATCTTGCCCGTTTTTATTAGACGGTAATAATCGGAATAATTAAAACATTTTCTCTTATTTGTTTAGAAACACCTGTACAAAAACTAGAATATATTAAAAACTCTTACATATTTTCAAAATTTATTTGTTCTAATTAATTTCACGTTCATTTACTTCTCTTTTTTCATTTCGGCGTATTTATGTTTTTACACAACAGAAAAAACCTAGGTATAATAGAAGCTTAATAAATTGAAGCATTTTTTTGCAATAATAATAACGCTCATTTAGGTCGATTCTCATTCTTCACGTTCGCCTTTTCCTCGTATTGTTAGTTTGATTTATGTATTTTCAATTGACCCACAGTACTAAAAGAAACTAGCATATTGATTTCGCTCGGTGTAGTAAAACTTTTCCAGTCAAGGCCGCCGCGCTGGAACAATTGCGCCTAAATCGGCTTTCATTTTTAACCTATGAATTATTTATACACACACAAAACGGTGTCTTCGCGGTTTTTTTAACGGCTAATTGTCGATTGTCACACAACGTTGCTGGTGAGAGAAAACCAGACGAAATCTCATTTGTATCGTCGAACGATCAGACTTTCACATTTTCGCCAGTACGTAACAAAGTAACAGTGCAACTCGCTTTCAAATAATGTAATTTTGCGTATTGCTGCCGAGTAAAATTTTTACGAAAGAATGATTAAAACGCGATTTGATCCGCTGCATTCATTAAAAGCAGTATGATTTTTTTTCGTCCATTTAGCGTTTATATGCGCCGTATATTCGAGGTTTTTTTCTCTTACGTGTTTTTTTTTAGCGCCTACAATAAATTCGTATTACTCGGTATAAAGCAATAATAAAAATACGAGGTGAGAGTTTCCGTCGTATCGTTTGAATTTCATATCGAAATTTTGAATATTCAAACGCGAAGCATTGGCGAAAATAATTACGGATTTTTTTCCGCGCCGATTTATTCGTTTTCAATGGACGACAATGGAAATCAATTCGAACTCCCAGCGGGGTCAAGTAATTATAAAATTCCATTTCAGAATATTATAGAAAGCCATGAATACATAAGTATAATGATCGCATTCGATTCGTCGTTGATATAATTCATTATTTTTTCGTCCGTTTAACCGCGAATCGTTTTATATTTCGAAATTTCTTGCATCGACTTGAAACGTTTTTTTACGGCGATGATTCAGTAATACAACCTTTGAGATAAACCACATCTATATTATACGATTTGTCATAAAAATATTGCAGGCTTAATGATTCATAGTCTAAATTTCGGCAATAAATTATGCAGCACGTCTCCTCGAGAGCCTTATCGGACCGGTTTGTCCACGGCCATCGCGAGTGTTCATTTTTTTTCTCGACAAAACCAAGAATCGAAAATAAGAGTTGACGTAATATAACAATACGCGACCAGCCTTGAGAGAACCGTTTTTGCGCTTTTGAGGTACATTTGCAGTGTAGTCGGAAATTTTCCATTCGAGATTTTTCCTCGGAGACGAGATTTTCATTCGATCCGGAATCGTAAAACAAGTTCGCGGTGTCCTGATTGGATTTCGAACATTTGTTTCGCACCACGTCCATCGCTCCATATCGGTCTTAATTTATGGAGAAGCCTTGAACTCGCCTCTCGAACTGCACGCTAGTTTTTTTCCGTTCTTATATAAATAACTGGCTGCACTCGACATAACATACGCCTTTTTCACATATTTTATTAGCAATTAACGTCGCGAATTAAATTTTCAGAACAATATTGTATAGCTGATCAACGATAAAAATAATCAAACATATATGAATATGAATATTTACAATTACAAAAATTGAAATTTTTTATATTTTTGAGAATTTGATAATCATACCGACTTATTAATTTCAATCATATATTTTCACGATAATTTTAAAAAATTCCTTTAATCCTCGAATTTTTTTATCGTTTTCGTGCCGTTTCCATAGAAACTGCGAACAATTTAATTTTTGCCCAGATAACGATTCCGCCATCGGAATTTAGAGCTCTCGTTAACACTCAGACGCGATCACTCAACGATGCATCCGTTGTGTAATACCATATAATAAAACAGAACGTCTTCTAACGCTAATTTCAAAATCGATACGGTTTTTTTCGATAGCACATACATACATATAATAGATCGAAAACGTTTTTCGCGATCTATACTGGAAACGGAAGTTCCGCTCCAGTTGCTCGCGATGGCCTTACGCAAGTCGCTCTCCGCGAAAGCGAACTCGCATAAATATCGGTCGTAATCGATTACGGCGGTTTCGCGAGCCGGTTAAATTTAATTGTGGATATCGAGCCCAAGAACGAGCCGGATACTCGTATATTGCTGAGATGGAAGTGTTCAGATCGTTAGCGATCGCCGCCGTTGGCTTGTGATTCCGGAAAACTAGCCGAGATATGTATCAATTATCGAATTCCTTTATAGTATGTAAATATGCATAGTGCTGTCGCCTGTGTCCGATTTTATAATTCGAAGACTGGTCGGAAGGTCTTTACTTCTCGTTTCGATTGATTTTGACGTGTGTACGGTTCGAAGATTAAATATTCTACGCGCGCTGAGGCCATCTGTTTCGCTCGACGCCTGCTAATTAATATAGGGTCTGAATTTTATCGAAGAGTTTTCAATGATGTGAAAAATGTAATCACACATGCCGTTTCGGGGTCACGATCATTGCTATTATGTCGCTAGGTTCTAGTTTTTTTTTTGCTCAATCGATTCTTCCGAATATTTATATTTTAATTCTTCGTCTATAAGGAAGTCTTGCATTAAAAATCATCGAACATATTTCTAATTAATACGAATAATCGATCAATCAGACATGGCTTAATGGATTTAGCAGTACTTTCCTAAAATTCTGTTCAACCCTGGATCGAGTGAGGAGTGATAAGGGGAGGCGCGTTCGCGGTATCAGGCGCGCCCACCGCTCGTGCGTGCACCCTCTTGTACCTACGTACGATCGCTCGCCTAATCACTCACTCGTGTTATCAAGTCGACATGCCACGCACGCGGGGCCCTAAATACGTACATTCATTACCATGAAACACATGCGAGCCTCTCTCGACCCGACTAGGTACAGTTCGATTGCGATTCGAGTTCGTTCGTTTTTATTCCCAGTTTAATTTTCAAGATTGTTTTGTATCGTTCAGAGTCCTTGTAAAAGTCTCGTGTCGTTTTTTTTTTGAATGATTAAGGATGTGGCTATATGAATATGTGCGATACGTGTGCGTATAACTCAGTACTTGCACGCGGTTGGTGTTCATATAGTTCAGTATTTGCACACGATGCGTGTTCATATAAGCTAGTATTGCGCACGGGCTTGTTCATATAGCCACATCCATTGGTTAATTGAAAATGTGGTTCAATAGTTTCTTTAAAATATTTTATTTATTTGATGCGAAAAACTATAAATAAAATGCTTCACAGAACGATTCCTTAAATAGATACTTCAGCTTGTCAAAATCGATTGTAATCAATTGATTCTTCGATTGCCTTTGCGGTTGTTTCTTAAAAAAAATGGCGTCGGTATCTTAATAGATTGACGAAATTGCTATTTTCGAAAATGAAATGGTATTTTTCTGATTTTCAAATCGATTGTGTGGCTATTTTTGATTTGTCGAGGTTTCACTGTATTCGAATACACAATATGGACTCGCCGTCGAGGCGTCAAAACCCCCGTCACACGTCCAAATGATTCGGATCATAGAACGTATTTTTTTTTTTCACTCTCTAGTTTTCTTTTCTGTGCTTTCGTGTATTTCGGGAGATTTGTGGAAATTCGAAATACGAATCGTCGGAAGTCATCGTTCTTGTTTTTCGGACAATGCGAGACGACGATGCGTTATAACTCGCTTCCATCCGCTGTCAAAAGTGGGGTAAACTTTTCCGCTTTTCCCATCAAATAAGCGGTCGAGTGACTCGACGTTTTTTTTCCTCGACAATGCTAGAAAACGCCTTCCTTTGTCCTTTTCATTTGTGACGCTTTCACAGCCGACTTATCAAAGTGCGTTTCGCGAATGCAACCGATATCACTTTCAGCAGAGTCACCCAGCGCTACGTTATATTATCGTTCAACAACAATAAATTGTACACGTTTCCCGAAACGTAGAACTCGAAGCAACAATTACAGACGCGAAAAGGTTATCGTTCCCCGAACAAAGAGTTTCAACTCCGTATACTTACCTGTCTGGCAAACGTCAGACTCGCTACGCTCGGCCAGTAATTTAATTTCTCAAAAACATAAATAAAAACGAGCCCCCCCTAGAAGCCCTCCCTTGCACTCGGGTGGCGAATAAAACAGGGCACGGCCGAACCGTGGCGGTAGTATTTTCCGATTCGGAGCGGAATAAGTTTAACCCTCGCCCAACCCCATTCTAACCCCACCCTCGCTACATAAACTTGCCTGCGTACACCTGTCGTAATTTATTAACGTTGTGCGATTTCTTACGCCGGTGTTTTGCCCTCTTTCGTTTTAGTAGTAGGCATCTCTCGCGCATAGGTCGTATCTTCAGACGATGTACACGGTGTGCGCAAAAGTCGTAAATTTGTTTATCTTTTGTATTTTTTCGAATCGCAAATTAGTTGAATTAGATAGTCAGGATATTCAGCTTTATAATACATTCAAAATTGATTCGATTTAAATGTGTGTTGAGTCAAAATCGAGGATTTAGTGCACCCATTTTGAGACGCTATGTCACGTCATGCGCTATCCTAAACTTCACTCCGACGAACTTTAAGTCAAGTCATCTTCCTTTCGTGTCTCGATCTGAAAAATTGAGTCAAACGATATTATTTTTTTGAAATTGAAGGTATCCAAGCGTTTATGACTATAGCTCAAAATTTGTATTCCTTTGTAACATCTTAGTAGACATACAAAAGTCGAGACAAATAGTTTAGGTGCTCATAGAGAGAATTTTTAAGAATATTGAATAATTTTTCAAAAAAATATATTTCATGTCATTTAAAACACACCGTGTATTTGTACAACCGCTCCTATTAATATAAGGACAACTTCGTCTGGTTACTTTCGGCTTTGGCGCTAATCAGCGTTTCGTTGCTCTCGATCTGCGTTCGCATATCCGAATAAAAGTTTTTTAAGGGTCTCGTTTTGTATTTTTTCATGGCCCGTTTAATTTGCACCGTATCGATTGCAGCACGTCGAATTCAATTACGCGCACTATATAGGTGTGTGCGGTTTTCATTTTCATACGTCGAATCAAGTTAAAATTAATTGCCGCGTATCAAGCGCAGAACCGCTGACCTGCGATAAATTTAAATCGCTCTATTATATCAGGTGTGTGTGCACTTTGCAAATTGTATTCGTTTTCAGTTCACATTCAAACGATTGTGTCGCAAATTGGCGACTTCTGGATTTTATTTAGATGAATTATTATATTATCTTATGATAGATAACTGATATGAATTAAATCCATTGAAGATACGTCGGATATCAATCTGATTCATTTGATAAAATTTATATCGATAGATTTATCTGAGATATTTTTAATGCAGTCGAAATTTGAAAACGTATAGTACAATTTTCCGTTATCTAATTCCCATACTCTATTTTCGTTCTCGAATATTCTCTAGCGCCGAATTATTCGAAAATTTTCGGAACTAGGTTTTATCGCGTGTGCACGATAAAACGTACTAATTCGTCCCACCCATTGCAATATCAACATTGCAGCCAGATAAGCTGCGCAAATATCGTCTACGTATTTTATTCGGTGTATAACTATGTGCACAAAATATAATTTTATAATAAAAAAATTCTGTTGACTAAACGAATTACCGTTCGGGCTTTTCGCTATTTAATTTGCGATAACGAAATTTCGAACGTTCTTTTTATATCTTGTTCCCGATGCGCTGCGAATCGAATTAAAATTCTTTCGGTGCATTAGATTTCGAGTTTGTTAAGTAATCAAAAATTATTTTCCAGTATAACTCCATTACCTGCTTTAATCTATAGTACGTTCGTTATATCAACCATATTTTTACACGATAAAAAGTGGCGGTTGAAAACGGATGTGGGCCAAAAACTTATCAACACTGACCCGTGTGAAATGCAACGACCGATTTAACTTTCACACAAAATTTCAAACCAATTATATATTTTATTATGCGCGACATAAACACCTAACAAACAAACAGTTACACTGTATCACATTGTGTGCTTGCACAGCTGCGGAAGTTTTAACGTCACACAATACACCGAACAGTATCGTCGTGGAAACTTCGAATTCCTGAATGCAAGAGACGCCGACCGAGAATGCAACCGTAGGGCAATCGTCAGGTCGACCTGTGCATTCCCTTCTGCATTTCTCGGATTAAACGAAACTGCAATTGATGAGGAGGAGGAGACGAGAGTCGAATTGTGATCGAATGTTTGTCGAGTCGCGCAAAAGTCTTGAGACGAGGCCAACTCTCGGGCCACGACCAATTGTCTTCGCGATTTATCGTCGTCAATTAACGCGGAGTCAATCGGCGGAACGACACGCGACCCGAGATAAATTTGAGAAAATTGACGCCAAATTCGGCGTTGATCTCATGATAAATCATTCCGTGCTGAACTGGACCATGGATCATTTCAAAAAATTATAGAACATAATTGAAAATATAAAAGAATACTTATAGACCAGCGGATAGGTTCATTCTGCACCAATTAAATCTTTACGAAGCTAGTTTCTGGATTTATCAATTCTATGATCTTTAACAATTCGCAATCAGAATCCTTGATTTTGTATAATTTTGCCCACTATCGAACTCAAAATTCGAATCAAAATTATTTTTTCTTACTATAAGAAATACAATACATGTGGGACAGTACTCCAGTTGGCCTTAAAGATGAGCTGCTTCATTTTTTTTATAAATTGATGGTTCCATAAATATAATAAGGATGTTGATAAAAAAACTGTAATAATCTGTTCGTCATTACAATAATGAGCTCATGAATCTTTATGGATTTATAATTGATGATTCTTATTTTTCATGCTGATGCTAATTCGTTATCGAAAAAATACGTATTTTCATTATATTCCGCCTCTCATTATGTGGGATTCTAGCTTTTATTATATGGGTATTTGTTATGATTCATCATTTCCTATTGATAAATAAGATTAATTAACGATGTATATTTATAGGAGACGTATACGTAATAGATTGGGGGTTCTCATGCGCATGGGGAACTTGAAAGGATGATACAGAATATTAAGGAAACACTCTTGTTTGTATAGTTGTATTAACAAAAACATCAACATTTCGTACGCGCGAATAATGTGTGATTCAAATTCTGGCTTACCGAAAACGCTTTTTGAATATTCATCGTGTGTATAAATATTAATTTAATTATTTCATCATTCAATTATTTCGCTTAATAAATTCTCCGCTTGTTTGAATAACATTTTCGTTACATATCGCATATCATAAATCTCGAATTGATGAATAATATATCAAAAAACATCACTTTTTGAAAATTCTATGGTTAATGTGCGCATTTTCAGCACTCAACATGATTACTGTGTCTGTTTCCCATGTAAATTTGTGCATCTGCGGGATTCAACGACCAGTGCATTAACACACAAAACGATATTGTCCTAACTGAGTTGTCCACAATGAATCAACCATCTACTCTATCATCGACATCGAAATGATCAAATTACCGGAATAATTGTACAATGATCAGCAAATTACCGCCGAAGCCGACCGCACACTTCGGTTAACTGTATAATTTAATTGAATTTTCGGGATTTAATAGATATACCAAACGAATCCGCTACTAATCGTAAGTACCGTCGAATATTTAATGTACTGGTAGCTATTCTTATTTTTAACAATATCCACCCAACACCTCTGTTTTCACACACATTGGTGCAAGATTATATTGTACATGGGCAGATATACGATCGTTTTCGTTGAACAAAGCCCGTCAATTTAATGAATATATGCGTTTGAAAAGTGCTCATTGGCCGTGTAGGTGTTGTAAAATTATTCTCGCGCGAATAATGGTTCATCATCGCACAAATTTGACCGCCCTCGTTTTTTTTATGAAACATTAACTTCAGATTAATCCACGATAATTACCTTATATTGAACGTTACCGTCGCTTTTGTTTTTGTTTATGTGCGATTTCGAAACGAAAATATTTTCATCTATATTTTTGACAACTCATGACTCGTGGATGTCTCTTGAAATCACCCACCGTCACCAAGGTGTTAAAAAATCTCGTCAACTCAACTCACTAATTAGAAAGTAAAATATTAATTTGTACATAGCCTTATATGAAAACATTAGCAACCTTAACACAATTCAAACTGATTTTCCACTGTACATGATTTTTTTCACTTTTCTCGCCGGTTGTTGACCACGTACGCCGATTCCAAATGCGAACCGGCCAGTGGGCGATCGCAGACACGAAACCGTCGGTCCTCGAGCGCTATTTTATATCACACACAAACACACAGACAGACACATATACAAATACGAGTTTATAAAACGTTCGTCTAGAAGTAACCAGCTGAACCGCGACCCGCCCACGACGATCATCTATTAATAAAGCATGCTCGCATCACGAGGCTCGCTCGCGTTAAGTCATCGCCGGTGTGTGTGTCACGAGATGATCTAAGCCACTTGCATTCGTGAGGAAATTCTACGATATTTTCCTGTTGGGTTGATTTAGATGATTGTTGCGCTTTTGAGTCGGTTTTGTAACGTTTTTGTGTGCGAAAGTTTTGAAAAGGTGGCGCAAGATTGAGAACGATGGTGGATGAGCTATCGATTGTTGTTTGATATTTTGTGAGTGTGCAATTTGTGCATATTGCAATTTCGTCAGTCCAGTATTTAAGACGTTCGGTGCACAATTTAATTAACTCCGTAATACATAAAGTCGAGAAAATGATGAAATGTGTTAGGTGCGCTTTTCGAAATTCTCTTTATTGTTCCATTCATCTGAAATGATTAACATTCAAATTTTATTATATTGAACTACAAATGTGGTCAGTTCACATTAGAGTAAAGAATTAAAAGATGGTCTTTGAAATAAATTAGTTAAACATTATTCATTGACTAAACGAATTGCGTCATTTAATAGTATTTATTTTGCTCGAATATTTCACACATAAGAAGTTGTGACTGTACCGAGTGCTTTGACATTCAAATATTTTCTTTTTCACAAATTGGAGATTGTCACATCATATTGAACGGCTCAATTGTGTGTTTGAAAACAAAATACTCAGTGATGGTGTATGCAACGGTTTTATCAATTCCTGTTTCGTTTATCTATCGTTATCTTTTATGAAAATGCTGATAATTTTTCAAAGTGTTGATATTTTGTGTAATTGCTGAACGATGCATGTGTGAAACATATTTTCGTATTGTTATTAGATTTGTGAATGGTTTTACTTTCGTATAATCCGTTGGTGTTTTTTTTTTTGTGGTTCGATAATTTTTATCTTATCTATTTGTGAACGTTGCGGTATAATCCCGTTTATTTCTGTTCTGCATAGCGAAGTTGGACTGTTTGAAAATTTTCGCTATTTTCGACCCACGTTCTTATCAAAAATTTATTTTTTGATTTTTCTTCTTTTAAATATATTTCTGTAGTATCATAAACGCTTTGGCAAAGAATCAGACTTGTGTTCGCTTTGAAAACACTTTTCACGCTGCGATACTGACGTCAAGACCGAACATTTTTCCCGTCGAAATACCTGTCATGCGTGTAAAAAATACTTAACCCATTTATTTTTACGATCCCATTATTTTGACGTTCGTGACATAATTTTCCTGTTTACTTTAATCATCCGAAACGAATCATCTTTTTTACCTTCGGAACGTCAACCGAACCCTTAATTCCCATCAATAGAAAGTTCAACGGTCAAAAAATTGAAAAGCCCGACATTAGAATACTTATGCTAAACAGCCTCGATCCATCTTCACCTATGCTCCTTAACCTCTGACCGTTAAATTCGACCGGTGCGTCTTTTATTGAAGCAGAAATCTCACCCCAAGACTCGGGGTCACACTTGGCCTCCACACCTCGGATCCGAGATTTTGGGGTTGAAACGTCATCCAGATAGCAACGGTCAACGCCAACTCACCCCGAAACCCAACCGGTACAGTAACGACCCCAATAATGCCGAGTTACCCCTCGGCGTATGCGATAAATAGTGTCGCGTATTTACATATCGGCCCAACGCTGCTGGGCACTGAATCGTATTCCACGGTCATCTATTCAAATACGATTCTCGGTCCATTATTGGGAATACGATACCGCATTATGCTAATAATCTTGTGTTTCCGTCGATAATAATTATTGTTTGCAACTATGTTAATGTTTCGGTTAATTCGGAATGTTCCGCTCGTAGAATTCGATATGAATCGATATTATTTCGAATCGGTTTTAATTTATTTATAAAATTCCAGTCAGTACAATAGTTTAGAGTTCTTGTGTTTCTGAATTATTTCCTGATAAAAATTACATTGTTTTAATTAATCAAAGAGGAGACTCTTATTGTTTCTTATTTGATCTGAAAAATATCGATCAATGCTTTACTGATTAATATAGTAGCTGCTCCTTTTCTTATCGTTAGTAAATATTTTGTTGAAGGTGAGAGTTGGGCTGGAAGTTCCGGGGATAGGTTGTTCCGATTGGGATAGAAAAAAATATCACCTATTAACAATATATATACTATCAGTTTTAGCCTCTATTTGATTCTTTTCACCTATTTCTGTGCATAAAAATAATTAGGTTATAAAACCTGCATTAAATAAATACTCACTTAGGCGCTTTGAAACAGCTTAATGCGCTGAATGCGGAAATTACACGTTCAATAATAACGATTCTCGAGCGAAGAAGCTTCACCCCCACAAAGGAACATTATCATATTCGCAATAATTACATCAGAAATAAGGGCAGCGAAAATAGCTACCCCATCCCCCGTTTAAAAACCCTCCGTTCTTCTCCCAGCGCTGACGAGCTCTCTCTCCTCTGAATTCTCTCGCTTCAGATACTAGATAGATACTACATAGATACCGGATAGATACTAGATAGATAGATAGATAGTGGCAGCACCGGTGCGGACGGTTATTCCTCGTAGAGCCATTTGCGTTTCCCCAGCCGCCAATTGATACGGGAAAGGAACGTTTTGTTTTTGCCTAGCGTTCTTCGCTTCCGTAATGCGATTCGCGGTCGGAGGAAATAAAACGCTCCCGAGATGAGCGGGTCTATGGAAAAAAATAACCTTAGCTGTGCAGGGTTGGAAATTCGATGTAATTGACGTCGGGCCGGATTTGATGAAACTCGATCGACTTTAATTATTTTCACTGATTGCGTTTGTATTCGATGAGATTGTCTTGGGTTTTGTTGGTGGTTCTCCGTAGTGTACATTTCATACAAATGCTGAAACAGATACAGCTTAGTAAAATTATTATATAGATCGTGTATTTCATATCGTAACAATAGGTTCTCAGCCGATTTAACGCGAAGGGGAAAGCTCAACATTTGTCTGACTAGAAATGGTTGCTTTTCTTGCTCTAATGTTCGCATTTAGAGCGAGTCATAATTTCTAACTAGAATCTAGTAAGAAAATAAATGTATTCCCATTTAATTAGTTCAAGCTTAATATATTTCGTGTATGACAAGCATCGACTCCAAAATCTACTATTAGTTGTATCGATATTGATTTAGTCCGCTAACGAATTCGAATCAAATCAATATAATTCAGATTTATTTTCCTGCAGATTCCACAGCCCTGAAAAGAAAAGGAAAAATCAGAACCGATGCGAATTTCGATGAGTTTTTTTCCATCTCCTCTCCTCTCGCTTCAGACACATAATAAATTCGATCGGCCCTTTTCGCATCGACTGCTTTTAAATCTTCGACAGTTTTTCTTTCGCACTTTCCTTCATTTATTTTCAGTTTCGACCAGAGTTTTTCCTCTCTCCCCTTCGACGGGGAGTGTTGGTCCACATTTTTGCGTGAAAGCGTGATTAGCCGTCGCCGACACGTACCACGGTTGCCTTAAATGTCAGTTCGCCCTTTTTCGCGGGAGGGTTAACGCCCTTCCATCGCCTTTGTCTTTTCCCAACTAAGTAGTTTATCCACGTTGTCGGCCGTTCGCAGGCGTTTATCATCTTCACTTCTTCGGTCCGTCCTTTTTTTATCGCTTTCGTATTGAATATAAAAAAAAATTAGGTTTTTTTTCTGCGTCGAAACCAATTATACGAGAGCGGTTAAACGGAATGATAAATTCGCATTAAAAATACAATGGATGCATACTTAAACTTTCCGATCACGCGCCGCTTGCTTAATTGCCTTTAGTATTATTTGCCAATTACGGTGGATTCTCTTTCTTATATAAATCACTGGTATTTCGACGTATTGGGATTATCTGACTCCGAGCGCAGTTAACGACTAGAAATTCTCCTCTCTTAGTTTTTAAAATTCACCATAATCACTTCGAACTATTATATTCGAATCCATTGAGTTCTACACTTTTTTATCAGACTTTTTTCCTTTCGTTAATTCTGTTCAGATTCTTGACTATCGCAAACTCTGAGAGCTTGATTTATACACACATTTTCCAATTCTGATTTGAATTTATCCACACGTCGACATTTCCCTTGATTTTTTTTTCATCTGAACGAACGCGCGTTTCTTAAATTTCGTGCCTTCTGCTCACTACCGACGTCCCCAAGAAGCTCTTCATATTTCACAAGTAATCCACATCTTTGAACCATATTTTTCAAGGCGGCATTCGGCGGGGCGGCTTTCCGTTTTCGTTTTGTTTATTTTGTTTATGGGCGCACGGAGCCAGCGCGAAGATTTATGAATTATGAGCGTACAATTGTTTTTCTTTTCGCCCTTCCGCGGAAAAAAGAGCCTCCCGCCAAGATTTGTAAGATCCCCGAAATAATATTTTAATAAAAGCCTTACACTTTCCAGCCGGTGGAGGAGTTGAAAAAGAAGAAAAAAAGAACGCAAAAAACGCGCGTGAAAAAAAAACCTTTCATAAACCTTCGCGTTTTCGCCGTTTTGCGCCTCTCGTGGATTATTTTAATGAATTTTTATATTTCCGACGAAATCGGCTAAAAACAGAATCACAACATCCGTAGATTCTTCAACTCTTTCTACGATTAATCAAAATTAGTTGTATGCGATATAAAGACATGTCCACATCAAAGCCGGCGGCTTCCAGCGGCAAAACACAATTTTTAGCATACTCTTTTATCTTCGTTCATAAAAATCTCTCTCTCTCTCTCTCTTTCTTAATCTTATCAAAGTAAAGTATAATTTCAATTATAATATTTCAAGATAAAAATGTGTTTTGTCGCTGGAAGCCGCCGACTTACATGTGGACATGGCATGAGATTTTCATTCGAATTTTTCACAATTCGACAAATCTGAATCCGAATCGAATCCAGAAACACTATTCAGCGATAGCGTCGGCGTCAAATTGACGTTTTATGCTTTCACTCAACGCCAATTTAGGGTGACCTCGACGTCTGAGGGGCTACATCAACGTCGCCCTTAAAAGGTTTCCTCGACAATATCGCCCGTTCACCTTCGCCGTGAATTTTCCCGCGGTAATCCGCTAATGGATCGTGTGGTCGAGTTGCAGCGATTCGAACACACTCTCGCATGTGTAATATTAGCGTGCGTGCAGATCGCGCTCAACACCTTACGCCTTTTTTTCATAGCCGCGATATAGCGTACGTATTCGCGATTCTGGACCAGATCCAAATGCAACTCTCGAAATAGGCGCGCACATCTCGCGAAATTCGCGCTGTATTCAATTTTTATACCAGTCGAATCGAAAATAAAATACATATAATACATTAGAGGCAGGTTTAATATCGAATAATAGTTCGCTTTCGATGTTTGTACCGTTTTTTTTTTCGAAGAACTTTCGCCGTCTGGTTAGATGAAAGCGGTATCTTTCATCGAAGCTCGGGAAAACTTTACTTTTTAATAGAATCGAAATGAAAACGTCTCCTAGCTCCGAGCTACGTTCGCTCGGCGACTGCGCGTATTGACACTCGAATCGTATTAAGTTCAACTTTAAAAGTGCATCTTACAAATTGCTTTTTAAAACACATTCGGTCTCGATACTTCGTCCCTTATAATGCCGCAATATAAATACGTGTATGCGAACGGTAAATATTTGCGAATTGCACGTAAAAACGACGCTCACACGTGTGAGAATGGCTTCGAATTACGCACGTGTGAATCGTTCGTTCGCCGATCGCGATACGACACGCTTTTCCACAAGATTTTTTTAAAGAATTGCTTATATTTTAAATAAAGATTATATTATTTTTTAGTTTTAATTCAAATTCTTATATTTTTCATTTCGAATTTGAATCGGATCGTTTCCGATTTTCCGATCGAGTTATCCCGGCCGTGTCTGTTTAGCGGCGGGAAATTCGCTCTTTCCCGGGAATGCGCCGCGATAAAAGTTTTCCGCGTTCGCATTTCTCTCTATCTCTCTCTTTCTCTCTCTGGCCGTTTCATTAAATATCAACCGGGTTGAATTCTTCGTCGGCAATAAAATAGCGGCGGCCTCTGCAACCCCATCCCCGCGCTTGGGGCCGCTTTACATATTCACACCGTCCGTTTTGCACCAGCTCGTAGACATCCCCGTGGACCATCTGATACCGCAAGTGTTGTCAGGCCGTTGCGATAAAGCTCTCCTCCTTATGTTAACGCGATGAAATTTCGCTAAAAATTCACACGTATGCCGTTTCAGTTTAATCTCTTTTTTAAATTATAATTTTATATTTCTAGTTATTTTAAATAATTCGTTTGAATTGTGTATTAGACAGCTAGTAGAATTTGCACATTGTTTCGAGCTTGAGCTCGAAACAATCAATGTGAAAACATTGATGTTTTCATCATGCTCAATTCAAATTGTAGCAAAAACGGTTCTTGATCGATTAATCGAAATGTATAACAAATCACTTTTGTTTTTTTATTTATTTAATTTATTTAATTCGAAAACAGTGTTGGGATGATGCTTTGCAAAAGGACCCTCAGGTGAATCCTTAATTTTTCTACATCAATGGTTCTCCGATTGCCCTAACGGCTGCTTCTTTACTTAAACGAATGGTTTATAACCAGAGACGTTGTTAGAGCAATGGAAAACGATCATTTGTTTAACTAAACATTATTGACTCTCTTGCTCCAATGCTGGTATATAAAGCGAAAAATGCAATAGTTTCTAGCTAAACTCCAATTAGAAAAGAAAAGCGTCTCTCCTCTTACACTGAATCTCTGTTCATTTTCTTATTTTAGATTGAGTTTCAAGAACTAGCTATAGCCTTATGACTTCTTCATTAAAATATTATTTCAATAAGCAGCGTTTCTATTAATATTTCAAAATAAATAGACTCAATTTCAAAATACAAGACAATCGCTTAATGCAATTTCTCGTTTGTTCGCAACATACAATTCTAGCGCACACACAACCCTCCGCCGAAACGTCACACGGTGGATACGCCGTAAAACCACGATCCCTGCAAACACACATAACACAACGGGCTAGATATACAGACAGGACTTTAGATACAAATAACGCGGGAGTTCACGCGGAAAATACATTATTCGTACGCGCATTATTTTCACCGGTTCGTGTTCGAGCAGATAGGAGACGCGAAACGAGCGACGCCATAATCTCTCCGCAGCCGTTTTTCCTCCGAAACGCAAGTCGGGGAAGTAAAAAAAAATATATGTATGTATATACGTATGTACATTATTACGTCGTATGGCGGCTTCGCTCCTCCGGAAAATATTCATGTGCATCTTTATGTGATTTATGTTCTTTCGGCGGTCGTTAGCGCCGCGCTCCTTCTTTCTTGCTCAGATATGCAAACATTACTTTTCGTTTTGCCGCTTCTTGTATAAAAGAGGAGTGTTCTTTCGAGTCCGCGCGATAGGACAACTATCGTCGCAGAAACGCGATTGATTTTTACTTGTTGGAATATTTTTCCATGTCGAATCTGTCGGGATCTTAGGTACGGTTCGGTGAACTGTTTGTAGTTTGTAGCTTTTTTTTATATCGGTGGAAAACTCGGTGTTTTTCCTCGTTGTTTATCTTTGAATTTATGCGGTTTGGTTTCTTATCGATACTTGTTCTTATCTAATTAGTTTCGAAATGACATGTATACTGATTAACGTTGGAATTGTATTATGTTATTTTTCTGTTTAACTGAATAGTTTCACGCAACGCTTTTCCCAGTATACATGCGTTTTTCATCTGTATAGATAATATTTACATTACTTTATCTATATGTAATTGGATATAATTCTATGAAATTAACTACTAATGCATTCATTGCAAATGAATTTCAAAAATTTCCTTTTAAAATTTTCTCACGTAAATCGGGTAATTGTTCATAAGAATCTTTAGCCCTTGTGGCTGATTCTATGCAAAAGTAATTCTTTGATCATATGAATTTAACCTCTGGCTAATTTAAACCACTTATGACTGAACGACAATTATCAATCTAATTAGAAAAAAATATGACACTTTCGAAAATCATTTTATTCCAACTAACACTACTTCTGCATTCGAAACCCATAAACCTTCTCATTGAAGTCACTCGAACACCAAAGTCCAGCGACTTCTTCAGCCCACACTCCATAAGACAGCCGTCGCTCTTCGTTCGACCGCGAAGACAAGACGGCCGCCGTACACGTGTCGCGGTCCCCACGTGTCTGGGGATTAGGTTTGCATGTCTTGCTCTTGCGAGACGTGAATGCGAAATGTGCCAGCCGACGACGACGAAGAATACTCACCCACGAACATATTCTTAATATTCTAATCCCGAACAGAGCGCTGGCACGCCCATCTTCACACCAGCCCTCCTGCACCCATATGTTGAAGGGTTTTTTTTTTTGGCATTTTCTTTTTCATGGCGTTCGAGATGCTTTGATTTGTTCGGCGACGTCGTTTAGTGTGTGGGCGTCGTTGATGTGCCAAGCGATTGGGAAATCTTCGTGAGTTTTCCGTCCTATATAAAATTTCGGCAATAGGTGTGCTTGACGGGGAACTTCATTTCACAATCGAATAAGCATTTAATCGAGTTTCTTCTACAATTCCTAAATTCGAATTCTATACCGCTATAAATACGCATCGACACTTCTCCGAATCGACATAACCACCACTAATACCTCATTCTCGAGAAGAATGAACCTCATCACACCATCACCATGAACCGAAATTTTCACTTATGGGGTCGTAATCGTCGTGTAAACATGGCGTGGAGTGCGACACGTGCACCTGTTCGAGTGCCATCGTTTCGGGTCCCGACCCGTCACACGATGAAGGGCCATCCTCGTCCTTCCAGCAGATGAGACGAGATGAGGACGAGACGCTTGTATTTATGGCTAGGGCTTAAACTGTGCCGCTGATTGTTCCGCCTTTGCCGCCACTCCGGTTAACTGTCATCCGCCTCAAATTAATGACTCGTCTTAAAGCGACGGTGTCTATGCGAAAGTGGAGTACAGTGGGATGTTATTGCTTTGTCTTTAAAGCTGATGGAATATGTATGTCGGATTTTCATAATTTGCCGTCTACGTATATAAAATTTAATGTTTTTCGTTTGTTTGTATTGAAATATTCTCTGAAATCCATCATGAAATTTTGATGAAAATTTCATGTTATTGTATGGACAATTGAAAAAGCTTCATCGACAGAACCTATTTTCATAAAATTATTTTTACATATGTCAATATGTTCGTAATTAAATTCCACCCCATGCGCGTATGATTGATCGTAAATTAAATGTAATGTTTAATTTCGAATTCGAACCGCACCGTTGAAATCAGTATATTCGAATTGATGGCACAATGAAATTGTAATTAGTCTCGTATTTTTACGTTCGCAATAAATGACATCCATCTACGTTGACGTTCTCTCAATAAAAGCGTTCATCCATCTAAGTTGACGTCTGTTCTATATATTTTTTCTAACTTTGTGGTGTGAAAATAAATTTAATTAAACTCATCGTGTAAAATTCGGAAAAATAATTACGTATACAAGCACAATTTCGCGTAGGTTTTTTTCCTCGCTTTATTCGATCGTCGTCATTTCGTTTTTTTAATGTCAATTTTAAATTCAACCGTAATTAAAAATACAAAGTTGCACTACACGTTCGGGCACGAATTACATTTTATCGAGATAATAACCTCGTGGAATACTAATGAACGATTGCATTATTCTCTTCTTTATTAACCGACTGTGTGTATAAGTGGTTACGTGTGTATTATTATTTCGATGAATTATGAATCGAGTTATTATCGCATTTTGCACTGTCATTTTCTTTCATTTAAAATTGTGCACGTATTTCTTTCACTTTGTAATTTATAAAAAGCGCTTCTTCATACTATTTTATCTGATACAGTTAAATCATGATTGTGAATTTCGATATAATAAAATATTTCCCTGTTTTTGAATAACGTTACATTCAATTGGTATCGTATCAAAAATATTTCGAAAAGCTATCTTCGTGATTCTTGTATTCTTAGTTTCTACTAGTGTTGTTGATACTCAACTAGAATAAACTGACAATCTGAGTAGGTTTCATGTAACGAGGGAAAATGGATTTTCCTTCATAGTATATCTAAAATATAATCAAATTTCTTATTCATACCCACAATTAAATTTCCTCACAAAGTAAATCGACTTAATAAACAAAAACAAACACCCAAAACCCCCCAACGATCAATCAAAAAAAACCCAAGAACAACTCCCAATCACCAACCGTGGACATTTTAACGAGGCTCGAAGATGCATTTTCAACATACACGATCAAAGAACTCTTTTGAAACGCCAAGTTTTTTCGCACACGACCCCATACCGACTCACCCCGCACTACCCTCGGCTCGGGAGGAGGCTGGGCGCATTTGCACACACACGCTGCAGCGACGCGACGCCCGCCAAGAGAACAGCGCCTCTCCACTCGATTCGAGTGCGTTTCAAACAAAAACCCCTCCAGAGGACCACCGTTGCACCTTTATGCGCTTGCAAGTCGACGACCCGCCTCGCTCCAATTATGCATCTTTTTTTTAGCCGTGCTCCATTTCTGGCTCGAGTTGTCTTCTCTATTATGTGTTTGAATTTTCGCGTGTGTACGATTTTTTTTTTTCGGTGAGTTTTTCGTATCGAGTTTTTGAAAAGAATCGTTTGACATAGATGTGAAATGGTGTGTTGCGAATTTGATTTTGCTCAAATATATGTATGTATGTGTGGTGTCTGAACAGATGTTGCGATTTTTTTGCGAATGATTTGATAAATAGACTAACTGTAATGTGGAGAGTGGTGCGAATTGTGTTTCAGTTAATTTTTAATGGATACGCTTGAATTTTTGTTGTATCTTCGTTTTTTCTCATTAATGCTGTTTAATCTAATTTTTTCTTTGACAAGTTTGAACAGCTGGTCTGTGTATAAATTCAGTCTTGGTATCGTGTTCTTAATTTTTTTCATTGAATGATTTATTTCGCACGAATTTATCCGGAACAAAGGCCGATTTTATTTTCGTATTTAGCCAGTGATTATCCGAATGCAATTCAAAATGCAATCATTAGTAATTTAGTCAATTTGCGAATTGATCGTGCGGTTCTATCGCTGTGACAAAATAATTCACGTTTCGTTGTGCGCTCGGTTCCACGCCATTGTAAATAAATGGTACATCTGCAACGTTCGCCCATATTGTGGCGTTTCACGCTACGTGGTTTCATCCAATTGCATCTCTTCGCCGCTACACTTGTTCAAATACGCTAGCATACTTTGTTTTCATCATTAGAGCGGGTTTCAGTACTTTATACCCATATCCTAATTCCACCACGATTTAGATTATAAAATCACTGCACTACAATTCGTCCCACCAGTGTACATTCTCTTCAACTTTTTAGATTTGTTACATTTTTCCTTTAATATTACAGTCTGAATCGGACCTGGATGAGTTATTTTAGATTATCCTCTAGTTATATTGATCATAAATGATACAGTCTCGAGGGAAACCAATCACTTTTTCAAGTAGATCATACCAAGTAAGATAGAAGGAAAGATAGATAAAAGTACCAGCTGCCGATAGATGTCACCCGAATCATTCTACGAACGATTCAAACAAGACATGATAAAATTTATACACGCACACAAAACTCGCCCTGTTTGTAGTCGTTTACGAGCGATAATTTTTCATCGCTCTCCTAATAAATAGGCGATGTGCAAGGAGCGCCATAGGGGGTATCCAGTCGACTTTGGGGGTGGCGGACATCAGGTGTTCCTCCGGTGAAGGGTCGCGGCTTCCTCCACTTTACCTTATGAAATCTGGCGCCATATATCAGTTTTACTGGCGGCGGGCCGCTCCGGGGCTCTAATTACTCCCGACGCTACATAAATATCGCCCACACCCCCGCGAAACCTCGACCGACCGCCCCTGGAGTTGCCGACCCGACTCTAGGGGGCGTATAATATGGGGGGTTGCTTTTTTTAAGCGGCTTTTTAACGTCGCTGAAGGCGACTGAAGCCGTTCTTGAAATTATCGCATTATCAGCAATATGGCTAATTAATTTTCGACTGTATTTATGTGCTAGGTTCTTGAATTTCAAAAAATTATTTTATTTTTATAGACGTGATATATGTATTTTTAGTTTATATGTGGTTTTTAATGCTTATTGTTCTTGTAATCTTTGCGAATGTCGTGTCATTTTTCGTAATTAATCGACTGATATGAAGTTTCGATTATTTCTATCAAATATTTGATTCAAAATAATGTTCACCTAATACTATATGGAAACTCAAGTATATCGATTAATTTTAATGACATTTTTGGTTTTTTGATTACTATAGTAGATATATTTTCACTTGAATGAACGTTTTATAGCATTCACATTAATTCAAGCAAGACTCCCCTCTCTTTTGATACTCGTATCAACTCCAGTCTTGTGACTGATTCTTCACTAGCTAATCTCCTTTTAAGTAATGCTTCTACTACTAATAAAATAATTGTGTTCTGAAATCCGTACAAAATAAAATATCCAAATTTCGACTCCTTTGAATAATATTCGCTATAAATCATAATTAACGATATCCATCTCAACCGGGGCGAATCCATCCCGAATCCATTCGCCGATTCTTCGGATTCAAACGAGCGTCAATTCACGCCCTTTCCCGCATAATGGGGGGCGGTCTTCTTTTTAGCACTTTTATCTTCCGCGATCTCGACGACACCCTCATCGCAGCCAATCGATCGGACGTCTAGCAACCCTCGACCATCTCATCCCCCTTATTTCCCCATCGAATGTCACCAGCCGCCCCCCGATTCCGTCTTACGAAAAACGTCAACGCGTTATTGGACGGGATGCGTCCACGGTTAGATTTGAATAATCAACCCTTACAGTATCGTATAGTTAATCCAATCTAGTTTTTTTTTTTAATACACTCTAGCTCGACGGGTATTTTAATTTTCGCTTTGTTTCTCGTCCTCACCTGATATATGGCGCGCGATAATGTCTACTCTCCGTGCGAGACTAATTTAGCAGAGTGGCACCGGACCGTATCGAATTTCAAATCCACGTGTCTGCGTGTCCTTCGTTCGTGTTTATATGCTCACATGAGTTTATATAAAAGCACACGAAAATACAAAAAAATGAATATTCACATGTACACTCTATATACTCATAAACCATTCATCAGAATTCGATCAAACTTTTCAGATATCAGGTTATTTTTTTCATAAATCAGTTTTATGCTATACTAGCGATCAACCCATTGAATATATCAAGGCAGTTTTGAAGCATTACACAGACACACACAAAATAACGCTATTATATAGTCAGATAATACAGCGGTATAAATCGTGTGTGCATGTCGTATTGATTCAGTATATTTGGGATGCTTATGCTTTGGCGAGAGTTCACATGTTGTTTTTCTTTATTGATATACATATAAAAAGCTCAATCGTTTCTTTCAAATATTTGATCAAAAAAATGGTTAATTAAGCGTTTAATGAAACGATTCGCCTCTCGCCTCATCTGTATCGATTAAATTCAATCGATTCAGCGACACCTATTGTGCGTTCTTATTTACTCTTTAGATTGTCTTACCTAGCAGGTCACTATTTCGCCTTAAAGTGAATGAAATTAACCTGCTAACATAAAAATTAGCTAGCAATATGTGAATATAAAAAAAATGATAGAATCGAGTGACGGAGAGTTATAGCAGCTAGAATATATAGCATAGAAATACGTTCTAACCTCGCATATGTTAAGCGATGAAAAATAGTGAATAAGTTTAGATAGGCGTCTTCGGCAGCCAGTTTTCCCATCAGGGTTGCGGCAGCCGGGTGTCGGATAAACTCGCCGGGGATGTTTTTCAATACAAGTTAGATCGGATTTACGGTGTCAGGAAGCGTGACGCTCCCCATTGTACCCATAGCTTGTATACACGGCCTCCATCGTCGTCTCCGTCTCCGAGGATGCGACGTAGCTTTTTATTCGCATTGAAGGAGGAGCAGATTTCGAATCGCGACCCCACCTCGTCTCGCACAAGATACAATACGTATACTCTCCTTTTTTTTATCCGATCGTGGCTGGCGAGGACCTTTTGAATGCTCTAGCCTCTCTTTTGAATTTCGACATGTTATGCGAGGAGACTTTCTTATTTCGCCTATATCTTATGGATGTGTGTTTAATATTTTCGCTACGGTCGTGACGCTGCATTTCAGACTTTCTCGCCGCATGGCGAACATCGCCTTTCGACCTTTCTGAATAATTCGCTCGTTGTGCAAACGCGGTTCGATGTTCGAAAGCTTTGTTCCAATTATTCGCTCGAATTAATCCGAGCGTGCATGTGCTTTTATCTTCGAAATTGGCGGTGAGATTTTTAAGCTTAGTAAGTCTTATTTCGCCAACGTGCATCGACTTTGGCTGCAGTCTTTTCGACGTAGCGCAATATTCGAGATGCTTATTTTTAAAATGAGATATTCATAAAAAGTAGAGTTTTGATCCTTTTTTTGTACGGAGAGATCTGAAGCATCGCTCTTTCGCGGACAAACCGTTATATTCTGCATACTGAGTTTTTCATTCCGCTCGGCTTTTCTTGGTCTACTGAGCTTTCGCTGTCAAAGTTTACCCTATGTATGCACCCATCCCCCGACGCTATAAATCACGAACGAAACCTTCTTTATTTTATATCGCATCGCATTTTATTCTCGCATGCTACTTCTGGCTAATCCTCGAGAAATTTCAATTTCTCTTTTTTAATTTTTATATTCGCAAAGACAAGAGACAGCGACGATAACCGTTGCCGTGCTCTCCTCTCTTCGGCCGTTATCTCTCTCGTTATTATGTTTATTCCGGGGTGGTTATTATGTTTCTCGAGCTTCAATTGAAAGTAACGAGGCCGTTTCGAATGTGGGGTGCTTCTTCCTTCTGCGGCAAAACGAGACCGCCTCGGTCTAGTCCGCAGATGGACGCCCCTGGAATTGCTCGGATATTGTCTCATCATTCTTTATTAATGTCGCCGCGATATGACGCCGGCATTGCGCACTTTTCTCGCATTATTCTTCGCATTTTCTCCTCGGTATTTTTTACGGCGCTCCTTACGCACGGGGGAGAGTTTTGACGCTCGTACTTGCATTTTTTTTTAATAAAACATTTTCATCATGCAATTTTATAATCGAATTCAATTTAATTTATACATTCACATGATGTTTTGAGTAATGTATCACTCGTGTAAGAAAATTTGTAAATTTCTCGGGTACTTTCGAAGCGACATTCCCCCATCACTCTTTTTGTCTTTCGTATCTTTTTCTCAGTCCGTAGTCTTTTTCGTTTCAGAATTTCTCACGCGATCCGCTTTTCCAGAGCGCGCGTTCGGAAAATACGTGCTTCGGAAAAACGTAGTCACTTTGCGCGCGCGACGCCTCTTCTAATCTGCTACGTTCATTGCCTTTCTTACGATTTTTTCCCCCTATACATACATACACTTTATTTTATTTTTCCATCTCATTTTCGCTCATTTCATTCCATTCATTCGGCGCTAACACCTCTCTTGAATATTTAAAGCGCTCCGTCGCGAATTAAATTCGCACGAGGCGCGTCGTTAGCGCACTTCGCGATATTTTTCGAATAATTTCCCCGGAATCGATTCCTCCACCTTTTCGCTTCCTAACGACCCCTGGAAAGTCTGGCGACACATTCTCGAGGTGCTGAAAGCCATCAGCCGGAATCAAATGGTTCCTCCACGGCTCCGGTTAAGTGGGCTGCTACGGTTTTAATGTGCCGCGTAATTGTCACTTTGTTCCACTTTCTTTGTGCCGTTGTTGTTGTTGCTGCCTCTTGCATCCACCGAGCGTTTATTTTCCACCCAACTCCACCCTCAGACTGCTCTGCTTTAGCGTCTCAGACACGGCCGTTTGAGCACTCTTTGTCATCGTTTAATTCCGAGTCTCTCTCTCTCTCTGAGTGTAATTTTTTTTTCGAATGAACCTCCCTTTGAAGCGTGCGAAATCTTCCGTCTTTTCGCACCTTACGTAAAACTCATTAATGTGTTTTTTTTTTTCCTTCGCTTCATCTTTTCGTGTTTTTCTCGGTAAGGAATAAACTCGGCCGCCGTGTCGTTATATTCAGATTTATGCAGAATGAGACATTGCTTTAATAAAACTTGACAACGTCAGATTAACTAGCCGCCTCGGTGGGCCCGTTTCTTATCTCGGCTTTGCTGTTTCAGGAATCCGGAACGTATTTTTGGGTCAACCCTTCGCGTTGTTGTTTCGCTGATTTGTCGCTTTTGTTTCGGTTCCGAAGCTTTTCTTTTTTTTTTTTTCAAGAATATAAATTCACTGTGTTAGTTTTCGAAAGTTATTTATCATTGAAAACGTACGTACGTGCCTTGATAGTGTGCACGGAGTTCCATTTGCTTTTCAAATCCCGGGGATACGAAAACTTCTCTTATTCGAGTAATCTTCGAAATCTCTTGCGAAAAAGTCATCTAACATAACTCGCTCGGATTTACTTAAACTTAAAAGCCAACGTACACTCGAAAATTTCCTTAATTGAATAAATTTTCCGCACAATTATTTCGCTCATTTTTTTTTTAACAATTCAATACAATATTTCATACTCGAAAGCGCGAACACATTCATCGCACATAACAATACTAATAAGAATTGTAAACAACGCCGACCCGAAGCAACGGCATTAAGTAGATCAAAATTACACAAGCGACTTAATTTGATAAAAGCGCCCATTTGAAATTTAATTCCGTCCGATTCCCTCGAAAGGGAAAAGAGCGGGAACGTTCCCCTTTCCCTAGAACGGAAAGCGGGAAACGGGAAACGCATGGAGAGAGGAGAAAGAGAGAGAGCTTAAAAATGGGAAACGGAAAGTTCGGATTCCTTTCATGGGTAATTAGCCGGTTTTGATTACATTTCGGCGGGCGCTAGTGTGGCCGCCCTTAATCAAGCCCGCCCTTGCGTTTAGGCGAATCTCCGAACCCTCCGCGGAGGTCCCGCTGTGCGCCAATTAAACTCTCGAGGATGTTTCCAAATTGAATGTCGTCTCTTCGGTTTTTATGTGTTTTTTTCTTTTTTTTTTGTTTCGGTTAGATTTGAGGGGTTGGGTTGATTTTTATTTTATTGTGTTTTTGAGCGGTTGGATTAATTTGATTTTTGATTGTTAAGTGATTTAATGGTGTTTCTTAATTTTGATGAGTTGATTTTATTACATTTTGATTTGTTCAATTAATTATTCTCAATTTGAGTCACTTCAGTTCAAATAGAATTACATTTAATTTTTATTTTATTACATTCAAAGCTAAACTGGCCCAACTTACACCACATTTCCCTTCATCTAATTTCTCTAGTCGGGTTCCTTACGTTCATATTTGCACCTGTGTTGAATTAAAAAAAAATGCAATTATTCTTCCATTTACTCAATTTCACTATAATCATAAATTAACGCATATTTACAGCGAAAGTGATGCGACTTGACAATAGAACCATATAAAAACGACAACAATACAGATATTTTCACATGTAGCACGAGTCACATAGCTCTCATTTTAAACACACTCATTAATCCATTAACATCCACTCGGTAAAACCCAGAATTGAACCGACCCGCACAAACATTTTTCAAACAATTTTTCATAACTGCGCCATTCAACGGAACGGAATCGTCACTCGGTCGTTCCACCCTTTAATACGTTCGACGTATAAGCGTCGGATAATTAAACTAGGGTCGTCGTCGATATGCGAAGGCATTTTTCATTTGTATTCATGGAGGATGCGAGTTTTGCGGGTCCGGCTTATTAATTCCGGTCGAACCCCCGCTACGGTCCAGACTTATCGCCGTACACGAAATTTACATATTATATTAAATATGTTACGTACCGGCGAAAAGACATCGGACGTCATTGACTATTTGCATAATGCTATAAGGCTATGAAAAAAGAAAATTCGCTCTGAAACGTATGTGTAGTTTTATGGCGAGTGCTTGTAAACGTTGCCGCATAAACCGTTGTAAATTCGACGGAATGATCGATCGTACTATTAATCATTTGTTTCGCATAAATGATCTATTCATTTAAATTGCATATTCATCTCATATTTCACTCATTTACGTATCAATATTCAAACCATAGAATTAATCACTTCCATAGCCGGAAAATGATTGAGAGTTGCATTTTCATTCTTCGCCATTATTTATATTCGGCTAATTTGTAATTCTTTGGTTTGTGAATAGTTTTTATTGTTAGATCAAAACCTTTTTATTTTCCAATTGTACTACAGATCTGACTTCCACTTTGTAACCATGGATTCTTTCGTTTAGACTCAAGACCAACCTTCTTTTCCTGAATTAACAACTAGTTAATTTTATGACAATGCGTCAAATAACTATAAAAATCATTGCAATATCAAATCATTTCTATATCTCACACAAATAGAATCGAACCAACATTAGAACACAACACAGCCGCTTAGCCTCCGAGCAATTATACGATCCACACATACCGAACAATTATGCACACTTACCCATAGCCGTCAATCACTTATTTTGTGTGAATGAACTATCGAACGACCCGTATACAATCTGCTCGCATGCATACACCTACAATATAACCCCATCGCTTACAAAGCGAATTTCTGTCGGTGAAATATCGTAGCGATTCACGCTGCACGTGACGCATCTTCGAATTTTATGCATGACGCCGTCCAGTCGCCATTGTTGCCACTCGGCCATCTGCAGTTCGTTACTCATTCATTGTGCATGTGTTTCGGACGTGCCGTTCTCGAGCATACTCGGCGCCCGCCAGTTGCGTCATTCCGATGGCTTAATGCGGCGATTTATACGTTTTTTTCCGTTTTAATATATGTATATCGCTAAGCTTTGTATTAGGTGAAGACGAGGGCCGTTCATCATCTAGTCGTGATGTAGGGCTTTTATTGTTTTTCACCCTTCTATCGCCCGTCATTGTAGGTCGATTAATTAAAAAGTGAAGTAATCCTTTCGCTTGTGCGATATGGAAATTAATCACTGTTGATTATTTCATTTTTTTTGTGTGCGAGTATAATATACCGTTTGTTCTATCTACTTTGAAAAAATGAAATCATTTGACCTTTACACGTCCCACCATATTTGTTAACAGTGCTAATAATACGTATGACATACATTTCGTCTGCAACCGCAAATATTATAATATGTACTTTCGGTGCAACCAAATGACATTTTATACATATTTAATCATAAAATTACCACGACTAATTTAATTATCTTCGCTTAACACTTCGATTGCATCACTCGCGAATGTTGAATGAAACAAACGTCACACAACACGTACAAAAGACTCTCAACAATGTTTATTTACGCTTCGCTTGATCAACACATAACGCCCATAGTCACGTATCTGACCTGCGAATTCTCATTTAGAATTTAACGATGACTATTACGAACCATTGTGAGGTCACCGAAAATATTCGACCTTTTAATTTGTCCTTGCCCCACTGCTTCCAGCAATTGTTCGCCAGACATGCGACTCGACGCGCTTTTTTCCCGCGTTTTTTTTTTTCATTTTCAAAAAAAAATCGCTCATCCTCTTTAGCCTCGAGTCCCATTCGAATGTTTTTCGACCAAATCGATTTTTCGCTGAGAAAATGTTTAAATTACGCGGCCGGTAGTCGGTCCGACCCGCCCGTCAATTATTAGTCTCTTTGACAGATTACGGACCGTGGCCGAATCTCATTAAAATTTTTCAAATTTTAACAACTTCGTTACGGGTGTTGTTTTTCATGAATATGCATCGTTAGCCTTATTAATATTATTTTTTTTCGTCCACTTTTGGCGAAAATAATAACATTTCCATGTTAATTTAACGGATCATAACAATCGCGCCGGGTTCCGTGCGACGGGCGTGGCTTATCTTTTATTAGATTCGTACGATGTGGTGAAAAAATATGATTCATGACGATAGCGAATGTTTTATTTGCACGTACAGACGTACTCCGCTAATTCGGCTAACTCGGTGAAGAAACGTTGAGACAAAGCATCGAAATTTTCATGTCGATATACAGTCTGTCTTCTAGCTACGAACTGTCACAACAGAGCTGAAACAAAGATAAACATACATAGATATATCGCAGATTTTTTAACGGTTCACAGTTGGTAGGGTGACTGCGTAGTTTATACATCTGATGTATTTTGAGATAATTATTTCAATTCCGATTTGAAATCTGTTTTTTACTGAGGTGAAACTTCTATAGATAAACGTGTTTGCTCCAAATTTCATGTAGGGGTAAATTCGATTGATGTATCCGAAAAATTGAAAAGGGGAAAATAAATATGGGGAAAGAAAATGATTATTTCGATTATGGGTGTTTTCTAAATGAGTTATTCATCTAATTCAATTTGGTTCCATTTGTTAGTGGACTAGTTAACGTATTGTAGTGTAAAAAACAGCAAATCTAGGATAATTCAATACAAAAGGGGGTTTTCTTTAGAATCTTGTGAAAAGTTTCATGTCTATTGGCATGCTTGGTTTTTCGTAAAAATAGCAATCGACACCAATAGATAAGGTTAAATTTAGTCAAATGTATTAATGGAATATTACACGAATACTTTTGTAAAAATACATCGAATAAACGAAATTTCATATGAGCAAAAATAGAAAAATATTGAATATCCCCGCTGATAAGACTCGCGTATCAATGGATAACCATAAAACAAGATACGCCCGTATTTTCGTCCGCATGAAACATACACGTTCTCCTGTATATCCTCTTACATGTACGAATAGTATGTGCCGACGGAGCAGAGCCGCGATCCGAATCCAAATGAACCCCGAGAGCGCGTTCTTCCCCAAACCCAACCCGACCCAAACCTAACCTAACCTCACACTCTTTCGATACCACCAATAACGGAATCGCTATCCAATAACACTTCCCTTTGTAAGCTCTATAAATCATTTTCGATATTAGACGCCATCGATCTCGGCGCGAATCGCGAAAGCGACCTTTCGCACATCGTATAGGTCGGCTCAATTAAATATTCTAGGTACGCGATTGTTGCGATTGCTTGCTATTTTCTCATGCTCTGTAATGTGCTTGATTTATTTACGATGTGTCTTTTTCGATTGGATGATTGGTGAATTCATATTTTCAAGTTTTCCTCTATTAGATGAATGACAAAATATTTTGCAACCTAATAAAAAAACTTGTTTTGTGCGATGATTCATAACCGAAAGGGGGAACGGTCGAAGTTCTGGAAAAAAATATATCTGTCAAGATCGATTATGTCGAATTGGTTGCACATAGCGAATTCTATACGAGCGAGTGCGTGTAACCGAAAACTACTTACGGTCGGAAAATCGATCTAAGTCGAAATTTAGAAACACGATCCTTGTCAAGTATCACATGTCCACGGCGCTTTTATGAAACGCATACAGTGCGAGTCTGAAACAACGATACCATTGTACAAAATAAAAGTACGAATTGTAAACGTACACGGACCGATTGCAAAAGTAGCGTAACCGATACACGCCATTATTTACATTACGAATTCTATTTGTTTTCCGACCACATTCATCCCGTAAAATTTTCCCGACTTCATTTTCGTTTCAATTCGATTTTTACGCAGATACGATTTTAATCTGTGAAATTCGTATATATTATATTATCTTTAATATCCAGAGATATTCGCTGTAATGCGCGTTTAGGAAATTAAAATGTGCTTGAGCGCTCACAATCCTGCGCTCGAGGAATTCATTATGTGCACGTGTACGAAATACACATCTTTATTGCATGAAGATTGTCTTATAATAGAAACGCATTTTCGAATCGAAATGTTTCGGTTTGTTTCGCTAAAAAAAAGTATTATATATAAACGGATCGAATATAGGGTACCTATACGACCGATCTCCCGGATAGAAAAGATGGTCGGATTATATCCACCCTCGCAAATCCTATTCCGATTTTTGGTACGCTTAATCCTTTTGAAGATTTTCTTTCTTTTGCCGTATTACAAAAGGTATTCTTTTTTATATACGTTTTTATAGTTGCGTAATAAAAACTCTTTTCTCTATCGATTTACAATGTTTTTGTTTGTACATCCAATACTTATTGTTATTTCAATTAATCACATAAACATTTTGAATTTTATTGTGTAATTTTAATTTCTGCATATTTTAAACATCGTTTCATTGAAAAAATACACAAAATTTTCCACCTCAACGAAAACATTTTCATTTCGCACGCACGCAACAGATTTAAATAAATTTGTAAAAACACACACTCGCACATAAATTTTCCCACATTGCCTACGTACAATATTTCGTACATCCGATACAAATAACACGCTTGTTTATTTTCGTCGAACAACGAGTGTGCTCGACCCTTTTGTTGTTTCGAAGTTGAACCGACCTGATTGACTTGTCCACTGATTCGCTTGACGTGACCTGCTTCAACTTTTCACTAAAATATCCACCTATTCTACATATCGAATTATCACACGTACACAAATATCCCCGTCCGAATTTATACGTTAATCTCAGACGTGTCTCACTTTGAATATTTTATATTAAAATCCCGTTTCGTCTTGTTTCAGGTATGTATCCAGTTCAGCTCTGTTATGTGATTGCCGTGGATATACGTACATATTTCGAGTACGGTGAGTGCTAATTAGTCGTTATCGTGCGTGACGTTCTAAATCCGTTTGCGCTTTGTAAACGTTTACGTCAGATAGTTTACGACACGTGGTGGATCTGTCGTGTGATTGAAGTATTGATGTGAATGGTATTTATGCATGTTATAAATGATGGAATGTGTGTTTTTTGGGATTAATTCCTTAATTTTCAATTTAAATTTTGTATATGCTGGAATTAGTTCATGACAGTAGAAAATTCATATAAATTTACATTTTTTTTATGAAATTAAGTAAAAGTAACTATTTTTATAATTTAAATTGAGATATTGTAAATAAATTGGTTTGAATGTTTTTTTTTTTTTGTATATTTCCTTTGAAAGTACAACTATTGCAAATCAGTTTTCCCAAAAAAATATATGTACTCACAGCCAAATTAGTAGTGATTTAACAATATTTTGTCACTATCCCAATTTCCAGGATAAAAGGCTATTTTTTTTTTTTAATAAAATATAGATAGTTTCACATATGAGTCGACAAAGCCATCAATTCACTAATATCATGTTCTGATTGAGCCATGCACAAAAATGTAGAATATAAAAAAAAAATTCCTCAATCAATTTATAAAATTAATCTACCGTTATCATAAGGAAAATTTTTCATTAAATTGACATGAATACATTAAAAAAGATAAAATTACAGTTCGATATATTATAGATAGATTCTGTATGATACATAGAACCATTATCTGTACTCAACTCAATTTCGAAAAAAGTTACTCGAACACTTCATGCTATACATTCGCATATCCAACTATATAATAACGCTATTTTGTGTGTTCCTGTATGCCTGAGTGTCCATATAGAACTTTCCAAAACTGCACGTAAATATATTCAACGGGTTAAAACTGCGTTGACATATTCAACGAGCTGATCGCTAGTAATTTATAAAAATACGACATAAACGAATCCACTCCACCGACACTCCTCACAATATAATAATCTCCACCTAACGTACTATAAACCCTCGCGTTTTCCACGAGAGAGAGAGGCGCCCCGAAGCGCGAGCGACAATATCGCTAAGTAGCGAACCGTGTAACCACTATTAAATATCGAACTTCACCTCTGGCCGTCGAAGCCTTCGAGCCACGCCACACTGCGCGGTGCAAAAGCCTGCAACACGGTCTCTCCAGTCGGTGCAAGAGCGAGCTCTACAAGTGCGCGCCCGGGGGTTGACTACCCCTGCCCGGCATAGAAACGGCTTCGATTATGAAACACTGGATTTCACTTAGGGCCATCAGTCGCGTTCGATGGCGCGGAAAGTGTCGAGGGATTCGCCGTGTCGTCTTGTAAACGCCCTGTAAACGGAAAATGTTGGATGATTCGAGGAAAAATGATGGAAAGTGTAGTGGTAGTTGACTTGTTGGGTTAAGTTGGATTTGATCAGATTTTATGTCGAGTCAGGTTGTTGTTTTGTTTTTTCATGGAGCAGATTTTTTTCTGACTAATTCGTTCAAATTCTTGATTCTTTATATCTTCTAAATATGATGACTGAAAAGGCCAAGGGGTGCATGTGACTTCGCGGTTATTTCGAGAAAAGCGCCCTCAAAGTTTTGCATGTATTATGAAAAGGTCGAGTGATTTGATGATTTATCTCGGTACAGGTTCCAAGTTCGTTTATATCCTTTTGCCACCAAATATATGAGCGTACATAGAAGCGATTCTTGTACGTAACTCAATTTCGGCAAAAATGTCACTTGTTCCCTTTGACCTTTTCAGTCGTCATATATAATAGCGCAATTCTGTGTGTTTGTCCATGTAACGCTCCAAAACTGCGCGTTGATATGTTTGACGGGTTGAAACTGCGTTGATACATTCAACGGACTGATCGATAGTGTGAAATTATTCTCAATAATAAGATTTTTTTCACGAATGCAATCTCAAGTTAAATATAATAGTTTAAATGTATAAAGAAGTAGAGTTTTTTTATTGGCATATGAAATTGCTCTTCTTAATAAATTACTGTAGGGGATGTTCTTAATGTCTAGTCTGTAGTTTGTAGACTGTTAGTTTCTCTCATCAATATTTGAATCGAGTTAGGCTTGGTTACATTTTTATACAGATTGTATTACATTTTATTTCAAGTGAGGATAAATAAGGTCGATTTTAAATCAAGTTGTCATGTGTGCGACTGTAAATATTTGTGTATTCAAAAATTTTTCTTTTTCCGTAATTTCCCGACACACGTACACTTCGCTTCGGAGAAGGCGCTATTTTTCCGCCTCCGGGCAATTTTCAGAATTCAGAGCTCGGGCGCTGTGTCGAACAAGTTCTGAATCGCAATACGTCTACGTACGTCTGAAAATCAAATCATACAACGCTACTAGACGAACGGCCGGGCGTCCTGAAACTTTTTACTTAGATGCGTACGCGTTTTATTTCCTCTCTTTTTTATCAGAGCCTAGGAAACGTGAAGGGACAGAAAATATCTTCACATTTTCTTTAAAAAAAAATAAGGAAAAAAAACCGTCTAAGGAAGCACGTATTACGGAGTCGACGTTTTCGATATATATTTTTTCGTCCGCGTATAAAGCGAAATCACATCAAACGAATCTTTTTATTATATTCTTTTAAAATGTTTTTCAAACCGCACCGAATACGAAACCTAGATATTGATATCAAATGTACCTACGAATGAACGGAAGTGGTAAAGATATCATGTCATTGCGAATGTCAAATGATAAATTCGTATCAGTGTAAAACCTTTCGTCTAAACCTCAAAAGATTTCGCAAAAAATTGCATATCTGGTACATAGGTTTTTTAAATTGTGTTGAGTTGATATTTCTTCAAAACTTATTAAATTCGACAGCCAGTTTATATATTTCGATTTTCTGAAAAGTCACACTTCGATTTTTAAACGCCTCACTATTTCAAAATACATACAATACAAAAAATGTATATTTTCGACCCCTCACAAAAACCGTTCAAGCACATCATAGAAAACCGCCGAAAAAAATATACAAATCTACAATATCCCGAAGCGATTTCGTACACTCGCCCCGCAAATCGCAACAACAGCACCCTCTCCATCGAAACAACAACGAATTTTCATTCCAACACCCCCTGAAATCCCCGACGACGAAGAAAGACTTCGGAGACGCCGTCCATCGTCCGGAATTATTATTGCGGCGATCGGGGGGAGGTCGGGGTCGAGTGGCACGTAGCCCGCGCACGTGTGTATTTATTTACACGTGGCTTTCGGTAGGTGGTAGTATAGGGTGAGTTGGACGATAGTGTTCGTTCGTGCGAAGCCGTCACGTATATCGCGTTCATCGCCGATTCAGTCCGTGTTATCTCAGCTTTTCTCGACGGAGTCGCGCCGTTTTACAATAAATCGCTAATGGGATTTCGGATTCGCTCTTGTGCTGTTGGTGCTGTTTTCTTATTGTTGTGTGAGTAACGGGGAAAATTTGAATCGTGTGAGATTTGTAGAAAAAAAGATACGTCTCGGATAAAACTCTGAGTAGGAGCGTGGCTGAGAGGTTAGAACGCCGACACAATACAGTAAACGCTCGAAATTTCGAATTTATATTAAGATTGGCCGTTTTTATCTATGCGAGTACGATAGAACCTCGTTTAACTAAAAATTCGCATAACAAACAAAATATTAAAAAAATATTCACTTGACGAGCAAAGTTTCGTATAACGAGTGACGAGAGTAGAGGTATTGCGATGTCGTATGCAGCATTTCATCAGCAAAAATATTTCAGTTAACGAATTTTACTCAATATGCGAAATTTTGCTGAATGTACAGTGTTTCATTTCAATTTATATTAGTCTATAATCACTTGAAATTTAAAAAGCCACGACCAACATTAGTTAACAACTGAATTTCACAAAGCGTACAAGTGACCTTTTTTTATCACTATTGAGTAAATTACAGAAAATGGTTCTATATATGATACAGAACCAATTTTCTGTACTTAATTTTCACTTGTCCCTTGTGCCCTTAGTGAAATTCAGTCGACAGTAAATGTCTACTGGTAAATCAATAAAAAAATTCGGCGTTAAAATACAATATTCAAATATAAAATTATTTAATTGAATTGAATCGGTGTTTGGCAAAAGTCATCTAGAGCGGATTCCATTGTCTAATTACACAGTTGAAGAATGAAAGTCTTCTTTGTTCGAAGTTGGCGCTCGCTCTCTGGAGAATTGAGTCTGTGCAAAATTCTGGCAAATCCGTTAATGATAAAACAATAAACATTTACATTCGCGTGGTAATTTTGACGTGAGCGCGTTAATCCGATGTTGTGTAAACATGGAAAGTTTCAAGATGCCAAACGCGTTTGTAACTATGCCTGGAAAATTGTTTCGGAGTTTTCTTGGAATTATCAACGTTTACAACTTTTTTTATACAGAATTGATAGAAAATTCAGGATGTATGTGGATATAGTATGTACGAGATTCATAATTGAATGAATGACTTGACACTTGAATCTATTAAAGTTCAAAGTTCAAAGACCATTGACTCGAAGAATCGTTATTAATTCGATAAATGAAATATTTGCGTATTTTCCCTATATTGAGTTCAAACTTTTTTTTTCGAAATAAAAAATTCGAATCGTGTATTTTTTATAAAATTTCTTATTTTTCCAAATCCGCTATAAATATTCCCTGAGTGAAGCTAGTTTTACTTTTACTGCTGGCTCTGGTCCTTTCTTTCCTTCTCGTAAACTTTCCTTCAATTCTTAAAATATGCAATCGAGGTGGTTTTCGCAGGGCGGACAATTTGTTTTGATGTGATGACCAATACCCAAAATCCCTGCCCCGCCGTTCTATCGTCCTATCGATGTTTCCGAGATTTCCATAATAGATCCCATTATGGGTCTCGAATGGCGTTATTTTTCTCTTTCGCTTTAACTGGGATTTTTTTTTATGTCGGGGAGGGGAGAATCTCTGATGACAGTATCGTGACCTTTTTCACCTATTAACCATTATTCACGGTTTTTTACCCGATTTTTCCGAAGGGACGTGATCCAATCTAGCCGCTATCTTTTTATATAAAAAAGTCTTTGCAGTTCGATTTTCGTTCGCTTCGAAAATTTAATCATAGTTGGTTAAAATTTCAAATTACTTTGTAGATGCTCCCCTATTCACCGCTAGTCTGTTCGCATTTGTTCATTTTAATGAAAATTTTATATTTTAATCACATACAGGTATATGATTTTCCCCTTGTATAGAAAAAAAATATCGAATTCCATCACGTTATATTGTTTTTTATAGGAAAGTATATTTTGTGATAACTTTCTTCAGATAATTCTAATGTTGCAGTTAATATTATTATCTCAAAATATTAACACACTTCCAAATAAACTTTCTCAAAATAATCGTATCTCGATAAAAAATAATTGAATATAATTCAAAACTCAATAATTCTACAACAATCAAATTTCAAATCCACCCAATCAGCATTAATTGAATATCACAAAGCATTAGCGGCAGACTAATCACAAATCACACATCTCCACGATCAACAATCGACCCTCCTTAACACACAATCGAACAACACACCCCCAAGAACCGAACCAGACAAAAACGATCTTATATCGAAACCACTAATGCGAGGGCTATACCCAGATGCAATAGCTTCCTCCTAACACATAACCCAACATACACATATAATATAACACACACACAAACCACCTCCTTGCGGACCCGAGCACCGAACGCAGTTAATCACTCAGAGCGTCGGACGGCCCCCGGAGGGCCATCTGCCCCCAGCCTCCTCATCGCTTTAATGATCCCCCCATTATTTAGCGCCGCCGTGAGACCGGAGCCCCGTCCGACGGGGACCCGCCCCCGAACGGGGCCCCGGGACCGCGCAATCCGTTCCCGCTAGGTATAATACCTACAACGGGTACGTGTCTACGACCTGGCAAATTATTAGCGACTATTACCGGACGCGTGCCAGATCGCATCTGCACGAAGAGTGGACTTTGATGGCTGTGCTCTTATGAATGTGCGGTGACTTTGATGGCCGGTGTAAATTTTGGGTCGGGTTGAAATTTTGAATTATCACCGATGTCCATAGCTACGAAGTTGAAACAAAATAGTTGTCCATTGCAAATTTATTGAATGATGAATATACATGTTCTTTGTAATTTCATAAACACGAGGAAAAATTACTTAAGGAATAAATAGGGCTGCGGAGTTGCAGCCACTTGTAATGGGCCACCACTGATTGATGTGGCTAGAGTTTATGAAAAGTTCGACTTTTGGCTTATTTTGATGAATTCAATAACTAGGTTTTTAGAATAAAACCAAAATTTTCTATTCACTATTAATTGACAAAATTGTATTGAAAAAATAATTTGATATTGATTCCCTTTAACGTTCGAATTCTCGTTATAACTGGAATTAACTCGCGTTTTTTAGATATCTCGTATGCGTATGTATATTTTTTGGTAGCTGTCGATATTTGAATGCGTATTTACTTCCGCTTTTCATATGATTCGATAGCTTGAAATAATAGTGTTGAAAAATGTATGCGTTCGGAGTAAATCTCTGTCGCAGGCCGGTGCTGTCTGTGTTTATTCAGAGCGCGTAAATAAATACGGTAGAATTTTTATCGCGATTACTGTGAAAAGGTTTCCGCCGAGCACACATCGTTTGTGTGCTAGTATTTAACGTATAAAAAAAATATCGATTTGACAGCATATTTGTGTACCTTTCCGTTCTGAAGTCGTTTGTGGACAGAAGCCGTACAAATTACGACCACTCGATCCGTTTTCATTCCGCTCAACTATTCTATTGCGAGAAATTTTAGTCGTCGTATTTGTTTTATCGTTTTTAATAAGCTTTCGAATGTGACTAGAATTGATATCGTTACATATCCGATCGCATGTCGTCCTCTCTCAATGTGTATATTAAAGATATCGTGTAGCGTTATCGCTTTTGAAATGTGCCCAGACATATTATTCATTTTCCAAAATTTATTATTAATCCTTTCGATACGAGGCGCTAAAAACTTTACTCTCTCGTTTCGGGATTATCGGACTTAATCTGTGGATTATAGTATTTATGTACGTGTGCGTGCTCGAGCTCGTTTTTATTGTGCTCGTTCCGCGTTCGTTATCGCGCGATACTTAACCTTATAAAGCCTTTTATTACAGTCGTTTTATTGTTGTCTCTCGGCTATAAATACGCAAATGTCAATATTGTTCCACTTCTATCCACGTACTTTTCCATACCTCGAAACAATTCAGTCAGATTTTTCAAATCCATCAAAGCGGCGGCTATAGAGGATTTTCCTCTAACGAAAAAAAAATCAACGACTTTCCTATGAGAAAAACAACACCGCGCACGACCTATTTACGTTTCGACACCCGAAATGTCAACCTTTGTTTGAATTCCGATACGCGCGGCTTATTCGCGGCAAATCTGCACTCGTCCATACATATTTTATGGGATGTTTGGAATTTTACGCCATAATGCCGGCGGTTCGGGCTCACAATGCCTTCCCCGCTACGGGATTACATCTCAGGTGTAATTTGTTTGGTAGGGCCGACCTGAATGGCCGACCTTTTTCTGGGGTAATTTAGTTTTTCGGCATAAAGCCCCGCATCGACCCGCCGCCGGCCCGCCCTTATTGCTCTTTCTTTGTGAGTTTCCTGCCGCCCCCTCGAATCGCACCCCACCGCCCATCGTGTCCAACAGGGGTGTATCGTATAGGCCCATAGTCGCAAAGGGCCCAATTCATAAAATTATTATTTGTCATAAAATTGTAGCAATTATCCATAATATTCCTAAAATAATATTGAAATCATTTTTCCTTCTAAAGGCTACCAGATACTATATTGAGAAAATTTTGGATTCCGAAATTTTCGCCTGCTGGGTTAATTTTTGAATTTGTGTCATAAAATTCATTATAATAATTCAAAAAACGTCAAATCAAAAATTTTCAATGTTTTAATATATAGATTTTTCATACCGTCAATATTAAAATAAGTCATAATTTTTAATCTGAAAATAAAATTATACCTTTTTACATATATTTATTGAAAAATTGCTTATGTTACATTTTTCGAATCAAACTGATACGATTTCAAAAAATGTGAAAAAACATTTTTTTTTCTTATAAGCATTGATTTTTTTCATGAATGGGTTGCTCAAGGGGTCTTTCTAAAAATTTTGCATACGGGCCCAAATTTTTTTGTTACGCCACTGGTCCCTACGGTCGAAAAACATACCCTTCAAGCTACACGACTCCCGTGCGAGACGCTCAAATTTGTCTATTAGCTTTCCTGCACACACCCGCCTTCGCAGCCATGGTGTTTTTCTTTTCGCATAGTGGTTTTTCTTTTTTTTTTTTTTTCGAGTCCCTTTAGTGTTTCGTTCCTCCCCGCACAGATACGGCTTCTGCTCACTTAACTCCGTATTAATTTTTGAATATCCCCGTATCGTTCATTTTGCGGCTCTCTATATCTCATAACATGCTAATTTTAGTGGCGAGATCGCAGCGCGGTCGGGTGACGTTATTTTCATTTTTTTTCCTCTCTTAGAAGAAAATTTTCTTTGAAAACTGCGGTCTGCGACTTGATTACTTTTTTCAGCCGTGCAATATTCTCGTATAAAATATTGCATTACTTTTCGGGTTATTTTCGTGCAATTTTACATTTGCGAGAGCCTTCGAAGCTATCCTCGACCGTCTCGCATCACGCACAACCCCTATTAATCTGAACCGGCTTTTAATGTGTTTGTTTCCCTAATTCAAATTGATTCGCAGTCATTTATTCTTCGGATTTCAGACGTCACCGAGTAACCACCCCAATGACTTTCCTCAGACTAACCACCTGCCGCGTTCCTGCGAAACTCCAATTTAATATATTTTAATCTCGAAACGCATCTTTCTCGTGTTCAATATATGTTAAAGTCTAAATAATTTATTGAAAATCAAGAAAAAAATGTTGTTTTTGAGTTGAAATTTTCCTCGTACACAATCGCTCGGAAAAGGGGAAAATCATTAAAATTGATATTGTGCGGCGTCGTATAGGGTCCCGGAGAGATTCGACTAGCAAATTGCGAGTCGAAAACAGCCGAAATCCAATTACTCAAACGCAAGGGGATGAGCACGAATAAAAAAAGAGGAAAAAACAATAAGGACCCACGTCGTTTTGTCAAATCAAACTCCCCGAAAAAGCTCGCTCGCGAACCCGCGCCATCGCGCTAAATACATTCGCGTGCTTCAGGTAAATTTACGATTCAATTTTAGAAAAAGATCTCGTGCGCTCATCCTCCACCCGTACGTTCCCCTATCGGAGCATTATTTTTTTTTCCTGTATTTTCTATTTTTTTTCCCTATTTTATCTTTGCTCCGCTTTCAAGAACGGCAGCGAAACCCATTACGTCCCTGAATGAACACCGCGGGGGGACGTCTGTCTGCGCTCGTGTCCTGATAAATCGACGTTTTAACAGCCGCAAAACGTCGTCCCTAAGCACGCCGCGAATATTGGCTGCTGTCTCGGCATCGTGTGCACCGTCTTGTTCTCTATTAAAACGAGAGTGAACGGCCGTTGTTTGTCGTTAAAATTTCGTTCTTACAGCGCGTCTCGGAATTGCCGGTTCGATTCCGTCCGTCCCGCGGGATAACTTTCGAATTTGCAGGAATTGTGCGGAATCGGTATAAGTTCGACATTAGGACACGTCAGCAACCCGATCACGTTTTTACACAGCGGAGAGAATTGCAAAAGCTCACATACACACGTACGGTCCTTTTCGTATATTTGTTAAATCAAAAAACTTTTCACTCGGCGCGAGAAAAATATCATCGATAAAACTTTTCGTCCTTTTATGTGTTATTTTTTTTATACGCCTCCTCTTCAAATACAATTTGTCAGAAGGAAGCGACGCTAATGTTTTTCTGCACTTTAATACTTCTTTTTTTTCGGTTCGTTCGCCGAATTCATCTCGTTTAATAAACGTATCGTGTTATCACGTTTATATTTTTTTTCCAGCTCTTCCGAAACTCTCACGGTCTTAATAGCTTATAGGCTTATACGACCGACTTGGCCTATCCGAGCGAGTTTTTTTTTCCCGTACATTTTTACCTCTATTGAAAAAAAATCGCTTTACGTAACCGACTCAAGGGGTGGGTTTTTCGCAGCCCTCGCGTTCCGCAATGTATATGTAAATAAGGAGGCGAATTTGAAGTTATGAGGGAGCCCCTGGCGCGGGTAATGAGAACAAATTTGGAACTTGTCTTAGCCGAACACCCCTTAAGTATACCTAATGGCCGGCGCGTTATAGCGAATTCGGCTTTTCGTCGTGACGTCGGCTCCGCTGGATATTACGACGAAAAAAGAAAATATTTTCGTTTCGAATTTTCAACGTACAGCCTTAATTATCGTTTCGATGTGTGTGTGTGTGTGTGTGTGTGTATTAAAACTCGAAAAAGCCTTTCGAATCGAAAACGTGTCTATTCGACGTGCAGTGGTTGGCGTAGGATAGTTGTGTGTTTGCGCATCGGTCGATACAATGCCGCATTCTGGCCACTTCATCGGTTTTATTTTTGTTTAAAGCTCTAAAGCCGCATTTTCGATAGTTTTTTTCTTTTCGCGTTCGAAGTTTTCCTTTGTTGTTGAATGAAGTTTCAAATAAACATTAGAATTTTCTCACTTAATTATAACGTTATCTAGCAGCTTGAACTCGTTTTCTCACTACTGTATTTTTCCTGAATTTACCTTTTCAATGATACTTCAGCTTCAAGTAATTTAATGACTTATTTTGTGAATATTTCGCTTTTCAAACTACTCATATAATGAAAATTGTATTAAAATCATTGTTAAACCTCTGAAATGGGTGAAATATTTTCATCGGAGCGGCTTTATTTCATGAAAAACATAGGAATAGTCAAATTCTTAGTTTTTAAGTTCATAGCTTTGTAAGATCCCTTCATATTGACCTGTAAAAAATATATTTTTTTTAATAATCGCACTATCTATACATTAGAAAAAACTTTTCCCATTTATTTGAATATATATTTTCACGATTAGACTTTTACTGAAACTTATACGTTAACGAACCCTAGTATCTCAAAAAGGCTTTCGCTCCAGATCCATTCCATATACACACAATCGCTTCATACACTCGCACGAAAATGTTTAAAGACTCCAGCCTCATCTTCGCAAACATCACAATCGAATATCTTCCCCATTCGATTTTTATTTTCGTCCGAATATAATAAACATTCCTGGTGGGATTTTTCCGCACGGGCGTGTCGCAAAGGGCGTCGCTTTTGCTTCGCGCGCACTTTCGATCGTCCGACGCCACGACCCAACCTCCGAAGAGGGAAATTCCTCGTCGGCGCCCTTTTGTCAACCCGAATTGAAAGCCTCCTCACGCGCCCTCGTTCGGAATGCCCTCGTCTATCCGATGATAGATATATATATATATACACGTGTGTGTCTAGTGTGTGCATGAGATTGTGTTTATGTCGATCGTATTGTGGTGGTTCGATCTGCAGTCGTAATGTGATCGATGCACTTAAATGGTAACTCTTTGATCCGTTGTGGATGGGTTTCGTGATGATTTTGGTCGTACGCCTTAGTACTGGTTCCAAGATTGTCTACTGTCGAACTTAATGTCGTCTCTTTGAGAAAATTCAGCATTTTTATATGGAATGATATCAGTTCCCTCATTCAGAGTGAATTCTTGCAATATTTAAGTTGAATTTCTTTAATTTTAATGACTGAAAGTTTTTCTTGAAAAAATCACTTTTTCTAGTTTTTGATATTAACTGTCGTTACTGAGATTTTAAGAAAATTAAATCCATAGATTGCTTCTTTCTGACTTTTCTGTATCGCCTTGCATTGTACCCACTCTATTCCGATGCTTGGTTTAACCTTGTGGTTGATTCTTTACTTTATTGATCTCTTCAAATATTTCTACAATCGGTTCTAGCTTATATTCGTCACTTGTAATCGATATTGTATTTTTATATATTAAAATAAATAAACAAATATGAATAAACTACACTAGAGTGTATAATTTGATCGTATTTCTTATCGTTTCTGCACCGTCTTAAGAGCTCCTGTGTGATTGCTCCAATTTCGCATTCACCGTAACGAATCATTCTTTTTCGAACGCAATCAACAATAAATATATAGTAGAATGTGTTTCGCATGCCGTTATCGTTTCAAAAAATGATATTGTTTGATTTGAAGCTCCACCGAGCGTTTCGCCGTAAGACGGTTGTTTTGGGCGGTTCCGTGTTGCAAAATAAATGTACCGTTTTATAATCTCCGATCCCCTCGTCCGCCATGTATCATCGCGGAACGACTTCTATAAAATTTTATTCTTTTTTCGGCAATTTGGCATTGCGCGTGGATTATGATAAATTCATACGGCCGTAACGTCTACCGTGCGAACCCGATCTTTTTTCCTCGACGACGTGCTTTCTCGTTTTCCGACCGCGGGCGTTTTCCGAATGCGTACCCTCTATTTTTACAAGGATCGTAATCCGTTTTTAGACTAAACATCTTTTTATTCGCGTCGCTGAATTCCGTCCCGTATTGAATTACAGAAATTCGTCGGCGATGAATCGTTCCGTTCAGTCATTTTTAATATAAATACGATGGAAACGAAACGCGAGCCGCGTCAGAAATTCTCAGGCTTTTCCGGACAGGTTGACAGAGAACGCCTAGAGGGATTTCCTCGGTTCGGGGACCTGAAATATGCGACACATTTTCGTCTCGTTTTTCAATTAGGTTTGATCCGTGCGTCCACTTTTCCTGCTAAAGGCTTACCCAGCGCTTCGAACGAGTCTGGTAAAATGTCTGATAAGACCCAGAAGGCCTGTTTATTTGTTCTTAGCACGGAATCGACTCTCGACTGGCGGCTGTCGCCGGACCATTTGTCTCCTGCGACCGCAAATCATTCACTTACAACCGCCGGATCATTTATCTTTCGCACTTCTTCTCGCTTCGGTCGCCCACTAATGTAATTTGATTTCTATTTCGCCTGACAACTCGGTGACATCGATAATTATCGACGCAAACGTTTCCTTCGCAATTCTCTCTTTGATCCGGCGTGTGTTTTATACGTACGAAACGTCGGTTTTTATTCGAAAACGTTAGGGCGGCGCGTTTGTACATAATGACCGTTGCGCATACATTTTTGCACGGCCGAAAACTCTTTATTGTGTTATATATAATTCAATTTTGTGTAGCACAAAAACGCATGTACATAGGGTGAAAGGGTGCTATTTTACCCCGGTTCGCTCGTTCAAACCTCTCTCTCGCCCGAGGCGAGCGAGAGTAACTCCCTCGAATGTTTCAGAAAGAAGCGCATCTGGCGTCCGAACGGATTTACGCTTTTAATTTTCCTTTGTTTTATTCGTGCGGTGAAACTCTGTTTAGCTCCGGCACACTTTTTTTTCGCGAGCTTTCCGTATTATTTCAACAACAAAGAAGCACAATCGAATATTCTCCCTCGCAACAACACAATCGTACACGGTACGTGCGTTCGTTTGATGTCTTAACACTTAGGAAATAGTGGCGGTTCATCGAACGCGAATCGCTTACGAAGACCGAAAAGAAGTACCTGATCAGCTTTCGATCCGGAGTCTGAGTTGGGGTGGCTCTCTTCGGGGAGACGGACGGACGTACTCGGAATTCTTGATGCCACCTAAAGTTCGTCTCCCGTCCTCATCTATCGTCCTCTCGGAACGCACAGGAAACAAATCAAACAGACGACTTGAGCACTTCCATTATCGTGCACTTCGGGCTTATATTTGCGAATATATAAAACTCTCGAGAGCGTCACGTGTCACGAGCTGCAGCCGCTTATTTACATCCACTTTCGAACGAATTTCCACTTCATGCATACATCATGCGACGCGACCAACTTTGTTTATTTCGCCGAAGAAAACTAGAGGCGTATTTGCTCCCACTCGAAATCCGTATCGCATTCGATTCCATTTCGTCCAAAAGACGTATCGCACACGTAGAATAGAATCGAGGGTTGCCGGAGCCACAATCGTCTTTTGCGTAGAGGAGCAGCGATATAACGCTTCGGAATCCCGTTCTCTCCGACGGCCGTTTTAATTCAGCGCGCAACTCTTGGCGAATTTCCCGCGGGACGCGTTTTCCCGAACACACACACATATACAGAATTTCCCATCCTTTCGTTTCTCTCAGGGCCGTCGTTTCATGGGAAATTGCCGCGATGCCTTCTGCGTTCGATCCTAATTAACTTCGATGCGAATCGATTATTCGAAAAAATATATTATGTTATACCATATCGGGCCGTAGTCTCTGTTTTTCTTTGTTCTTGCTGTGCGTCGATCGTCTGTGAAAATATTCATGTGTAATCTATTTTCACGTAGAATCGGTTCGTGAATATTTTTCGCGAAATTAAATTAGTTAAAATGTGCGAAACGGCTAATTGTGCGAAATCAAGGGACCGGCTGTAATTTTATGGCGAATGTCTGCGCGGGACGAATAGATGCGACGCTCCGATACATCGCAAACGGAATATTTATTTTTAATCTTGGCTTTCGTTTCCCGCCGCCGAAGTTTTAAACTCTAATTAGAAGATATAATTTTCGCCTCCCCGCGGGCCCCGAGATTTAATTAAATTCTCCGCTTAATTGTTTCGTCCGAATTTAATGGACGCTTGAGTCGAAACTTTAAAATTGTATTATGGCGAGAAGGCCTCCGGTTAGTACACAGTAGTGACCGACTACTGCTACTGCGACTACGACCAGACGAGCCATCTGTCGACCGGAGCAACCCTTCGGGCCAATATTGTTGTTGCTCCCACCCCAGCTGTGTGCTACGAACGCATTGTGCAATAATCGCGTTACGGCTAGAATAAACGGGGTTGAGTGCTTTGGCTATCGGCCATTGCGACGTCGGATTCGAAAGCGAAACCTTTTCCAAATCCTCAGTACATGTGTCGATTCGATAAAAAAAATGTTCAGTGAACTAGAGAAAATTCAATAGCGAGTGAGTGACTGAGTCGGTCTTTAATTTATTTCGTTTGCAACAACGCAACATTTTCGTTATCGTATCTCGTGTACACGTACACAGTTGGCGTAACTTGATGAATAATGTTTTAAAGCCCCGTGGCGTTTTATCGCCGTGTCGACCTCGCGTGACCACCCCTTGTCACCTGACACTATATCCTCCCTTATTTATACGTTCGGTACTTTAGTTAACTTTTGCCTCGTTTCCATCGGCTAAATGTATGTCTTTCGGACTACGTCACTTTGCTTGCTCCGCTCGATTTTGTGTTTGTTTCGAACGAGTACGTACTTTTTTCCCATGCGTCGTCCGTTTTCGAAATTCAATTTCCAGCCGTCTCGTATAATAACCGATGTCTTACAAGATCGACAATTGGTCGTAAAACATTTTAGCGGTGAGGAGTGCCACTCGAACAATGAATCGTTTCTTTTTTTTAATACCCTTCCTTCCCACGGTTTTCGCAGACCGGTTTATTATCCTGGGTCCCCAAATGCTGATCTTCCCAATCTGGCGAATGCCGAGTGCAAATTCTTTTTATTTCTGCGCGTCCAGTTTTCTTAACATCTTCCCTTTGTAGGAATTCTAAATCGTTTTGTGCGATGGATGCTTTTTCGCTCGTTATTTCAAAACTTTTCAAGACTGTCTGGTGTGAATATTTGAAATATCTTCATCCGCTTCTTTGAATATAATTTTCGTTCATTCTCATCCAATCTTGTGTAACGGTAGATTTTTTCGCTTTCGTTCGCTCTATTTTTTTTCAGTTCGGGTGTTCACATATCCTTTGTTGTAATTGGGCGAATCTTTTGTCGAAAGAAACTGCGTACTGGGGATAGAATCCAAGTTTGCGCAAACACTCGTTTCCGCAGCGGTTAATTGTTCCCATTGCGGCGAGCCATTACTTTGCAAACTTCATCCGATTATCCGCTGTGCTGGGTTCGCGTTTCATTAGTTTCCAACCTCTACTTCATCACGAAATAGACATCTTTATATAAGTCACACTCGCGCGTTTCGCCGAAACGAATTTTAATTTATTCCCGCCAATTATACACCTCGTCCTAAATTATGGAATGGGGAGAGAAAGTTCACCCCTATATAAATTATCATTATCGAAAAGATATGCTAAAGGAATTGCGCATAATTTCGGCGCTCTCTCCGGTTTCTCGGGCGTAGTTTGCGATACAATTTCACCATAATAAAGCTATAAAGTTTTATGTGATCCCTCTAATTCCGTGTCGGCTTTCACGTTCGAGCGTGTCACGTTATACCGACGCTATATACGCCCCGGTCGTATTCGGGAATCCGGCGTATTTTTTAACCCTTTTATCGACGCCCCACAAAAATGGGGGAGTCGACCCGTTCGCCCCCCGAAGACCAACTTATATCCGATCGCCTGTTTGCTTATTCGCGAAATGTACCCGAGCGATATCGCCTCCTGCTGAAAATGAAGGTGAGCTCTCCGCTTATAACCTGTATTGGGGAACATCGTTCGTATTACGCAATAACCGTTTATACGGCACCGTTTCACCGCATGCGGCCTCGGGTTCAAAACCCAACCCCCATATACCCCGGCGAGAACACTCCTCCTTTATATTCTGCAATATTATACCTAAAATATACTTATCCTCGAGGTTAAATAGCGCGCATGTGCTTGCACACACAGCCGAATATTATCCGCTCTGAAAAAAAATCGAATATCTCGCCTAAAATCGCGATCACAAGTCCATATTCTAAAATGAAGTCTTTTCAAATAAAATAAAGAAAACTTGAATTTTGTGGATGAAACTTTGTAAAATAGAGCATGAAGAGAGTCCCATATGAACATAACCAAACAAAGCACGATAAAGCATATCATACATTATTATGGCAAAATCCACCACCTTCTTCACTATTTCAGCTTTTTAGTTCGGGTACCAAAAAAAATATAGATGTGTACAAAAAACTATAGATTTAATGATTATGCATGTGTTCAAAGCTATCGCGAAATACTTCGTTCCAGGAAGCATACAAAATGCAAGAAACATCCGGAATTTCAGAACGTACAATCGCGTGTAAACGCAGCCTTACTTGAGTCTGGTGAAATTGTGCGATTGTGTGTTTATACGTTATAATTCGACTCGTCTGGGATGGGAAATAACACGCCTTTCTGGCGCCACTATTCCACCCCCAACGACGTCCGCTTCGACCACCGCCAACTCGCCCAACCACCCCCTTAGGCTGTGTGGCAGACTCTGTCATTAGACATGTACCCGCTGTGCAAACAGTTCCGCTAAATTTTATCGATTCCGTCACTATTTTCGTCTTCGAATCATATTTGTGTGTACATCTATAATATATGCCGACTTTGATTGTCGAACTCGCGTCGGGGGTGGTGTGAGGATGAGAACTCGCTCGGTGGTTTATCGAGTCGCATCAGGTGTCTTTTCGTCGATAAATTCGAGTATTTGATATTCTGCGGTGTCGTGACTTATGAAATATTTTATAACTCGGATCAATATATTAGCTTTATGGCGGATCTGCTTTGTGTATAAAATTTCGGTCGTTATTGCTTTATTGCTCGAATTTCCATTTAAAAATAATATCGGGACATTTTTAATACGCTCGCTAATACTAGTACATTTTTCTTTAACAAGAAGAATTTTCTACTCAGCCATTGATTTCGTTGAAAGAATTAATAGTTTTCAATATTTTTTCTTAATATAGTAAAATTATTAGGTATACTAATAAAAAAACATTTAATGTGAATCATTTAAATATAAATACACTAAATGTATACAAATTTCGTTTTCAGTTTGAAAATATTAATTTTCATTGTCTTCCTAGTATTTTTCTATTGAATTCCACGCTGAAACAAACTACATAAAATCATTTCCATATAAATCCGAACAAAGCGTATCAAAATACGTCAAAGTCGGATTTATTCACGTGCTCGACTCTATGCAAATAATCATAAATATACGTCGCAGTGAGCGAAGTGAACAATGAGGTGGAGGTTCACGTGGCCGATCGGGGATGTCACGGCCTGTCCAACCCACACCCCCATAGCTTCACGTTACAACCCCATACAACACACGTCTCCCTTTGATCTCGTTTCCATACACATCTTTCGCCCCATCTAGCGCAGTTACCTCGACTCGGTCCGTTCCTGGCTCCTAGTAATAAAAACCTTCGGCTGAAAAGGCGACGCTTGTCAAACCTCTTCTTGTTCGAATACGACTTATCCGAACCCTCGTATCGGTTCGCATATTATTCCAAATCTGTTGAGCCTCTCCCCGTACGAGTCACCCTAGCATTACTGCGTAGCACGTACGTGGTACGCGCCGAGCTTTGTTATTTTATTATCATCTCGCGAAATCCGTATACTTCGCGCTCGTCGTGCGAAAATTAGTTTATTTTGGCGAATCGTGTTATTCCCCGACGAAGAGGTATATGCGCGTTATATACACGCGGGGTTGACAAATCTCTTTGTGTACACAGCGAAGAACGAGTTGCGTCAATACACAGGGGAGGCCGAAGTCGAGTGCGCACTTTGCACAACTTGAACCTTTTTTCGAGTGGGCTTCGAATCCACCGCAACCGGCTCACTTCATCCCCGTTTTTCGCCATATTTAATATTTAAACGCTCATTCAGCCCCTCGTGAGGCGGAACTATTTTGACTACTCATTTACTCGATTAAATATTTGCCGCTTCAAAATTTATCTGATATTTTTAATTAAATTTTCATATTTTTTAATAAAAAATATGTTAAGATGATTTATACATGTCACAGTTGACACTCAAATCAATAAAGATTCGAAAACTAACCATCCAATTTCGGAAAACTTATCTAGAATAGAATCGTTCACATATATGAGAATCTAATCCTGACCAATCCTACCGTGATTAGTTGACTAATTCCTAAATATTTATCGTTTATCATAACATATTCTTCTTTTATAATAACTTAACTTTTAATTCTGTAATAATAATATAATAGTAACTTTTATCCTCCCTCAAAAATCGGTTCCACTGGGTCCTCCTAGCGACCAAACACTACTAATTCCTCACTTCCAAGACTGTGATATAAACTGCATAATTTCAGCTTAATATAACTAATCAATATTCCACGTAATATGCACACATGCAAAGCATAAAATTCTAAAAAAAAAAATCGGAAAATGCACCAAGTGCGTGCCGTTCGGAAAATCCTACACGCGAATCGCTTTTCCGATGACGACCGTCGATAAGCTCGAGCTCGGCGCGTCTAGGTGGCGCCTCGCCGACTCTCATTACGGGCCTCATTAAGCCGCATTAACACGGGGCAAACCCTTCCTCGCTTCCTTCCACTTCGACCTCCTTCCGTCATCTTCCTCCTCTTCTCTCAGCAGTCGCCCCTCGCGCCCTCGTGACTTTCTAATTAAACCGCTCTCGAAGTCTCGGGTTCGATTAAATTTCCGGACGGCGCGATTGGCGAAACAATCGGCGTCGGAAGAGGCGCCTATCTGTCGGTCGCATCTCGATCGAATTCCGATTCTAGGGAATTTTAGGCGGGCTGCGATTTGTCGCAGAATTCAGGGCTCGTACGAAGACCGGATTTTTTTTCTTGTGTGAAACCGGTTGATGAATTGTAATTTTTCCAAAAAGTTGAAGAATTTTCTGAAGAACGGTTAAAATGGCTTTTTTTGTCAATAATCATTGAAAAAAACGTGCTTTTGAACAGTCGCAATTGGAAATTCAAATCCATATCAAAAAAATATTGGTCTAGGAGCTAACCACCCCTAACCGAAAGAACACATAGTTACAAAAAACCGCTTAAAAGCAACGATCTAGTTCAAACTTTTAATGCCCGAAAAAAAAACACCCTTATAATCTTATTTTTCAGCAGCTTCTGCATCTTCACAAACTGCCCTTATTTCATATTTTTATTATTACTGTGAATTTAAAAAACTTAAATTTGCTAGCAACCATGTCTAAAATCATTATTTTTTTATATTTTCTCTAATATTTTACAAAAAACACTTTTAAGACAACTATCGAATTCGCCAAATTTCCACCGAAAGCCAACTTTCCCTAGCCGATATTTCGAAACCGCCAAACCCCGGTCGAAACGTTAGACTTGTTCTGTCGCCGTCGTAAGTTCGCTTTTCTTTTATGGGAGCGGTTGTTCTCTTTTTCGCTTTTCTTCGGGAAAATCTCGCGCGCAGTTTTCCGGCGCGGGCTGAAGTTTCCTTTATTGGTGATTAGCCGCACGTGGCGGTTCGGCCCCCGATTCTTTCCCTTCGTACAAAATTAAACAGACACTCGTTCGTAGTTTCTTCAATTGGTTGCCTTCGGGCTGTAATCTGGAAAACCACCGCCTGTGTTGTAAATTTGTTTTCGGAATAAAACGGGACGTTTTTGTCACTTAATTAATTGCTTCGAAACTTTTGCTCCCTTCGATGTTTCATTTCAATGAATTTATCGTGAAAGAATATCTTTTTATAACTCGATTTACATAATATAATATAACGGTTGAAAAGGTCGAGGGGTACGAGTGATTTCGAGAAAATCGTGATCAAAGTTGAGTATGTATGTATTAGGTGGAGGTCGAGTAATTTGATAATTTTTCTTGGTATACGTTCCGTATTCGTTTATATCCTTTTGCCACCAAATATATAGAAGCGACTCCTGCACATAACTCAATTTCGGAAAAAATATCATTTGTACATCTTTTCAGTCGTCACACGTAACCTAGAAAGATTCTATACGACACATGCAAACATACAAACAGCAGATGCATAGAAAATTAATACAAAAGAACATCACATAAAAGCATAAAACTTTTAATAGACAAATAGCTTTTACTATCTCATTGTGCAACGGAAAAATATACGACTCCAGAGCGCAATCTATTCGCTTTTCATCATCAAATTCCGTACGTCCGAATCGAAATTTCACGTCGGCCAACTGACGCGACCCCGTTTTTACGTCGAGACGTACCGTTTTTGCAACAGCACGGTGTTGTTCACACTCGAAACGGACAAACGGAAATTCCGCAAATTGCTCTTTGTGTGCGCTGCGCCCTCCGTATGCGATTTTTCGTTTAAGGGTGGCTCGATTGACGTTTCGATGATTTCCGCAGCGAAATGTTTCGTTTTGTTAATCGATGGATAGGGGTTTGATGGTATTGTGTCATGTTTTTGTATGAACATGTAAAAGTATTATATCTAATACAAAATATTTGTCTGTAGATTTTGCGCTCTAATTCGATTTGAAGTATTAGTTGGGTTTCTTTTGTAATGTTGTATGATTTTGGAGATGTTTTAGTAAGAGATAAATCTATAGCTAAACAATGTCTCAATTTATTCTGATGATTATAATTTTCAATTGGAACTCAATTATTACATTTTGTAGATATCATTTTTTAAATTTAAAAAATTATCCTTTCAGAAGAATCTACAAAGGTTTGCATTGAAACATAAGGAACTCGAATCTATTATATAGAATGATTTGCAGTTAACATAGTGGGTTTTCTTGGTATTATGGCAGAGAAAGGAAAAGATTTTTCTTTGAATTGTTAATAGATTTTTTTCTTTTTCTACCCTTCACAAACATATCTCTAACCACCGATCAAATAATCAAATATCTTCCACTCAAATCCGATTCAAAACATAAAATCTCTCAACAAACACCTAAAACATTCTAGAATCCCTATCAACATCGCATTGTTTCCAAAAGAATTTTCCGATCAATTTCCACGAACCGGCATCTAAAAATAAACCGTTTCCTCGGAATTTTCGTACTACAACCTCCCACGCACTAGGAAACCTCAAGCACAGTCAGCATTTCCGCACAGAATCGATTCGCAAGAAGAAACAGCCTCCGACGATCGCCATGGTCTGCGGATATTCTCCGATTCGGTGACCCAGTCAGCGTGCGGCGCCACGGGGTCTCGCCGGGGGCGGCGCCGCCTTCGTGGCGCCCCATTGCCGGCGCCCCCCGCGCCTACGCCCCTTGCGAAAGGTTATGGTGGTCGCGTGACGCGGTCGATAGGTGCCGGCGGCGCGCCGTCACCAGTTGCTACACGCCGAAGGGAAAATCGGAAAATGGGTGCGTTGACCCGATCATCCCGGTTGATTCCGGTCGCTTTGTCCTAAATTATTGGTTATGGGCCCAGTTTTGTCTAGCGTTGATGGAAACTTACCGGGTTGGTCTAATAAGCTAATGCGTGTGACTGATGGAATGGTAGATTTCGGTTGGTTATGGGCCCAGTTTTGTCTCATGTTGATGGTGTGTGACTGTAGATGTGTATGTTATTGACCGGATGATTTGATTCTCTTCTCAATGTCATTGATTGCTTCAGAAAATATGTTCTTCGCTATAGTTTTGTTGATAGAACTCTATGTAAACGTAAATATGATGACTTAATAAGCTTGTATTATATTTTAATATAATATACAACGATTATTCCATTATATTTGATAAGGTCTGAATGTCTCGTTTATATATTGTTAATCTTCACATAATGTGTTATATTTGATGTAATGTACAAGATAGTAAACTTCCGTCTCTAATGACACTCGTGACGTTTAAACTTGGATTGTATACGTTTCTATGACAAATAACGTATTACTGCGCATTTTCCCATAGAACTAATTTATCTTTCTATCTTCATGTTACATGAAAATATTTCATTTCTATAAAAAGAACAAACACAACAAAAACATACAAACTCTAAATATTTCAATTTATTAAATTCACTTCTTTTTTTGTTTCAGGTATGCACCGTCGAACATACAATAAAAACACCCCATAAAGCAAACTCAAATTACCATCGAGAAGGTAAAGTTTCGCAAATAATTTAGACAAGTTTAAAATGCAGCAAAACATACGGATATATAAATTAAATATTTAACCGACATAAATCGTCCGTTTCTGTCTCTAATCTAGCACTTTCCTGTGTCGGCTGCGACCTGCATTTCCTAGCTCCGGCTTTTCCGTTGATCGCGTGTCCCGCACAACGGAAGCCGTCCTTCGTTGTATCGCGATCCCGCTGCCGCTGCACCCCTTTAACGACCCCCGTGACATAGTTAAACGTCGTTAAATTCTCGCATAAAACAATTTATATCCGCGCCGACTGTCCTTTGTCGTTAATTGAAAACCGAATTCGAAACGCGCCGAACGAATTGGACGGATCGAATTGATCTCTCTGGGAATTTTTTTTTCGTTTATCTGTGTTGCCGCATTCGTTTGTGTGTTTACATGTCGAATATTTCGTTGAATAAATAACTAAAATAAAATTCGTATCTTTATTTCGCGAAGTGCTCGGGAGTTTTGCCAATTTTCTCTAACCGCAACCATATGGTCATATTTTTCCACACTGTACTTATGGCGGTCGTATTTTTTTTAGCCAAACAAATTTCTTAATTGCTGATGCTGGATTTTTTTCTTGTTTGAAAAATGATTTTTTTTTTCGTTTATATCGAAAACGCATGTCAGAGTTCAATGAATTTGTGTTTCCTAGAAAATTATACGAACTTCTAAATCATCTTGATAGAAACGAAAATGGGGCGAACGCTAGAGCCTTTTCTAACTATAATTTACTGGTACTCTTGCCTTCTCCGAACTTTTCTCAATTATGAATCTGCGAACGACCAATATACTCATGAACGTGAACTTTCTATTTCTTATGTTTATAAACATTTTTTTTTCTTCGTATATACTCAATCGAACATATTTTTTTCATATTCTAGGAATAAATTTATAAAAACTTTCACCGCGATGATCTTGAAATTTATATACAAAAAGCAACAAATTGAAACAAATGTGCTTATTCTCTCCCGTAGACAACATTTAATATCCCAAGGGTGCACTGATCAAATGTTTGTTCAAAACTTGAGCTTTATATTTTGTGAAATATTCAAAACATTCCCGAAAATTTCACTCTCGATTCTGCGAAAATTTATTATTAATTAATTTACCAAAACGAAAAATGTCCTCGCGAAAATTCGCACGCATAAATAAAGCGTAGTAAATCGGAAAGAGAACAGAGAAACTAATATAAAGAGCAATTTTCCTTTTATTGCCCCGGCACAAATGAGGGATCTCTCTCTTGGACACCCTGTACTTTTTTCGTATTAGTCGCACATACACACGTATCAATAGTTGGACGAAATTAAGCCAGGGCCGGCGCCCGGAAGACGCCTCCGCAATAAGAGCTCGTAAAAAGTTTTTCGTCAAGATTACGTTTTATGGGCCGCGTTATAATTTGACGGTAACGTCTTACCGAATAACGTCGCCCGCTTAATACGAAATATAACGTGCCCATTTATTTACAACCCCTTTCGCTTTTTCCCATTTGAATATCCCTTTTATGCTCGTTGCTCTCGCATACATAAAAAAAGCTCACTACGCCTTTTTTATTACGATAAATAACACTCCGCAAGTCGTGTGCGGAGGAAAAATAAACCCTCATCGAAATTTCTTCGACTGCCATAAAAAGAATTCAATTACACTATGTGTATTGTGTTTGTGTACGCGAGAAGGCTTTCCGCGCTACTTTTGATTTCGATGATTTATCGAACTTTCTCTAGAAGGAGGAATGTCGAGTTTTTTGATAGGAAAAAAAAGTATATTAATGAGATAATGAAACACAAAAGTCAATAACCAAACGGTGACGTAAATAACCCACCCACTGTGCGCTTGCGTCACTAGATTCGAACTTTTCTTGCGGGGCTTCGGCGAAGGATTTTTTCACGCACGGTTGTCCCCCGATTTACACAGTAGATAAGTTTCGTTAAATCACCATGCAAATCGAGGCTAACAAATATAAATGTAAAAATGGAAATGTATTTTTATTTCGGTCCCACCCTGGGGGAAAAAAAATAAGTTCATTGAAATCGAAAATCGGATTCTGTTTTTCTTCGTTTCTGTTCGATATTACTTTATCTTTTCTTATTGCAATTGTTCTGTTTTTCTTCGTTCGTTTACAATTTCTTTGTATCCGAGCATTGAATATCGTTGGCTGACCAGATTGATTAAAAAAAAGTACGATTCGATTAAATAAAGTGCTTTGTTTTTTGTGAAAATACAATTTATATTAATCCCAATCCACAACCTAGTTCTTCGTGTGATTTCCTCAACTTACATCGGTCTCAATTTAGACTCAAAAAATCCGAATATTCTTTCGAACCCTTACAACTTCAGCATGTATTCTATTAATGCAACACCACATCCAAAGCGTCAAAATAGCTAGAAAATTCCGCCCGAAATTCGTGATTTTTTCCTCGATTTTTCCATTTCCCATCAACCACCAGCTCTCACAGCCACCATCGGCCATAGTCGCTTTTATTCATCGCAACTTCGGTCCTTTTTCCGCCGGTTTAATACGTCAAATACATTATGCATGTAGGCAGCATTGGCCAACGACACGGCCGGGAGTGCTTACGGAACATGCGAATCCTCTCTCGCGAAAATTCCCTCCTCCTGAAGGAAGCGGAGGCTCGCCAATTCGCCGGATTACACAGGACATCCAACATCTATTTTTCACAACGTTCAAAGCGTATAGAAAGACTGCGGACTCGTCGTATAAATAAAGAGGACTCTCCCCTCGAAAGTCTCTCTCTCTCAAGTTTTAATTATCGTCTTCTCTCGTTGATTCGTTTTAATGATAATTCCGCCTCGAGGGGTGGACGGGCGGAATCGCAACGACCGCTCCCCGAAGTTATATCGGCTATTTTTCTATTTTAATAGAGGTCTTGCGAAAATCGCTCCTTGTGCGTGCACGCGTAGCCTTAAGGCTTTTATCTGCCTCGGCCTTGTACGTGTTGTAAATTCGCGCCGTTTCGATCCTTTTTGCGTTTTAGTGTTCGATAAGTTGCCTTCGAGATATTTATGTTCGAGTGGTGTTCGATCGAATCGACGTCGATTACCGTTCGAATGCGGATTCTCGACGAAATTAGCCGTAGATAATTGTCGATGATATTTCAACACGGTTTTCTCATTTCTAGCTTTTATTTCGATTTTAAATAAAATAGTACGATATGGGATTAAATATATTCAAAAAATCACACGAGTGTCGAATTGTCTTTGTACACGTATGGGTGTATTCAATTTCAAGCAGGAAACATCTCTTATGGACAATGCGTATATGTGGTCTAATATCCTTTACATTGTCTATTCTATGTGCACTTTGCATATTCATTTCTATAATTCAAACAGCCCTCATTTCAATCCGTAACAATACTTCACACGAAGAAAAAAAAACACCTCTATTTCCCAACCTCTAACGAAATCTTTTATTTCATCCGAAATTTACACACGAAAAATACAGCGGACGTAACTTTCCCAGCATTTTTTCCCCAACCATCCTTATTTTCTTATCGTATCGGCGTGAGTTTTCAGAAGGAGCGAGGATACCTCCGCCTATCTAATTCCCATCTCGGTCCGTACCTGTTTATTTCATCTGCCCCGACGTCCACCCCGGGGAGCCATCCTGCTCCGTACTTGACCCTTAACGCGGCCACAGCCTCACTTTTACACCCCCAAACTCACCCCTGCGAAGTTTATTTTTCGACGGTGTACCATTTAACTCTAAACACACCCGGCGACTTCGTCTCGGAGCTTACGAAACTCTCGCTTTATCTCGAGAGTTTGCGCCGAGCCGATTCGCTTATTCTTCTTCTTTCGCGGTTGTTTATTCATATTCGGTATCGGGTCGGTTGTATATTTTTTGCTTATATTTTGATGTAAATTTTATATTATTTTATTCGGAAAATGCATTTTTATATATTTTTTGTCGGATAGCAAACTATAATCGATAATTGAAAGCAAAAATTGCGATCAGCCATAAGCGACTCTACTTCTCTACTGAATCACAGAGTACTTAAAGATGCTTATGTATGATGACATTCTTCTTCATACTATCCCCAATAACACTTTTGTTTTCAAATGTCGATGTAGTCACTTATTGTTGGATATACCCTTACCAGGAACTATCTACGTCTGCAGAAGTAGCTCATCTTATTGTTAGATCGACCTCAAGAAGCACAAATCATTTACTGGTCGAAACCAATTTCGATTTATTCGAAATTTATCTTCAATTGCAGATAAGCTTCATATCAAATATTTTTTCATTTATATTCAGACTTCACCTAAAAATCAGCTATTTCAGAAAAAATGAGGAAAACTTTCGTTTTTTTTTGTCTGAAAACTTTCTCAAGTACCTCATAAGAGAATCCTTAGCAACCACGTGTGTTACAAACGCGAAGAGTGCGTGACACATGAGCATAGCGCAAATTTAATTTGTCGACGCCGATTGTTCACCGTCACGCGAAAATCTGATGTGGAAAATTCTCGGAAAATCCTCCCTCGATCCGATCTCCGAATGTGCGTAGCTAAAGTTGATTATGGACGACCGCGTCATGTGCCGTTACTCTCCCGTCCGTTCTTATCCCAGTGAATTATTACGATAGATAAACCTAAAGAGAGCACGATATTTTCGAGTGTAGCTAAGTTTTCTTCCACTTCAGCGGACACAATCGGATCCGACAATATAGAAAAATTCCGTACGCAGGACGCCGCCTTGTAACGAAACGGCCGCTTAATCCGTTCCATGTTTACGATTTTAATATAATTCGCCGTTAACTCGTGTACGTCGCTCCTTTAAATCGCCGTAATTGCTACATTGAGCCGTTAACGAGACGCGTTTAGCGCCGTTCGCATAGTTGGCTCCGTTGCTTAGATTATTCTCGATAAAATATTGCCGAGTTTACTCGTTCGCCTTACATTGTTATCGTGTACGATGCATTTATATTGTGCGCGTATATATAAATCTTGATGCTTGTTTTGAATTTTAATGCTTGTTTTGATCGCAGTGTATATTTTGATTATGAGGTTATTTGAATCTCTTCATTAATTTCGTTTAAATTTGGCAGTATAGTACCAAAATATTGAAGAAAAACGAAAATGCGGTTCTCAGTAATCTTTCATTTATTGAATATGAATAGTTTGATATATTTGTTAGAGACCCTTAAAAAATTGTATTGTTTATCCTTTTGTCAATGCTTTGAAAAGCTTTATTAAGAATCGAACATTCTATCTTTTGTCACACAACTCGAGTGCCAGTTGATTTTTTTTTTCCTATTGAATTTGAACTCGAGTTGAATAACTAGGGATTGAATGTTCGAGCTTAAAAATGTTTTTCTTAGTGCACTTATGATGTAATTTTACCAATCCAATTTGATTTTCCGGAAAATTTGTTAGTTTTTAATTTTTCTCCTTCATTATTGTTTTATGTCTGCACTTTTAACAACATTCCTGCCGAATTTCAACAAAATCGTTGACTCAAATCTTGAAAGTTTTCCTAGACTTCCTAGAGCAAATCGATAATTTTTCTTCGTCACACAAATATATTTCAAAGCATATAAACTTCCCATACTATCTAATCCTTTCAAAAACGTAAATTTGCGCAACGAGCACACACAGGGAATCGATTCAGCGTAGGAGAGTAGATACCAGGATGGCCGACCTCCGTGGCGAACGGCTTAAGTTGGCCGGGCGGTAAGTTGTCGGGGGCAACAACGGCGATAACATAAAGAAGCGCCGGCTCCGGGGGCTCCCCGGGGACGAGTCCGAGCCGTAAAGCACGAGGGGGGCGCTGCGCCCCCTTGAGCCTCCGCCACACTATATCACGCAGGTAACGCGCTCGCGATAACGCTGATAACCGACTCGCTGGATGACTTGGTGGGCGTATACTAGGAAAGAAGGATTGTCGTATTTTGATGTAGAGTCGTTTTATTTTTAGGAAATTCGTTTAAATTGAAAAAAATCTCAATATCATAGTTTTTTCTCCTGTTGTTCAATAGTCTTTTATTAAGATTCTAAAGAATTAGTAAGTGTCCCTACCAAATAGTAAATCTACCAGAGAGATTTCAATTGTATCTCAATTGATAGAAATAGGCAGTCTAATGATTTTTTTATCATTACATTAATATGTATTACGGGGATGCCATATTTGCCCATCTTCCTTTATGTATTTAACTTTCCAATTCGCGTAAATAATCAAAAAGAACGTAATACAAAAATTTTTATGAACTCCATTTTTATTATTCTCGATTCGGGATGTATAGTGAAATAGAAAGCTTCCTTAGTTCAATTTCGTTGCTCTTTCGCACAACTAGCACGTAGTGTTATTCGTTTTGCTGAACTTTATGTTGCTCGAAATCTTCCTTATACCCGACATTTATGTTCGTTTCAATTAAACGGTTTGGCGTTTATCCTGTCGTCGGGGGTGCGTTTAACCAAAAAATAACCGCTTTTGTGTCGGTTACTGATTAACCTTTATTGACCCGGAAGCCAATTTCTTTAGATTCATGATATTGCTCCTATAGTTCGCCGTAGGCAACCCTAATGCGTCAATATATCTCTTTCTTCCCATTTTCTACTCTCGTTTCGCTCCTTTCTCTTTGGCGTACCGTGTTTATTCTGCACGCTAGAGATTTCTATATATCACCACCGAGACAAATATAATATATATTGGAAGTCGTATGTTAAAATCCCCGCCAGCCGATTTATTATTTGGAAAAAAACACCCGCTTTTTATATAAAGCGACTAAATTTGACGGCTCGCGCGTCATACATTTCGTATTTAAATGTCAAGCGCATGCCTTGACATATAGCTGAAAGCTTCCCAAGTTTCTAAAATATTAATAACGAAGATGCGTACGACATTAGAAATCGTTCAAGCCGCTTATTTAAAACTCGTATAAACATATTTTCGATCTTAACTTCCGCGAATTATGTTTAGAACATTTTTTCAACTTCGTTATTTCAGTGAATCCAAATATTTTCGAAAAATTACAACCCAGATCTGCATCATCTGTATTCAAACTCTATCCTTGTCTGTCTCACGTACTCTATTTATCTCACTAACAATAAGCTTATATTTCACAAGACACCAAAAAAATACCATCTTCTTTCACCTTATGAACCCATTCTAAACATTTTTCTAGTAACATTTGAATTTACTATGATTTTTCTCGTTAAATCTAGCGATACTAACATGACGTCACATTCACGAATGCAAAAACGAATTTCACAGACAAATGGTGCTCGAAAAGTGCAAAATTGTATTACGTGCGATTCGCGAGAGCGAATCACGTGTTTGACTCGCGTCATTATTCATGCACCGACTGCAACAAGGCCCTTGATGGATTCACCTAGCAATAGGCGCACGCGACAAATGCACACTTTCCGATCGATATATTATATCCACCCTCTATCATGACATTGGTGTTAGTCTAAAAATCGAAAAATATTTATTTTCTACTCAAATTTGATAAATTTGAATTTTCTCTATTACTGCTTAGTTAAAGTCGAACTTGAAATATTCAATGTTTTGGAACAAAATAGTTGAACTAGCATCGTTTATATGTAGATATGTATTATAGGTACACGTCACATTTTCCTCATCCAGCTCGTTTTTCATGCAGCCAATTCGGAATTAATCGGGCGTCAACTTTACGCGCTGTCCGAGCCCAGTGTCCCCAGGTGCCCTTACCGAATTATGACTCATTACGTCGCGCTTACCGCGGTGCTTGTCGTGCTTCGTGTCACTGCCCCGTGGAGACCCATTCGGGGACGAGCCTTTCAACTATTCAACTGCCGAATTATGTTATGACGATGGACACGTGACTTCGTGCTCCGTTCTACCACGGCTACCTAACGTCCCGGATTTTACGGGACAATTTTAGCTTCTAACAATGTATCCTGAATTAAAAAAAAAGTTGGAAAACTTGTCTCGAATTCCTCTATTCTGAATTTTAGTTAATTTCATAGAAGTGCTTCGAAAGAGTGATCATTTGGTTACCTATTTTCCGCTCCGCTCTCGCTCGGGATAGGTGACATAAAAAGTTCGATGTTGCATTGTACTGTTACAACGAAAAGTTTTCACGTCGATGCTGTTATGTCGTCGACGAAACGGCATTAATTCTGAAATATAGCATTTTTTTCCTCGCCTTGTGCGTATATTAAATAAAGAGGGCGTGCGCTCTCTGACTTTTTCGACTGTGTGTCGACGAATTGGATTTTCGCCGGGTGCGGGTCGCCTAATGGAAACTTATGGAATTCGTTAGTGCACCACCTGCTTCCCTTTCGGAGGCCGGGGATTTTCGGACTACTTTGGCTCCCCTGCCTTCGGGGTCGAGAAAAGTCGCTCTCTCTATCTCTCTAACCCTCCATAAATTTATTCGCTATTTATTTGTCTCTAGTTCATACGCGAGTTTAAGTTAATTTTTAAAGTTGCAAAGTTGCGTAACGCTCAGTTTTTTATTACGTTACACGGGGAAAATGTTTTTCTTTCTCTATATGCGAACGGATAAATAGTTTATCTAGTCTGGGAGAATTTTTATTCAGAGTACGTTTTTCGAAGTTTGCGCGCCGCTAGAGGGTGTCGGGTGTGCACCTTGAATACACTTTTATCGCTTTTCTTCCCCAACAGATTCCTCCCGCCGGAACTTGTTTATTTAAATAAGTAATGTGTCTTCCTTTCCGTTTTATTCACGGCGCCATATATTTTCCGGTCGCGTTTTATTTCCCCGGAACGAATTTATCTGTTTTCGCAACTGTTCCTGCTCGCGTTTAATTGTTCGTATCCCGGCCGCATATATCGTTACATTTAAAGCGGGACACAGACCGCAGTCGGGCTTTCTTTAAGCCCGCGTTTGTCCGACTAACAGCTGATCTCCGGCCAGCAAAAAGGCTTAGATTTTCACCAGACAGTTATCCAGCTGCGGTTTGTTTGCGCTCTCTCTCTCCGAAATTGTATTGTTTCGAACGAATATACGAATCGCCGGATTAAGCGGACACTTTTCAAAATATTACACATGCAAGATATTCTCTAATTTCACCCACTATTTGGTTGCTGAAATGCGTTCGAATGTAGAAATGTCTGAAAGTTAAATTATAGTTGTCAATATTGATTCGGTATTTTTTGTGAGGAGGGGGAAGTTTGTCATATACAAAGGAGGAGGAATCATTATATGTGAAGCTATCACGAAGAACAGCTTTCCAGGGACATGTGTAATCTTAAGAATTTAAGAGATTTACATATCGATAGGGCGTATTTTCGTTCAAATAATTCTTCAGCAAACTTGCAAAAAGCTCTAAAGTTGGAAAATGAGGATACAAAATCAATATTAGTGTTAGAAAGATCAAAAAAAAATTAGAATGCAAGTTCTTTCTTTTATTTTCATCCAGAAAACTGTACCATAGAATCCATTGCATCCCGGTACTCTCCGCACACATCTCGGGTCATTGCGCAAACCAAGTTAATCCAATATAATAAATCGTGCAAAAGTAGAGAACAGTCTGCATAATTTGTGTCACGCTGCATTTTTGGCTCGGCGATTTTCAGTTGACCTCCCCTGCGATTCGCGGTAATCGTCGCGGTCATCAATCACTGCCTCCGACGTCCATTTGAATATCGCCGTATTTCGAACGGGGTAATCGATTCAGTTTTTCATGCATTTTCCATTGTGCCTCCGACGCGTGTGTCGACGGCGGGAAAAAATATATAAATACAAAAAAAAACGGCGGCAAATTTCCGCAAAGCCTCGCGAAACAATAACTCCGCTGCGGAAAACTCGGCCCGTTTAATTTCTTTGATAAACGAGTCGCGGCGACCGCAAACGGTCGTTCGAGGTGAAACTAAAGGGTCTCTCTACGACGATGTTCGGAATAAACAAAATTAGTTGTTTAGGAGGGAGAGGAGATGTTGGGGAGGTTGAGAGATAGGGTTCCTCTTTGAATGTATTCGAATATTCGTCCAATATTTTTCCTTAGTTTGTTATTCATCGAATTTCATCAAATGCTTGAATATTATTACCGCACATCCACATGACAGGCGTTTTGCTCGCGTTTCCATATTATTATCGAAAATTATGGAAACGCATACAAAATGCTTATCATGTGAACGTGTGGGGTAAGTGCACATTTTTTTAAATAGATTTAAACATAAACAACTGTCATCTTGTGAAATTTTGAAGAATTGAAAAATTAATACGGAAACGTAATGAAATATTTCAGATAAATTCAGAGAAAATATTGAGTTTTTTTTTCAATCTATTTGAAAATATTTTCATGACTCATTTTGTTCGCTCTTTCACGAACTCAAATGAATTCGTTGAAAATGTCAAATGCCTAAATGTTTTTATTACACGTAATCTTGTAATTTGAAAAGAAAATTCTTAAAAAAATATAATTTTCTCATAAAGCATGTTTCAAATCATTTTTCTCGATAAATTTTGTTTTATTTTTACTTTTCATAGAAAAGTAACTGGAGTTAAACTTACTAATATATGTTCCTACATTTTTTTATTCATTTGACTATTTCAAATACATTCGAATAGTCAAACCCGACAAACATTCGGTAGCCCTAGCCGAAGAGATGAGGGATGGCAACCCCCGTCGGGAAAACGACGACCCGCTCCGCCCCCGAAGTTGGCTTCGGCCGTGTTTAATATGCTCGATTGTCGTTTTTTGGGTGTCTTGAGTTTCCACCAACACGCCCTTCGTATATCCGACTGCGTTTTGCGACGGTTTAATTGCGGTGTATTGTCCGACTCGAACGGAAGCTGTTAAGGGTTGAATTAATTTTCACGTGGCGTCCCTTCCGGGACTCGGGGAGTTCAGCTCGAGTCGAGTGTTGCTCTTCCGAGTCGAGATGTTCTTAACTGCATTCTATCACGAATCTTCTAATGTTCAGGTTCTTAATTTTTCTTTGATTCAATAATGATTGTAAAAAATATCGATATATCGATTCGGACACACATTTCTATACCCGATAGACCACATAAAGATCCGATGATATAACAACCGAATCGCAAAAAAAAACTCGTACGGAACAAAAACCAAATCACAGAGCTCTACGGATGAAAGAAAAAACGCCGACAAAAACTATCCATTGTAATTGGAACAATTAGCAGATGAGAGCACTTACGTACGTACTCGGACTTTCGTTCATTATTTCGCTCTCCACATTCGACACCATAATTGCGAGTGCACCACCATCTACACAGAATCCTCGGATTCGATTCGATCCGCAGCTTCTGGCCAAGTCTCGTCGTCCTTTACATGTTTATTTATTTAATCGAACGACTCGCTGCGGACCTCCTTTTCCACCGTTCCGATGAAAGTATAATTAGATGCGAATGCGGAATATACGACCCAATATCGTTACTGTCCCTCGTATCCTTGCGACGTGCTCCAACTGGGAACCGTGCCACACACACACTCCTCACCTCCCCCTATCACGAACGCCTTGTTATTTTTTACTGCCGAACCACCCTGACATTTGTTTTTATCGCCGCCGTCACTTCTTGCGAGAGAAAGGCTGCTCGGCGTATTTTTCGGTCATCTAAAATTCCTGCGAAAATTGTCCGACGCTCCCTCCGCATCTTAATACTCGGGAAACAAGAAAAAAATAAACGTATAAAGCGACGAAATTTCATCGGCTTTTTTTCCGCCTCTTCTTCAGCTCTTTCAGTCGTGTCCGAAATAAAAAGCGCGAATTTATCGCACGCATTACGTATGTATGTGTATGGTTTTTTTTTTTTCGGAATGGAATCAAAGTGTATGTAGGTTTTTCTCGCGTCGTGACTGATTTTTATGTTCGTTCCTCGTGGCTTATCTCTCCAATCGGTTTCACTCGTCCCATTTGGGTTGTTCCAATATTTTCCCGCCGCGGTTCGCTCTCTCTCAATTTACAGTTCAAACATCATTTCCTCACCCCTCATTACACTCACCTGCTCTCAGATTAGGTCGTAAAGCTAGGTGAGGGATCTAAAAATATGATTGGTTCAATAAAATTTTAGATACTCTCTTAAATGAAGCAATTTTTTTTAAATCATTTCGCTTTTAGAGTATCGTGTGTTTATTGTATTTGACGTTTTTTCATTAACTGAAACATCAGATAGCTCCACTAACTCGTCGACTCGAGTATCATTCGAGCACCCATTAGATGGGTATAATGCAGTAAGGGGAAACTGTAATTGTTAGCCTTAGTATATTTTATTTGAGTATAATCTCATGATATAACAAACAATAACGCATAAATCCTATTACATCTTATCATCTTTCTCTCGGATAATTTAACATGCTCAAAAGACATCTCCAAAAACCCTTCAGACACGATCGAAAACTAGCACGTTAAACAACAGCCACAACTCGCCATCGTCTCTTGCACAGTGGCGCAGTCACCTTCCTCAAGGGGATGCAAATCACGAGGGCCCAAACTTAGAACCGAGATTATCAAACACTTTATAATGTAAATAATATTGTCGATATTGTGAATTAAAAAAAAATATTTACCTGCAGTCTCATTTTTTTTTTTCAATAATTTAATATAAAGTTATGAATCGATTGATTAATGACTTTTAAAATTTGATATATTTTCACATCGAGGAAAGCTGAGTCGCTCAAGAATGATCCTCAAGCACTATCTGCATCCCAACCCAAAATTTCAAACCACCTCTCCTGCATCGAACGACACCCCTCCGGGGGATCTCAATCAAACGGGCCGCGTTCGCAGCTTCGTATCCTGATTTGCGAACCGCCCTCGGGAGGCTTTCGGGGATTTGGCGAGGCCGTTCACAATATAGCGACCCGCCAGGCCGACGTCGGTGCGGAAACTTTGGGCATTTGTAAAACTCGCAGAACCGCAGGGTCCCTCTCCGTTGTTCCGCTCTCTTGCCCCGCCATACCCACACTCCCCTTTCTGGGCGCACCCTTAAAGTTAATAATGCCGCATTGATATACGCCTCGGTTATAATTAATCTAACCGAAGCGGGACCGCGTGTCGTTTGGAATTTCATCGCTTGCTCGATATGTGTATGTGTGTGTGTGTGTGTGTGTGTATGTGAAGAGCAAGCGTTTTGATAAATTAATTGTCTTGTCGGTTTTTAGTTCGGGTACGATGTGTTGGATTTTCTGTATATTGGGGTTTGTATGAATATCTATTTTATAATTTTCTAATATTCTATAAAATCTAGTTTCAATCCAGTATTTTGATTTTCACAATATCATTTTTCAGTCTATTGTGATAGCTGGATAGAAACTTGTTTCTGAAAAGTCTTGACATATTCTGATTCATGTAGAGGAAAATCTAATTCTAATAATATTTATGCATCGTAGTAACTATAATAATTATTTAAACGATGCCAAAATTTCCTTTTCATCGTTGTAGTGTACGTTTAATTGTAAGCCAGATATTTTCAATCGTTAGTTGGATAACACTAGTGATGTTTTTCACAATTTATTTGAACATGAACTGTCATTGGCGATAATAATTTTATACTTCACACTGATAAATCTTCCATATGTCTTTTATCAATATTTTTTTCTATTATTTATTCAGACAGTTCATAGAAAATTACAGATTTTCCCAATGAAACCCAGTCATCGAATTTACTTAATTTCAGCAGAACCCCATATTTTCTTACTGAAATAATATTTCTATTTAATTTATTGATTTTAATATGTGTCTGATGATTTTCATTTTTAATTTTCAGGGTCGGTGTAACCGCGAAAAGCCCCCCTGTAAGTACTTCCACCCCCCGCAGCATCTGAAAGATCAGCTGTTGATCAACGGCCGCAACCACTTAGCGCTTAAAAATGCCCTTATGCAACAAATGGGACTGACTGGTCAAATGTTGCCCACACAAATGCCTACTGTTGTAAGTCTTTTTTTTCGTTTGTTTTCAATGCCCTCTAGTTTAACACTCTGATTCTCGTCTGTTTTTTTTATTTTATTCTTCAATTTATTTTCGTTCGATTGTTAAATGATTGATTATGCATATATAATGTTTTTTTTAATCGATCGATAAATCGTTTTAGTTTTTTGACTCCTCAAATATTTCGTGGCATATGATATGTGTGTTATGTTTTGATTTCGAAATTTTCTCAAATATAAAATCACTGTTTATTCGGAATGTTTTTTTTTTTCAAATGGCGTATTTATGTATATCTAAAAATTCAATGCTATTCACAAAATCCATTGTGTTGAATAAATATTTATGAAAATGGTTTATATTAAAATTAGATATGTATAAACATTCGAGGAGTGTTACGGACTAGATCTCACTCTGCATGATGTAAAATTGAATTTTTGGCATACGCATGACTCCTCTTATTTGAATTATTTTTCTATATGATTAATTATTACGTTTTTGACTCACTTCGCTGTGTAACATTTTTATTCGTTTAAAATTTAAGTTTCGCTTTTATGATATTGATTTTTGGTGTTTATCGACAGTTCCTTTTCTGAAAGGAACGTAATCGTTCGTCTGCGAGATTGCTCTATCTCATATGAAAATGAAACTTCTTCATTAATTTTCATAACCGTTTATAATTTATGCCATTCAAAAAGCCTCACAAAATTTTGTTTCTATTGAAGTATACATTTCACTTTTAAAAAGCTTCAAATTTGTCTAAATACATGAAAATTTTCATAATGAACGAAATGAAAGTCTTTTGAAATCAGAGTTTTCTTTGAGTCTTTAAAAAAACATCTAATGGACTTCACACTGGTGAATTTACAAGCAGATTCATTGATATATGTTGTATGAACGCTATAAATCAGAGATTTGGAGCAAACGACTTTTCGAGTTTATTTGCTTCAAATCTGCATCTTGCTTCTAGTAGATTTACTAAGAATCATATTAAATCTATCGAAGCCCGATGTCTAAAGCAGTGTCTCCTGAAGATATTTGCTCCGTATCCCTGACTTATAGCGCTCATATACCACACAGCATACGTCGAAAAATCCGCCTGTGAATCCGCCCGTGAAAACCGAGAGCACACAACTTGGACGACTTCCTCGCGTTGTGCCAAAAAGCGATCGGTCGAAAAAGACGAGCGATCCCGCAGACGAACCGGGCGGGCGGTCGGCCACCCACCCACCCACCCACCGAAAACCCACCCCGTCTCGTGTGTAGTGTCTCGCTTTAGTGTGGTGTTTGTTGTGTTGTGTCGAGGTGGGCGGCGCCGCGGGGCCGCCGCTGCCGGAGCTGGCGCTGCCGCTGCCGCTGGCGCCCCTGCCCACGCTCACGGTAAAGACACTCTTCTAAGACTCCATGCACACCCGGCTAGATGCACCGCCTCCGCCTGTCCCCCCCCCCCTTTGCACTCGCTCATGTCGGTTTCTTTCTCGCGGCTCCACCGTGCCGGCGGCTTGTCGGCGGCATCGCCGGCAAAGAGTGTAGACGTGACTCGTGGCGCATCATACAATATGTCATAGGTCGCTTCTGCGCTTGTCGTCGGAAATGCCGGCGACACGTCGAACGATGAGCGTGCACATGCCGACGGTTGCGTTTTTCATCGGCATTGCCGCCGGCACAGTGTGGGCCGATCTTCGGGACCATATTCCATTAGAAATGCAGTCTCGATGTCAATAAGATCTCGGTCCGTGGATCTGTCCCGTTGGCATCGCAAATTGTGTTTCTAGCGTGATACGGGCCTTGGACACAGTTTTCTCTAGTGTTTTTTTTTCAACCCCACAGAGATGAGAAATCTCGTATACCATCGGCAAGTTTTAGGATAGATTCAAACACAGAACAAATGCTCGATATACGTGAACTTTTTATGTATCAGCACGAGTCGATTCATATTCGATCTGAATTGACTTGAGCTTATACGTTGAGCTCGCATATAGCGAATACTTATTCTGCATTTGAAATTACCCAAAAATTCACCACTGATATACTATATTTCTCGTTTCTGCACGGTTGAAAAAATACGTTACAGGGAACTATGTCTTCACTATGATTTCACCGAGTGATTTGTTGCACGATTCGATTTTCATATCGAATCGACTTACCGTTTGCAAATGTTGATAGTCACTCGGCGAAATCAACCCGTGTAAACATTGCATTAGACAGTAGTCAGTAGGCGCTAGTAGGCATTTATTTATTGTTACGTTAAAAAGTTATTGTTTTGTGTTTCTGTCCTGTTCTTCTGGAAATAAAACAATCTCTTATTAGTTTCTCGCCCAAAATTCATGCCAAGCTTGGGGTTTTTATTTTCACGGGAAAACTCATAATAATATCATTTGTATGCCTTAACATTTTGCGCAAATCAAATTTGTGCAAATTCAAATACTTTTTGATTATGGCTTATTAGAACCTATTTTCCAAATGATTTTGAAAATACTCTCAACATGTCAATTGGACTTCTTTTCAGAAAATATTTTATTTTCAGAAGAACACGGTATTTTAAAACGGATTTCATTTCTTTTTTGAACTTCAAATTGCATGCATTATTTTTTTTTTCTCATCCCATAAATACTTTGGTACCTCTGAATTTCAAAAGTTTTACATCCTTGATTTAAAACGCTTTAAAACTCCTTTACTATAAATTTCTTCATTTGTTTGAGTATATTGCTATGAAATACTATATTGGTCTACAATTCTGTAAATTTTTTGAGCTACATTTTAATTATGAACTTCACTTCTATGATGTTCTTAGATATTTCAAATGAGTCTTTCTTCATTAACAAAAAAAAAATCATAATATTTTTCTGGTGTGAAATACCTATATTGTTGCTTTTTGACATTTTTGTTTCCATTTTATAACTCGCAAAACTTACATTAATGTGAATCAAAATTCAAATTTAATGTAAAAAAAATAATTCAATTATATAAAATTAATAATTCAAAGATAGAGGTTTCTATTTTTTCAAACATTCAAATTTCTAAATAGTCAACAGTCCAAATACACTGCATGATTTTTTTTTAATTGTGTCTATATCTCTAATAGCACTTCAGTATTCTTTCTTTTATTTTTCCCAGGTGTTTAGCAAAAATTCATATTTTTAATACATGTATTACTAATGATTTGTTTGTTTTCGTAGAACATAAATGATGAAATTAATTCTGATTTGTTTTTTTTTTTTAATAACTCGATTGTTTCTATTTCTTAAGCATAAGTACATGTTTTTAGTAATATCATTAATCTTTCACTTTCTTTATGATATAAAAACAGACAAAATCGACATAAACTTCATTTGCTTTGTTTTAAAATGTATTTTTTTCATATGTACAAATAATTTACATATCCATTTACAGTTTTAAACAGCTTAAATATTGCTTCAACTTGATATGTATACTTGTATTATACAATAATTGGCTTTATTTTCCAAAATAATTTCCATTCCGAAAAATGAATTTTTCATACATGCAAATGAACTTTCTCCAGTGCATTAATATTATCATCATTACATATTGCACATCATAATAGTCTTTTTTTCTAAATACATAAATCTATAGTGTAAAAATTGTTCATTTTCATGTATGACCTAAGCTAATGCAACAATTAATAGATTGAACATTCGAACTGCGATATATCTCAAATTAGATCGTAGCTGTGTTTATTAAATGTAATTTATTTAAGTAATATAAATAACCAATATGAATCTGTTTCATTTTCTCTTACATGATGTGTGAAGTTTGTGTTTTTAAATTGAGTTGACTTTTCAAAACAGTGGGGAATGTTGCAGGCATCAAATCCCTATTTGACTGGGGTTCCCGCAGTTGGATCAGGTTACAGTCCATACTTTACAGCGGGGCCCTTGGTGCCAGCCCTCGTCGGGCATGATCCAGGTGCCGTGCCTTCACCGCTAGCTCCGGCGATTCCCCAGCCTGTGCTGCAAACACAAAAGTTGCCTCGTTCCGATCGCCTTGAGGTTAGCAAATGAAATGTTTTTTAATATGCTATTGTTTATACATACATATATATATGAAAATTGATTTTATGTACAAGTACACAGAAACAATTACCCAAATTTCACTTCCTTACTGTTCGTTTTAGTATTCGAAGTATGACAAAATTATTTTTTCAAACCTATCTATTATAAATCCTATGAAAGTATTTAGTGCTCACTCTAAGAAGTGTACCGATATAATTCACTTTGTGAACATTGAAAAAGTAACAGTCACATTTGCCTGAAAATTGCATGTAGAGTTTGATCGATTGAATATTATGATAATATTTCATTATATACACTCGAATGTGTGTTTTATATATTTGTATATGTGAATAAGTAACTTGATTTACCTGGATATAACTTTTGTTTAATGTTGATTAAGAAATTGAAATCTAACAGTAATATTGACTACATATTCCTTTACATACTTGTTATACATAACTTTGTACCCATGTCCATCTTGTGTGTATGCATGTTTGTATAAATTTTCGTGTGAGTGCTTTTGTATGCCTGTAATTTTAAAATTGCTTATATATATATACATACATATTCCTACCTTGACAATGTTACCCTTATAAATTTTTTCACACTATGTATACATATATATTTTATAAGAAAATCTTTATTGGACTTCACTTAAAATTAGCTGTCTCAGACTCACTTCATCTAATCTTTTAGCAACAATATTGTAGATGAAACTAGTTTAGTACTTAAATATATTCATCCATACATATGAATATACACAAATAAATGTATGCATGCGTACATATGATAATATGAATACGCATGCACACATTACACGTTTGTGTATGCTTTATGTATGTATGTTTGTATGCTGAATGTATGTGTGATAACAATGGTGCCGGATTATCTTTAGAGAAAAGAAATTAGTGTTGTAAAATTATTTCCCTGCCTATTTTGCATTGCTATCTTCATGGCATAGAAACTAAGAGATCATATGTTGCAAAGATCATTTTTGTATTAACTTAGTACAAAATTATTAGAAAAAGTTGCACTATTACACCGGTTACTAGAAACGGTGACATGTATGGAAGAATCCACACACATTTGAACATGAATGTTTCATGCTTTTATGTAATTTGATGTGTATTTTGTTTTTCCGTACGTACATACATGATACACTCACCGACAACGGTGTCACCGGAAAACAGATACTTCCACAAGTCTGCATCGAGTACCTTAAGAATGTTACACAAATTTTCAACGGTATGCATGTATGAAAATCGAATGGCAGTGAAAGATATTCGTTGTGAGTTCTGATTGCTGAGCAAAAATTGTTTCGGTGTGCACGGGCGAGGGTATGAATGCTTAGTGGTGACGGAGACTAAACGGTGTGAACGTTGGTCGATGTGGACGGCTGAGGGTGTCAGGCGCTGACGCTGAGTCTGCCGGGGCGGTGTCCGCAGGTGTGCCGCGAGTTCCAGCGCGGCGCGTGCAAGCGGCCTGAGGCGGAGTGCCGGTTCGCGCATCCCGCGCGGGCCGTGGCCCCACACGCGGACGGCTCCGTCACCGTGTGCATGGATGCCGTCAAGGGCCGCTGCGGCCGCGACCCCTGCCGCTATTTCCACCCCCCCCTGCACCTGCAGGCGCACCTTAAGGCGCAGGCGAGAGGCGCGGTACGCCCCCCTCACCTCCCAATGCATATCACATTAGCAGCGCACCTCTTTTCTTTTCGCTTCCCTCTTTTGATTCTATGATGTGTGTGCCTTTTCGTTCTGTTTTCGGCTTCTTCGTGAAGTTTTTTTGTTCACTTCGAGAGAAACTTGCTTACATGAGATCATGCATGTTAGTCACATGAGAAAATTTGCCTTTCGGTGAAAATCATTTGTAATCGTTGAAGATGATTTTTGTTCAAATACAGGTTTTTTTTTCAAGTTCAATTGTTTTCTGATTCAAACTCAATATTTTCCTATTCAAGTCTAATTGTATTCCTTGAGATATTGCAAAACAATTGATCTTGAAATACAAAAAACTCAAACTTAAATTAGAAAATATTTTAATTGATTTGGAAAATATTGAACTTGAAATGAAAAACCTGTGGCAAATTATTGTGTGTAGGTCTCATGTACGTTGATGTTCTTTCTTTTCTGTTTCCTTATCTTGGATTTTATTTGCGATTCCAGTTCATGTGAAAATTGCTATTTAGCTCGCCTCCCTTTTCCGTAGTCGCTTGATGTTTACCATAGAACCGTGTGATAGTACTATAGTTTCTACTGCGATACATAACCTGATGCAATGATTCTGCTAGCTGTGCCCCTCCTATTAATACCCTATTGTTTTCAACTTTTAGCCTTTTTGTCCTTTGTGTACTCACAAATATTTTTTTTAATACTCAAAGACACAGCCCGCTAATGCTAATCTCTTCTTCGCTGTCTATACTGTCTATATCTTCTGTTCACTCTCGCTACAAGTCCTGCGCTTGTGTAGGAGAATCTGGTCTATTTTTTTCAAGAACGTCTCCTGTGAAACGGCACTGCTGATGTGTTTACTATAAATGCAAGTCAATGCTCGCCTTGCACATCTTCCCTATTGTAAATACACCTGAGCTTACTGTCCCGACAATTGAATCTGTCCAATTGTGATGTATAAATCAAATTGTGAAATGGCAACTATAAATTTGTGCATCATGAGCGACATAAGATTTGAAATGAAAGAAAGAAAATTTTGTGACCGCAAATTCAAAAATCTCTTTCATACATATTATATAACTGATTTTCAATTATGAAACATTTTTACTCAAAACATTCTCATGTATTCATCTCTTCATGTGTTTTTTAAGGAAACAGTATCGCTATAGTTATTGTATTCGAAATAGTTCATTGCATCATGGTTATCATATGCAGATTGTATTTACAGATGCATATGAAAATGTGATATGAATACAAAATGACCATTTGCATTTTTGCTGTTAATTCACATTACATTTTCATTACTTTCGCTATGTTTGTATGTCAAGTGAGCGTGTTTGTGTTTTGTATGCAGTGTGTTAGGTACATATATTATTTTTTAATATATTTTAATATAATACTAATTATATAGCCATTTTTTGTTTTGTTTCAATCACTTTTATACATTTTAAGCACTAAATTGTTAAGTCAAAACAGTTAATATAATCTTTTTTTCCTATATGTATGATTTTTAATCAATAAAGACTTTTTTACTATTGTAACATACTTTTTAAAACATAATATTTTGAAATTTTTCGGGATTATGTATTTTTAAAATTTTCATCAAAAACGGTTATTACAACATTTTTTCCATTTTCAAAAACAAGAGTCATCAAACAATTTTATATAACTAACATTGTCTACAGGAAGATGGTTGATGCGCCGAGGACGCTGTGATATCTTATTTTATTTTGTTTAAAAACAAAAAAACGCCTATTTCGTTTTTATTTTTCTCTTATTTTAACGAGGCTTTGTATCACGCTTTATTATTATTATATCAGTATTGTTATTATTGCGAGTGGGCGGAAAAAACTCTCGCTCTGCACCACTTAACGCTTATTTATTTACTAGTTACATCTGTATATACTTATGATGATCTAATATAATCTGTGTCCCCTCCCGTGTGGTGCTTGCTTGGCTGTAGGGCGCGGGAGGCGGAGCGGCGGGCGTCCAGGCGACCGCGGTGGCCGAGCAGAGCAAGAAACGTCCCGCCGAGAGCGACCTGCTACTGGTACCGCTGCAAGCTTTGCATGTCCATTCCGCCCCCTGTAGAATGCCTCTCTCTCCTGAACTCCTCGCCCCTTGTTAGCATGTTGTGACGCGATAAACTCTTTCTTTACATATATTATTATACATATATATATGAACACCTTTGCACATGTCTCTCAGCTTAACCATTCTTGCTATTTCACAATCTTATTTTATCTTTATACAGGTTTTTAACTTCAAATCCTATATTCTGCACTTCAAGTTCAATATTTTCAATTTCAAAAATTTTATCGAACCATGTTGAAATAAGTCAGGTTCGTGTATAAATCGTATTGATATAAATTTCAAAATATAAATTTAAAGCCAAAAATATAAAACTTGAAATGCTAAATATTCAACTTGAAGTGAAAAATATTGAACTCGAAGTAGAACACCTGTATAAATTTTGTATTTTGCGACTTATTTATTTTCTTTTCTATTATTTTTGGCATAAAAAGAAGTTTCTTTATTTTCAAACAACTGCTTATGATAGAATCTAGCTTTTGCATGCCTGACATTGTCAGCGATGCTTATTTATTTTCCGAATTAGCGTGTCTCGGCGCTCAACTGGCTCTAAAGGATGGTGAAATAAGCATTATTTACTTCACCTATCGTGTCACACTAACGACAGATGAATATAGGGATTCGCAGATTTACAATTTTATTACTACATGAACTTTCGCAACATTCTAGCAATCTCCGATACTACAAATCCCCAATATTCCGATTTTCTATCAACATTTTTCTATCCATCTACACTAATCCTTCACTCCTCTTTACATTCTATATAAATTTATTCTCAAGGGTGCAATTACTAAATTTTCAATAACATTTACTTGTTAATATACATTTTAAATATTGGAATATATGCATATTATATAAATGTGATATTTTTTTTAACTTGGTTTTTATAATTTTAACTGACATTTAATATGCACACAAGTTTTTTTTTCACTTTTGTTCTAATCGTTATTTAAAATTTCACAGTATTCCCGACTTGAAAAATAATTTTGCCGCTCTCCTTTGAGTTTTCACAATATGATAATATTTCAGTACTACTTTCTACTTTCTAATCTTTATTCTATTTCTCTATTTATTTTTTAAATGTTATTTTCACAATTGTTAGATATATTTATTCAAATTGAAAGTGAAAATTAAATTAAATCGACATAATTATTTTGAAGTTCGGAACACTGTTTATATCAGTTATTTTCCAAATATAATTAATAGTAATGCACTCTCATATATCCTCACCTAGTAGATTTTGAAGTTATTATTTGCATGAGATGCTTTTGTCAGTTAGATTCATGGTACTTTTCAAATATATTGTCGGAATTACTTCTATCATATATGGGTGGTAATTGTTTATCACATTTCATGTTTATTTTGATTTTTTTATAAGCATAATATTTTTATATTCAATGATATATTTCTGACTGCCAAAACCATCTTGTAATTACATTCAATTCATAAATTTTATTTTTCAAATGTTCAAAGTGTACAAACTATAGCGAATTCAACCTTTATTCCAGATGGACATGAAGACTGTTGGATCATTCTACTATGAGAATTTTGTAAGTCTATTTATTTAAACGAATATATTTTCAGTGTATATTTAATCTTTCAGTGCTAATTTATGCTATTGTGGTAATGAAGAAAAAAAACATAATTTTTTCATCATGTTTCAGGCGTTCCCTGGAGGAATGGTTCCTTTTAAGCGGGCTGCAGCAGATAAGTCAGGCGTTCCCGTTTACCAACCTGCCACAACTTACCAGCAACTGATGCAGTTACAGCAGCCGTTCGTGCCCGTGTCATGTGAGTACCCTGCCCCTGCGCCCCCCGCTGCCGTCTCGCCACGCCCGCCCGTGCCGCCCTCTGTCACTTCCTCGACCACTCCGCCAGCTCCTTCTCCATCTCCAGAAACCGTTTCGGTCACAAAAGAAGTACCTCAGCCTAATTTTAATGCCAAACTGGTCACACAAATCCCTTCTGCTGCGGCAGTCACGCCACTCACTGCGCTCACCTACACTGGTGTAGCATTAAATAAGCAGTCTCTCGCAGCATCTCGTGCTGCATTGTCTGTATCTAGCTCTGTCCCGACTCTCACGCCTTCAATCACTCCCGCTCCCTCAACACCACTGATATATCGTCCGCCACCATCTCTTCTGCCTACTTATCCTCCTTTGTTGAGAGCTCAGTTGCAATCCCAGCAGTTCCAATTGCCTTCTCAGTTGCAAGCTCAACAGTTGCAAAATCATCTAGCCAATCAACTCCATCTCAGTGGCCAGTTACCGTCACAGCTTTCTAATCAGATCAACAATCAATTGAATGGACAACTCTCATCCCAAGTAAACTCACAATTGCAATCTCATCTTTCCGCTCCATTGAGTAACCAACTTACAGGGCAATTGGGTGGTCAACTTCCAATACATTGGAGCACATCACCCACCTTACCAATGTTACCTTCATCGTTAATGTCGTCCGTGCCTGGTATTTATCAACCTCTAATTTACCAAATTCCTCCAGCTTCTGTCTCCACATCAACACCTTCAGTTGCATTCAATCCTTACAAAAAGATGAAAACCACGTAAAATTTGTACCATCATACTTTATTATTATTATAAGTTTTTGACTTTATTTTATTGTACAACCATTGATTCATCAATGTGCACAAATTTTATGTATATGCAATATATCTCTAAGGTGTATAACACCAATTTTAATGATTGAGGGCTGGCACGGGCTTGGCCCGAGGCCTCAAAGCCTGGTTGGATAATTTTTCTAGTCAAAATTAACATAATTCGGAGCGGTGGCAAGGTGCAAGTCAGGTGCATTTGTCGGTGGCATTTGTGTGGCTGGACTCTCCTGCCTTTCCTCTGTGTTGACATTCTCAATTCATTATTTTTATTTATATACATATATTGACTAATAGAGTGTATAACCAAAATACCTCTGATCTATAATTTAATTATCAATCAAGTGATTTATAAATGTTTTATTTTATTTTTTTATAGTACCACTACTTGTTTAATGAAAATGTTTCTGTATTATTATTCATATATAAAGTTGTGCTTTGTTCCCGATTAGAATTTCTAATGATACATTGAAAAGAAACACACATTTTGTAAAAAGATTTTTCTCTGCATATTTGGCACAACTCCACATATATAGATTATCTCTTCACAGCATGCTCGCCTCTCAAAGAGGTTCGATTTTTTCAATGATTGAAACACATCTCCAAAAATTGTTTGTTATTGAATATGTTTGTCACTTATGACAAATTGTTATAATTTACCTTTTTTATTATGAATATACAAGTTATTTTTAAAATATTTCTTTATTTGTGTTGTTTCATATCATCTTATTAGATGTAGTTATATAAATAACATTTGTAAAATTTAATATCTTCAAAGATTTTATATGAAAATATTTTTGTAGTCTTCCTGGTTGAATGTATTCAAAAGGACTATAGATTTACTACACTCAATTGAATTCATCTATTTGTTTTATAATTTAAAAAAATCACCCACATAATTACATAAACATTATCTGTAGTGATGAATATGGATAATTATCATTTTCAATTGTGATAGTGGTAGTTTAGTGTATAATGAATAGCTTAGATAAATGAAAATGTGAAAGCTCAGCTTTCAAATTTTCTTCAGGTGAATCATCTTTACGGCTGTAATTGCAAAAATATTGCTATTTTTTTAATATGAAAGTAACGAGCAACCAAAATGTTTGTAGATGGGAAATTTTATTTAGTTTTAAGTAGGTTTACATGTTGTAACTATGTACAGAGTGGTTGAAGCGAGACACAATGGCAGTAGTGGTATTGTAATTTGATTTTACAGTTTTTGTTTTGTACACATTAGCCAAAAATTGCACAGGATAAATAATATACAATCAACCTTACATCTACTGTCTTTATGTCTCTTTCGCATCACGTCATCTACCAACTCTCTGCGCCTTGCTATTTGTAAACACACATATTTACTATTTACATACTATATACATATATAAATATGGAGTCAGTATTTGTAATAATAACGCTTGAAATGCATGATTATTTGTTTTTATTACCTACTTGGTTACAATCATCTTTGGTATATAATAATAAATTTGGCTTATCAGTCTGGAAGCTGTACTTTCCTCTTGGCATATCACAACTGCTTATTTCTTATCTTTAAGTCACATCGCCTCACACCCAAAGCTTCCTGTAGCCACTCCCAGCCTATTTCCTCATTATTAAGTTTTGAGCTTTTGAATGAAGTCAATATATATTTTAAAACAAACATATATGCACCTTTACACATTATTATTTTTATATATATATATATTATATATCACACCACACAAACATTACTAAAACAGTTTTGTTACTGCGAAAATACCACAATGTTGTTATCTTCAATAAGAAATCAAGATGTTTTTTTTAGCTTTTAATGTGAATTAATGCTGTATGAAAAAAAGAAACAAATAGCATTGTTCAACATAATATCATGAAAAAAATCACAGCAAATATCTATAATATTTTCACAGCAAAAAATCTTTAAATATTCAAATGATAATATAAGAGAAACTTCGATTTAAAAATACATGTCATTTTTCAGCAATATTGAAGATATTAATAATACAGCTTAAAGCAAAAACTCACACAGCACATTAACAATGGGATAACAAGAAGAATCTTATGTTGAAACATGATTCTTAAACTGAAACTAATTTCTATGTCGACATAATGTATATGTAGACTAATCTATTATATGTTCGCCGAATTTACGACGTATACTTTTCAACTTCATCCCTCTATTCCTCACACACATAAAACCTTCATTTGACTGGTTTAACCGTACACTTGTTTAACTTTACAAACTGTTTTTATTGAAGTCTTTGGTTTTGAAATCATATTATATAATATACATATTTATATTTATCGAATAGAGATGAGAATCGCACTCGAACAAGATGTGTCCTCTCATCGGGTGTTCGTTTCGCTTCAGCAATGTGTTTTCTTGTAGTAATTTCAGAGCTTGAATTACCTAGTATGGTAGTGAATGAAATGCAGTTTTTTCCTGTACGTATTATTTGAAGTAAATTGGCAACAGAATGGCCTTAACCTTCCAAAACCCTAAACAAATCAATAATTCTATTTACTAGTAGTAATTTGTTACAGCTTCTTTTTAAATATACTTATACGTATACATCATGTATATGTATATATACATATTTGTGTATGTGTATTTATTGAATATATATCAAACACGTATTTTTGAAGCGTACGCGCATGTAGACTCGTGTGCGTACGCATGCGTCTTATATATATCTTAAATACATTTACACCTATATTTATTTATACATATATATACATTTAAAATTAATTTGGTATGTGGCTCCATTGTTTGTGTCTCAACTACACGAGCTTGACTGACTTGGCACTGCTTGTACGGAGCAACCAGCCGGGTGCGCCCTAACACTACGCCTCCTAATGTAGCATGGAATAGAAAATTTAAGTAATCAACTTGGTGCCCAGGTATTTGTTTTATTTTTATTTTTGTATATGCAAAAACCTCTAACTTCTAATTTTCATGAAAAAAAATACCCAGCTGAAAAGAGAGACGGAATTCATATTTCACTTTTAACTTTCGCTTTTGCAAAATTGAAAAGTGATTTTACAATTTTTTATATGATCATTTTTCAATATATTTTGGAATAGATTTTTTTTATATAAATATTTCCATTTTCCCACAAATATTTCCCAATTCAATTTCTTTATTCTCCATTTCCAATTCAATTTTTTTTTATTTCTAGCTCGATTACTTTTTTGTAACATTGAAACAAAAAATAATTTGACTTGGAATGGAAAATATTATTTTTTTAAATTGGGGAAACCTATATTTGAAACAGTTTTATTTCTGATTTATATCAAAAAACATTCAATTAAATTTCAGGCTTGCTTATTTAGTAACTCCATTTGAAATTCAATGCAATAGATTATCGTTTGAAATCAGAAATATTTTTTTTTGTAATTTTATTTCAGCTGTGCTTACTTTCGATACCTTTTCTTTGAATCATTTCTAAATCCTTGCTTCTCAATCCTTATATTCTTTGTTCAATCGCTTTTTGTTCGTAATGTGTAAACTTTTTTGATGTTGTGTATTTTTCTTGTGAATTCGTAGAATTATATTCCTAAAATCGAATGGATATAATCTATTCTGATATTTATTATGTTTAGTCCAAATTAAAATCATATTAAATTTGCTTATTCGTATTTTTCAGCATGGAATCTTCTTTAACACAGATATACCTTCAATCAAATTATTTCCGTGTACTTTTCACTTACTTTGCTTATATACGTTTAATGTTAAGCACTTGTATGATCATTTGTTATTGTTATTTTAGGCTCATAGGCAAATCGTGTTTTTATGTTATATCATGTAATATGTGTTTACATATATATCAATTATGGTAAATACGTTTTTTTTTCATTTAATTTTTATATGCACGTTTTATTTTTTCTTTGCGAATGCATGATTTTAAGAGAAAAAAAATGCTTTTTGTTTCATGTCTCCCAATTATGATGACAACCTCAAAAATAATAACCCACTTATTAATTTTATACTGATTTTCACAATCCTATCGGTGTTGGTTTCTATCTTTATTTGGATGAATGCATCAACATGTATGTGCGGTGTGTCTGTTGTGTGGAGCTCGTCGCTATATCGCTCTGCATGGCTATAGGCTGCGCCGTACCTCTAAACGCACTTCATGTACTCTACACGGATGAAAGAGGACAGGTATTTTGGATAACAAACCATGAATAACAAGCTTAACGATCCCTAAGAGTGTATTTGTGCATTTGGAAGACTTTTACGCCAGTTTTAGCTTGATCCATGTGTAAGTAGTCGATTTTGTTTATTCGTAATAGATCCCTCTCTTCAATTCTTTCATCCGATACACTCAATCCGTAGTGATAAAATGCTGTAGTTTGATTCCACTCATGAATTTTGGCTGGTTTGGCTAAGCTTTTGATTACTTTATTTACAAAATTAAAACAATTCACCCTCGATGATGTTTTTGTCATTTCAGTATTTGCTTTAGTGCTTCCTCATGAGGCTATTAAATTTTGCACGCTTATTTGTATTCTTGAATATTTTAACCAGATCGCTTTCATTATTACCTTGCTTTATTTTAATTATGTGACTTGTTCCCATAAACAAGAGTTGTTTCTTAAAGTAAAACGAAACAAAATTGTGTTCATATTGTTGTATATAATTCTCTGTATATAAATATATAGATTGATTGAAACAGTTCATTAATATATATTTATATATCTGTGAAAAAAAAACTATTTTTGCAAACCTTTTCAGGATAAATTAAAAAAGAAAATTCAAGTATTCACTATTTCAGCTACTCAATCGACTACCAGCAAACGAATGTCATAATTTATAAGATTATTCAATTTTTGTTTTTTAATCCGTTAAAGGTTTTTTCGGATATTATTTTTTTCTTATACTACCTAAATATAATAGATAATCACAAAATACCAATCAAACGAATGTTCAAGCTGCGAATTACTGTATTTTTTAAATATTTCAGTTACTGGACACCCTCCCGGTGTGCCAAGATTTTAATCGACAAGGCTGCACCAGACCCACTTGCAAATTTGTTCATGTACGAGAAGGTATGTGTTTATCTTACTTATTTATATCTAATCTAGTCTAATGTGTATAATGAAAGTGCTAATTTGTCAATTGTGTGTGTGTGTGTGTGTGTGCAAGTTGATCATGATACTCTGAAAATACAAACTAATACAAAGGTATTTACTAATACTATAATACAGATTTTTCTCTTCAATTTCAATATTTCAAGAATTGATTTAATCCTTTTTAGAAAAATTTTGCATGCATTTAGCGATTTGTTTCAATTTGTGAAATATTGAACTTGAAATGAAAATCCTACATACCTATGTACGCTTTGAAAATGTACATTATTATTTTTTATGATGTAATTTAATATTTATTACTTAATGAAAAAAATCATTGGAAAGGTATCCTGGTTTGACATGGAAAAAATCTTACAACCTTATAATTAGAGTGACAAAGTCCTAATGCTCCAGGACAAGTCTAGTTTTAAAGTAGTTTAAGACTATAACAGTTGCGAACGATTTATAATGCTTAAAACAAAAGTATAAATTATAAAGTAATACTAATATATGTTTTTTGTGGACTTAGGTTGTGGTCTGGCCGTGGAAGGGGGTAGTGTAGCAGTGTGCCGAGATGCAGCCGGAGGTCGCTGCCACCGGAGTGCTTGTCGCTACTACCACATCCCCGTGCCGCTGCCGCCTGCACCTCCTCTTCCTTGACCTGTTTTTTCTCTTATCACCTCATTTATTGTGATTTATATGTGGTTTTTGATTAGTCATAAAATGACACACTCAAATATTTTATTTGAAATGTTTATTGAAGTATAAATTTTACAAATCGGGACTGTCAGTTGAATAATACAATTAATTAGTACTCAGTCATTGAAAATTAACACGATATTGTTATATGTAACTGTAATCATTTTTGTGATAATGAGTAAATATTAAAAAAAGAAAAAACATACACACTTGACGTTTATTGATCGAAATGGATACAATGCATTTTTATATATGTATCTTTTTTGTTGTGTTTTATTTTGTATACTATTGTAATAAATAATGTGAAATTATTATCTTATTGCCCCTTAAAAAGGAGATTTAAAATATATTTGAATACACATATGAAAGATGCAATGGTTTTGTATCAATAAAGTTATCGTAAAGTACATGATATTATATTCTCTAAAGAATTTAATCTAAGATAGTTTTAGATTTGATATGCAAAGATAACGATTTTGAAAAAATTGAGGCAGGACAATTCACTTTTTTATTACCGGTTTATTTCAATCATCATTCATGTGGAAAATGTAAGAAAAATAGTAAACCTCCTCTTTTAATCTTGACTGCCTCTAATAATCATCTAATTTATCAGGATACATTGTGTGTTTGTGAAATTGGGCCTGACTTGTTTCACTTGTGAAATTCTTATCGGCCGTATTCAGATAGTTTGTAACGTTAAGAAGTCGAATATTTTTTTGTAAGTTATTTTTATTCATAAGAAAAAAAAGTGTGAAAGCATAATTGTAAATATATTGTAACACCGTAGTCGATACGGCTCGTGTTTACATAATAGAATTTTCAGTGTGAACAAACTGATTGTGATATATCAATAAATTTACGACTCGGACAAGAGTTAACAATATATAATTTTTGACTGGTATTTGGATGAATGGCGGTGTGTTATGTGAATGAGTCAATAGCACTTAAACCTCATTTTGTTATTAATTTGTTCGTAATGATACAAAAGATATAAGTTCCTGTAATGACGGCTGAATATCATTATGCGCATTTGCATCATGAGAACGTTAGCGTCATGCTGTTTTGTGATGTACATAATATAATTTAAATATTTTATACACATGTATGTATACATACCTATACATTGATATGTATATATGCATTTGTGTTTATTTATATTATATATTCAGGTTTTTCACTTCGAGTTCAATATTTTCTGATTCAATTTCAATATTATTCATTTCAAGTTTGATTAAAATATTGCAAAAAAAAAAAATCAAATTTGAAATGAAAAATATTGACTTTCAATTGGAAAATATTGAACTCAAAGTAGAAAACCTGTATAAAATACTGTGAGGTGGATTTATATTTTTTTTTACCTTTTTTGCTTCAATCTTCTGTACTGTATTTCATTTTTATTTTTAATAAATAGCTAAAACATAGCCTAGTCTTAATTTAGCACAATAAATTCCCACAAGAAATTGTATAGACTCTAGTGGTCGTTTTCAAAATACTCATTTTTTACAATTTTCCATAAAGTTAGACGACTGTTAAATATTTCTCAATAGTTAACAAAAAAAAAGTAAAAACACTTCTAGTTTTTATTTTATGATTAGTGTTTAAAAAACCTACATTGTAAGACGAGTAAATCACCCAATATTTTCAATTCACAGTTAATGAAAAAAATTAGAATTAACATAGCAATTAAGTAGAGGAGGCGCTCGGAAGAGGGCTGGAGTCGACAGCAGAGGGGAGTTGCTCGCTTTCCGCTTGCAGCTTTTTCGTTCGCTAGTCGCTCGCTTTTCTCGGCCGGTGTCAAAAGTTCACTTATCTTTACGTACCTACTATTTAGCTAGTTAATTGTTTTAACGCAACTTATGTAAAGCATTGTATTTGATAAATTTTAGAAATATTCTTAACACCTTATCCTTAGAATAAGGACGACTCCATAACAAAGGAAAACACCAATAGTTTAGCGGTTTCTATCTATCTAACAGCACTCGACCTCTTTTGACACCCGCATTTACGATAAGTGAAACTTTGTAGACAATACAGATCGGTGCATACTCATTCGATAACTCTTTTCTTTTATATCCTGGCTAATATTATTCGTTTTATTTTATGCATATGCAAGCATTTTCATAGTATCGAAATTCTTTTGCGTCCTGATTCATTATACTGAAGCATAATAAAATAAATATTGATTTGTAGTGTCTGTATTTTCATAGCTTATTTAAATAAATCTAACTATGTGTTTAGCTAGTAGCCATTATTCTACCTATATTATGAAACATTTATAAATTTAATGCATATATCACAGTTCTTAAATGTACTCATATCTCCTAATTAACATTTATATAGTGATCGAGAATTATAACATATTTGATTCTCATTTTGGAATTCTTTTCAAAAATATTGATACGCCATAGTATTTTTAGTTTGCTATAAGTGTAGATTTGAGCTAATCAATACGAGGTGCGGTTAATTCGATCCTGACCGCAAATCGCTTATCTCCACCTCACCGCCCCTGCTGTATTCCTTCGTCACCTCAGATACATCCGGCCAATGCTCCAGAGTTCGGGGCTATGTAATGCTTAGTTGTATGTATTTACTACTTTATTTTTGAAACTACTCCAAATGTGCCCTAAGATTGTAAAGATGACCATAAAATATTCATAGGGAGTAGTTTAAATATTCTTTAGACTTACGAACTATGAGCAAAAGAGAAAACATTCAATCATTTAATCGAAAAAAAATCATTTTCATGATATGTGATCAAATTTTTCACTATTTACATATAATGTTATTTTCATTTGTGATACAGGTTTTCCACTTTGAGCTCAACATTTTCTGTTTCGAATTCAAAGATTTTCCATTAAAATTAAATAATTTTCAACGATTAATATTACCACTTTCATGTTCATTAATTTCCATTTTAAGTTAGATATATCAAAAAATTAAATCAAACCATTTATATTTAAGCTAACAATAAGATAGCAGTACAAAATGGTTTAATTTGATTTTCGAAATATCAAATTTGAAACCAAAATAACTGATTTTAATATGGAATATATTGAACTTGATATGAAATATATTGAGCTTTAAATTGATAATATTGAACTTGAAATGGAAAACCCATATTACACATGTGCACACTTGAACATATACATATTTGTACATACTTTACATTTACTTATTTGTGCATGTATGTATGTACGCACGGCGTGGATGTGAGGATACGTGCGGAAACTAAAAAAATCGCGGCTGGATCTGATGTTTGTGAACTGTGAACTTGTCATCTTTGCACGAACAGATATATGTGTACATGTTTCTTTTTATCGCTAAATTCATGAAAATCCAAAACTGAACTAATCGACCGAAGGTGCAAACAAACTTTGTGAACAAAATTTGACTTGTGAAATTGTTTTTATTTTCGTATAAATATGTACACATTTTGTGTGGAATATGTTTGTGTGTTGTGCCTGGGACGTGCATGTTTTCACTCACGCCTTGAAATTAAATGGCAAAACAGTGTTTACAATTTTATAAAACAATATTATCAAATTTAAATGTTCTATAGCACAATTCATCTTGATAACGTGAATTCATTGTTCTCGGTCTTCCAAAAATAAATTTGGCTATATTTTGATTCCTGGGTTAGTTTCTTTCTGGTAAAAAAGGTGTCCTGAATTTCTGTATTTAACAAGCAACTACATTGAAATTTGTTTTTTCTATATTTGTATTGTATGTTGTATGATTATATGAAAGAAAATTTCAATACATTCTTAAACACACATTTCATTCAAATCATTAAAAATTGCTCATTATTTGTTAATTTTGCGACCTTATTTCAGTTTTAGCTCATCTCGACTTTGAATATAAATATACATATATGGGCACCTACACTCATAACTATTTTTGAAAATGAATCAGATTTAATATTTTGAAAATAAAATGTACATACTCTTTCGTACAATGTGATATTGGTTTGCAAAACGTTCCAGATTGTAAAGTACATAAATAATATATATATTTTTTATCATCTTCAACCATTTTCGCCAAAATAATCATGCGATTTCTTTGTGAAGCCTTAAAATGAGAATAGTGACAATGCACTTTAGATAAATTGTTTTATATAAATAATTGATACAATTGTTAAACGAGTCAAAAATAATAAGTATGTATGCTATCGTATATGAATAAAGTGATTTCTCTTACAATACTTATTTCAAAGTTGTTTTGATTTTATATTTTGTCTTAACAAATTTTCAATGTCTACATCGAATTTTTTTGGATAATAAATTTCTAGCAACTTACAATTAGTGATAATATTTTCTTGTATATCATGAGTCATATGTTTTATTTTCAACAATTTTGTGATACTGTTAATATTTATTCCAAATCAGAAAATTGTCTAAATCATTAGGAATCATTTTTCTAAATTGAAAATGATGTATCATATAAATAATATTGTAAATAAATGAAATTATAAAATGATATCAATATCTTGTTTTTAATGAAAATTAAAGTATTGAAATCAATATTGTCTCACTATCCGAAATATGAAATTCTCAAAATTGACAATTTATCATGATTTTGATGTAAATGAACATCAGCATTATAACATATTTGTAAGGTGAAAATGTGATGGTGATCTAAGGATCAGTTCTGAGTACAGTATAGTTAATAAACAAGTAATTATATCAAATAAATTTGTCTCTCATTTAATACCCATAACTTTGATCTTAAGTTGTGTTAAAAAAATACTTTTACACAAAATTCATTTACATGAAAACAAGAAAACATATTCACCTTTGTGTTCTATTATTTCACAATAATATATTTATATTAATAAGCATAACAAACGGCCACTTATTTCTGTATAAATTCAGTAAGGATGGTCAATTTATTTTAATACAAATGCATTCCGTTTACAACACGAAAAAAGTTATATTAGAATGGAAATTAGTTACATTTTTCCAAATGTGCCTGAAATCAATCTACCAGTCTTGCACAGACTTGAGCTGAATGGACAATTTATTAAATTAACCCTCTAGAGATAAAAAATAAAGTTTTAAGCTAAGTTCTATCACCATATAGTCTTCTGCATCCAGCGAATATGCTAATCCATAAAGCATCTATACTCAATTGTATTGTTTATTATGCAGTTGAGCAAATAAAAGTTTAGCGAGAATGGAAGAAAAAAAATCACTGATCATCTTACATCATACACATGAATAATTCAAAGGATTCAGGGTATAAAAACAAACCGATTAGTAGAATATGCAGATGAAAACTTTTATTTTTTAGTACTCAAATACAATTGAAACATAAAGATTAATTGGTAACGTGCAAATTTTACAATATTAAACAATACAATCAAATGAAAAAAAAACATGTAGGTACATAAAAATATTATATTTACTTCTGATGAAATTTGGCAAAGCACAAGATGCACAAACCTTAATTACATTTTGTCCTTACAACAGATTTACAATTCTCTCCGGCGTGTCGTTTCTTTATATTGCCATCGGTGAGTATCGCTGGATGATCGTGACTATTATATTGCATAGGATTATTTTATCGATCGATCCGGAAGATGTCTTAACTCTTGCCGACTTTGCTGGATTTTTGAATTTTGTTAAATAGGTCCCTAAAATTTATCTTCTGAATTGTAATTTACAATTAGTGATGTTTTTCATAGATATTTTATACGAGAGCAAGGCGTCTCTATGCGATGAATCTTTGACCGAATGAGTCCAAATATGTAATCGTAAAGTACGTTTGGAATAAGCATTATATTTACAATGAGGACGTCGATATGGTTTTTCTCTTGTATCTACACATACGGAGAAGTCAAATGTTATCGTAAATGAGATCTTTTTCTTAGTTGGGAGTCTAGATCGAGGGTATCGTCAGAATTGAAATCGATCGAGTTTCTTTTGTCGGTTTGTATTTCGATTTTAATTCGTTCCACGCTCGCACATTTACGAGAACTCATTATTACTTACCTCGCGAAGAACCTGATGAAATATCGTCGATCTCGTCGCAACAGAACTACCTAACGATACTTTCAGCAAAAGTGTTAAGCTTGCATTTCACTTATTCTTCGTTATCACCTTATTTCACGTTCATGAAACTCATCGATGTGCTCTGATTCCGATTCAATGAAATGAACGATAGGCACCTAAAATATCCATTTCAACAATAAAAGTGTATCGATAATATATCGAAATTGATTTTTTTTAAATTGTAAATAATCATAGAAAAGAGGAAGGAATTGTATGAAAATCGTTTTAACTTTTCAAATAGATAGCTCTGCATAAATTTAGATTCGATACGCGTATATACCTAATTGTAATGATTCAAATCGAAGTCAATCTCGAATCCACCGATTGCGATACCAAAAGAGTGCAAATTCGGAACGATTTCGATCGTTTTGGACGTTCGGGTGCCTTCGGGCCGCCTTTGACAGTTCGGGTCCTACTGTCAGCTGTCGAGGAGTTCCTCGTTCCTCGGCGCAACCATGGACGTGAACAACCGCGACGAGGCGGAGCGGTGTCTCGAGCTGGCCGAGCGGGCGCTGAGGAACTCGCTGCCGCAACAGGCCGAAAAGTACGCGAGGAAGGCTCAGCGGCTGTGGAGCGGAGCCTCGGCGCGGGCCGCCGACCTGATCGCCGCGGCCGCCGCCTCCTCGGCCGACTCCGACTCGAACGCGAACGCGAACGCCAACTCCAACTCGACCGAAGGCGAGGCCCGCAAGCGGAAGACCTCCGGCGCGAGGGCCGAGGACTCGCCCCCGGAGCACACCCAGCAGCAGCTCGACGCCGTCAAGCAGGTCGAGAAATGCAAAGACTACTACGAGGTGCTCGGCGTCTCGAAGGAAGCTCCCGACGGCGACATCAAGAAGGCCTACAAGAAACTGGCGCTCGCGCTGCACCCGGACAAAAACAAGGCGCCCGGAGCCGCGGAGGCGTTCAAGACGGTCGGCAACGCGGCGGCGACGCTCCTCGACGCCGAGAAGAGGAAGATGTACGACGCGTGCGGCCCCGACGACCGCTCGCCCCGCCGGCCGACGCACCACCACCATTACGCGTACGGCCGCGCGTACGAGCCCGACTTCACCGCCGAGGAGTTCTTCAACATGTTCTTCAGCTCGGCGGGAGCTCACGTGTACACGAGGAGAGGACCTCGCTATCAGCGCGAGACCTTCCACCAGACGAGAGAAGCCCAAGGAAACTATGCTAGTGTATTACAGGTTTTATATCGCTCGATACGCCCATATCTTTATAGAAATATCGTTTTTATGTTGCGCGTCTATCGAAATCGTACCCTATCGACTAGTAGAATTTCAATTTGAGCGGTTTTCACTCGATACAATAAAATTTTACTGTTACGGTTTATTTTGAACATGGCAAGAAATTAAGACACTTTATAGTAATAAAACATTCTTCATTTTTGATAATTTAAAATGATTAAAAAATTGTATTTCAATTATTCACCGTTACTTAATATCTATACTGACATACTCCTGCAAAATTTTGACAAAATCGGTTGGGAAAAATTCTTTCGTTCCCCATTTTAATTAAATACGCCACTTTTTCCAAAACGTACACGACTTAAACTTAATTGTGATCGATTTCGATTCGTCTTCGAATCGAATCAATCTAATGAACCCAATTTTACAGATGCTCCCGATCCTCGGCCTGATCTTGCTCTCTATGATGTCGACCTTCTTCATCTCGGACCCGATATATTCGTTGAATCCAAACCACAAATTCTCGGTGATGCGCAAGACCGAACACTACGGAGTCCCATACTACGTGAAGGAAAACTTCCACAACGAATACCAAGGTTCGCTGAGACGCTTGGAGATGTCCGTCGAAGAGGAGTACGTGACGAACTTGAGGATCGCGTGCCAGCGAGAGCGCACGTACCGAGATAACATGGCGTGGAAAGCTCGGAACATCGATAAACAACAGTTCAACAATAACATTAAGATGCCTTCTTGTGATGCGCTCAGTAGCTTGCTTAGATAAATGTACAGTTTGTTTGTTATGTTTGCAAAATTTCTACTTCTATTTTCACTGTCCGCTTGTGTCACATGAGAGTAAATATTTCAGTTGTGATTCAAATTGAAAGATTAGAGCACACACTAGTATACTCCCTATTATGACAGTATTGTAAGTCATATTTATTTTGTTTCTTTAATATTTAATGGTTTCACTTCAATTTAGTTTGGTGTTTGTTCTTCTTCTTCTTTTCTTTCTTCTTCTTTAGCCTATGTCAACCCTAGCTCAAGTGTAGGCCTCCTCCATTTTCTTCCATCCGTGGCGGTCGCTCGCCTTTTGCAGCCAGTCCCGGCCGGCCACCTTGATGATATCGTCCTTCCATCTTTTCATTGGCCAGCCCCTTGGGTGTTTTTTGCCCCATGGCTTCCATTCTTGGATCTCAGGAACCCACGAGTCCCTCTTACGGACCACATACCCTGCCCACCGCCACTTCAGAGATGCAATTCTAAGTACGGCATCTGAGACTAGGCTCTGCTCCCTAAGCCAGGCATTTGTTTTCCTGTCCCTCATTGATACTCCCACGAGCTTTCTTTCAACTTTCCTCTGGGTGACCTGTATTTTTTGTACGATTTCCTTGGTCAGCGTCGAGGTTTCAGCTCCGTACGTTAGAACCGGGAGTATGCACTGGTCGAATAACCTGGCTTTTTGTTCCGGGAACAGCTTCATTTTGAAGGCAAAGGACAGGTTGGCATAGGCCGCCCACATGAGACGGATTCGTCTGTCCACTTCGCTCGCTTGGCTGTTTTTTCCTGCCCCAAATACACGTACCTCTTTACTCTCTATATTCACGTCTCCTAATTTAAATACCGCTGATGACGCTCGCTCGTTTGTCATTACTTTGGTCTTGGCGAGATTCATTTTCAGACCCACACCCAAGGATTTGACATTCAGCTCCTGGATCATCGCCTGGAGTTCTTCAGGATCGTCGCTAAGGAGGACAATGTCGTCGGCGAAACGAAGATTGTTAAGTCTCTCGCCCGACACTTTCAGTCCTCTGTTCTCCCACGACAGCCGTTTAAAGACCTCCTCGAGCACTAGTGTGAATAGCTTGGGGGAGAGCGTATCGCCCTGTCTCACCCCTCTCTTCACGATGATATTTGCTGTGGATTCGCTAATCGTCACAGTCATTGCAGCGTTACGAAACTATTAATGGGTTCTGCATATATAAAGTGATTTTATTCTAACAGAATGGGGAATTTTCAAAATGTCGTTTTATAGAAAATATATCCAAAAGTGCATATGTCACAAATACACAGACACAGAGATGGGAATGAAAATTTTCGATGAAGCGAATTTCCCATCCCGAGTAAAATCATGTTATGTATGCAAAGGTTTAAATTGACTAAAGTTTTTTTTTTTTTTTCAACTTTCGACTTATGCTACTATCATAATTGTGGGCACAAATATTGGGTCCTGATCTTTTGTTTTGACTGATAAAATATGTCATTTGTTATTCATTAATTCTATTTTATTTGTTATTTTTCAATTTTTTACAAATATCCCTCACGTAAGAGATAAATATTTGACTTGATATTATATTTTATGAAATATTAGGTAAAATTTCAATGATTTCACTTCAAATGCACATTTCACATGTATTTGCTTAAAATCTGTCAGATTTTTATAAATCATCCATGCGTTACATTTGTGGTATGAGTATTAATGTTTTATTCGATTTTTAGTGGTCTCGTTTGTTTATTTATTTTTATTTTGTCTTAAAAATGTAAATATAATAGTTATACATCTATTTATATGAATGGTATGTTCAATACCTTTGTATTGAATTCTCTGTTTGTACCCTGTACCATTATTTGATAAATTATATTTGAAAACTTATGTATTATGAATATAACTTAATCAATAATTATATTATGATAGTTAAAGAGAACATTAACTAATTATACAAATCATCTGTCCTACGAAATGGTCCATTAATACGAATGTTCGGGTAAAACTCTCCATCCCTAAAATTATCTGCGGTTCCTTTATTTGTATATTATTCAAAATATGTGAACTGCTTATCGATTGCGTTTATTCCATGGGAAAACATGTTTTTAAATACCTGTAATGTTGAAAATTTTCATTAAACTATGATCAAATTTTATTATTTATAATTAACATTAAAGGGACCAGTAAACCCAATAAATCTGGTGAAATTGTATTTTTTTCCAGGGTTTTGTGTACATACATATTTGTTCTAAGTATTTGTATTATTATATTTTCAGATGTTGTCAACGAATCGCTTAAATCAATATTCATTTGAATATGATATTTTCCCGATGAAATTTAACATACCTATGTGTATATCGAATAGTAATTTCATACGTATATTTGCATTTTCATAGATTTTTTAACATAATGGCTGTAATTATTTATTTTTTAACATAATTTGCTTATATATCTAGTCGATAAAGAGCATCTATCTATATTAAATTTGGGTTTTTCACATATGCTTCATTTAGATTAAGTTCACTTTTCCAAAAGAATTTTCTCCTCGTTTTTAATCTAACGAGACAATTGTTTGTTTTATAGTATTGACACATATTCTTCTCCAGTGGTTTGTGCTTAGTGTATTATAATAAAAAAATATATAGTAAAAATTTTACTAGTACCAATTTAAAACTGAAAACGTTGGTTATAAGGAAAATTATTTAGTTTGTTTTTACTTGAAAATACATGTATAACAGTAAAATTCATAATAACCTCGCTATTTCTGCTAATTTCCTTATGAATTATTAACAGATGTTGAAAATTCCTAAATTAAATCCAAATTTCAAACCTATACCATTATGTATGTATTGTACTGGGATCTGGTAAAATGTTTCTGAAGTTATGTTGTTATTGTATGAATATAATGTATATAAAAAAATAATAAAAACACAAACAGTATATAATATCATTTAATTATATGAATTATAATATTATTTATACACACATATATTACAGTAAATACTTTTCACTGATTCTTTGACTTCGTTAAATATTATTCACAATGGATATCTTCAAGTTATGCTCATGCCATGTGAAAACTTGTAAAGGAGGTTTCGGCTGAAATTCTTCAGACTCACTATCATCACTGTCATCATTTAACAACGGTTCTAATTCATCAGCCATTGTTCGCGCTAAGCTATCATCGATCAAAATCTGAAATTTTAACAAGACATCTAAAATATTAAGACTCAAAATCAATAAAACTACCAGGGCTGGCAAACTTGTTTTTTTTTTAAACCCATAGTTTTGGCTATCGAGTAGAAATGGGTATATTGAGTTTTAAAAATAAAACGCAATTTCAGTTCTACAAAAAAGTGGGTTTTTCCACCCCCAAAAACTACTAATACTAACCTGAAGCCATCCATTATTGACAACAATTGGTTTCTCTGAAGAAACTAATGCACCACTTACAGAAGTGGCTACAAATGTTATCGCTTGCAATTCATTGACCGCGGTCCATGTAAAATGTCGTCCGTGTAAAACTCTACATCTGTAAATTTTCGAATAAAGTAAAATCTAGAACTTCATTATGAAAATATGAGTTAAATATTTCACCTTAACGCTAGCGGCAGTAAAGAACCGGCTTCCTTATCGAATATCAAATGCACTCCCGGAAGAGGAGTACAATTGTTCACCCAAACATTGGTAATACATTTGTTACAACTGTTTAATTGTTCAGATGTGTTATTTTTACTATTTTTCACGCAGTCACAATTCTCTACAGCCTCAGTTGATTCAGATTTCTTCTCAATTGGAGATTCTTTATCACAATTTTTATCCTTATTTACATTATTTTCAGTGCATGATTTCAAATTTGAAATGGTTTTATCATATTTCATATTTTTTGAGATTTCTTCCTCTTTTATGTTGTCTGGTGAACTTAAAATATCTTCGATAAGTGCGGCTCCCATTTTAGACATTTCAAAACTGTCCGTTGACATGTTAGTAACTTTTCGCGTGTCCGAGCTCTCTTCTAAATAGTTTTTTTGTAAAAGTGGAAAATTCCTAGAAGAGCTACAATTCAATAAAACTTTTATACTATCAGTGGACATTTTACAATCAACGGAATTATCATTTTTTTCATTGATGGCATTTTCATGTGTATTCAACAATTTATCATCATGATTCATTTGTTCTTTACATTGCAAATTTATTTCAGACAACCCCTTTTGTAATACGGACTTAATTTGTTCCTTTATATTAGACGGTATTTCAGCTGAGCGTCTTTGTTTATCAGAAGTATTTATTTCCAATTCACTCGGCTCCCAATATTCCCATCTACAGCTAGCTGCTACTCCACTCAGATCTGAAGGTGAGTGATTTGTTTCGGGTAATGATACCGACTGGATTCGATTAGCATTAGTAACAAACCATGGTCCACCACAACTTTGTATAAAATAAATATACAAATATGAGTATATAAACATAAGTATATTGATGTAAATTCTTCAAAACAAATTCAAATACTACCTTAAATCTGCCGCTAATGCATCCAAAACAAATTGACCTCCACGTTTTTGTGATGCTTTCAGCTCACGATCAGTTACACCGACAATCTGAAACATTAATAATACTTATTTTATATCATCAATCAGTACAGAATTAATTTTATATAGAAAACATGTAAATACCTGAACAAATTCAACTTTTCCTAAAGGAGTGTCCACTATTCCTAATTGGGGATCTTGTGAAACTAACATATGACGGATTTTCGACTTTCTTTTCTTAATTCCACTTATCGGATTCTGAGTCAATAAATTAGAAGCATCTGTGCAATAGGACATTGTTGCTTGATTCATATCATCAGATCCATCTAAAGCACTATGCCACGAAATATGATCCCCAACACACAAACGATTTCCTGTTAAATATAAAAATTGTACAATACTTTGCAAAATTAAAATTTAGAATATGAGAAAATATAGAACCTGTTCTGAAAACATAAGTTGCAAGTCTTTGTAAGAGTGCAGCTGGCCAAGTAGGTGGATTTCCTGGTTCACCAATCATTCGAAAACTCAATTCCAGTCCCAATCCTAATAGTTGCCAATATATTATTTATTTATCACTAATATATACTTTCTTAGTTATACAAGTTTTTGATATTTTTAGAATAATATTGAATAATATTCTCACCTGATATTTTATCAGCAACAGGAACTGGAGGAATCGGATGTACACGACCATCTCCATGGAGATCGGATAATCCAAAGCTGAAAAATAAAAACATCTATACTTAATACACCTTAAAAATCACAAAAATAAAATTACAAGCAATTAATTCACAGATAAACCAATGTTAGTATGTAAATGAGTAGAAAATTGAGTTGGATGAAGTTTTCTAATTCATTTATTCTTCATTTTGAAAAGGTTCAGACTTATGTATTTCAATTTTTGGTAGTGCGGCTCAAAACTGTATTTACTTTCATCGTTTTTAAAAGTTTAATGAGAAATCATCACTTGTACAATTTCACCATAGTGGATGCAAAATATAATAGATTTACCTAACATAATGCCAATGCGGTGGAACATTCATATCCGTATGACCTGGATTCCAATACATACTGACATAATCCAACGGATCAGGACCACCCAACCTGTGATTCAATAAAAAAAATCTATATTTAACAATTAACTGGAAAGTCTCTCAAGTGTCTCACATACAAACATTAATATGTGGACATATTGAAAGCTCAATAGTTTCAAAATGCATTGATATTCACTTTTAGACAATCAATAAAATCCTCAGCTAATATTGAAATGGTATATTAACAGTATTATCAATTTTGTTTACGAAATTATCTTACTGAATGTTAATATTTACCAATATTTTAATCTCGCCGTAACTTGTAATGGGTTAGGCTGATCTGGATATATCCGAGTACATGCTGCAAATAAGGCTTGAAGTCCTAATACAGATCCTAAAATTAAATAAAATTATTCACTCTAGAGGTGAAAATAATATTCAAGTGAAATTGCACAAATACGACCATTCTCTGTTTGGCTGATAAAACTAAAACGATTCGATAAAACCAAATAAGAAAAAGCAAATATATAAAAAAAAAAATCCTAAAATAATCTAATTTTCAGTTGATTTGTACCATTCTATTTGCTGAATCATGATACTTGTGCAATTTAATCTATATTTTGATCAAAGTAGTAAACAATAAAGTCTTAGGCAAACACTCAAAAAACTTTAGCTAGGTTAGGCTAAGTTAAGTTTTAAATTAGTCCACATTAGATTAAATTTAAGGTTAAATTAGATGATTATTACCTTGAATGTTCGGATTTATTTGCCCGCGTGCATTGAAATCATCGATTTGACTTTGATTGAAATGCTGATTTGCATACCAAGGTAAATAATTGGAATAAGAAGCGTTCATATTCCACTGTCCGTCGCTATTGATATTTTGGTTAGGATCGTTCATGATTAGATGATTTCAAGACTGTAATTAAAATTAGTCAAAAAACATGTATGAAATCAAACAAAGTGTTGATTAAATCAGAATAGGTATAAACTTACTCGAGATCGAACTAAATACAAGATATTTCGTTTCCAATCGATAAATTAATGATTTTTGGAATAATTAGTAACAAAACACATTGAGTACTAAGTTTACAAAAGTTTTCCGGATTCGAGCCATTAAACTGTTGAACAACTGTCAAACAGACATTTTTGTGTAATAGCACGCTAATGTTCGACCAGAGTTAAATTTCAAAAAAAGTAAAAATGAAACTTTTTCATTTTGTTTTTTTTGGGATAATTTTTACTCTTTATCCAAATACGCATATGCTGATAATTTTTGTGATTTTTTTTTAATATTTTAAACAATATCATTATTCTAAATTTATTTTTTCAATAATTTCATTTCTTTCATATTGAAATGTATACTTACCTGCAATCCTACTTTAAATAAAATTTAATAAATTTTCACTTCTGCAAACGCCGTTATATTTTAATTGTTATTTTATTCATACATATAATCTGACTCACTCATAAAACAATTCAATACTAATCACGTTTCATTTCCACATCAACCAATTATCGATCAACTTATTCACTATTATCTCCACTATTAATGCTACCAATTACAATTTCCATTTCACTAATAGTTGAAAAAACGTGGAAAATTCGAAGAATGCCTCAGGCTAAATACACTTAACTTTGTCCGATAAGAAAAACCAACACCGCGCAATTGTCCATCGATTATCAATTTCATAATTCACCCTAAAATCGACATTAAACATATAGTATTTATATGTATATCAATCAACCCATCGCGAATTCGATAACAGCAGATTCGAGTCACCGGTTCATTAGCTTCGATGCTTATACAATAACAGGCAAGGTGACCCATAGCCCCAGCACATGCAGTTTCTTTTATCTGACCTCGCAACCTTAGTGTCTTTTCTAAACGACTAACGTATCATGCTATTTTTCATTATAGCCCAAGCCGAGAAGCATTGACCAACTTTACGTTGGAGTCGAGTGGGGGTCTTAATCAGAACGAAGCCTGCCGAAAATTCGTACTGTTGTAAAATCACATCGTATAATAGTTTTGGGTTCTATTTTGAAAAATATTTGTAGTAGGTACCTACATATGTATATGAAAAGACATAAATTGATTTATTAAGTCTTATAGGAACGTGTATTTTGAGCGTCTATATGTATAAATTTTAAGTTGTACATATAGAAAATCTACGAGTCTATATGATATTGGTTCATATGTATTATCATAGTATTTTTCTTATTTGACTATCCGTAAAAGTTCGTAAAAAATTTGCTATGAGGATTTTTTTTGTTTAGAAAAGATTTTTCAGTCAGGTTAGGACCTACGATGAATTGGAATAGGGGTTGAGCAAAATTAAAATAACACCGTGTGTAAAATGTAAAGTTGCATTTTTATCAATCCTTACAATTGGATAAATAATTTTTGGATTGAAAATTTTAGTTGAATTTTTCATGCTATAAGTATAGACCATAATATATAAATATTCCTGAAAGAATCATTATTGACTAGAGACACTATTTTGCGCGTCTTTTCATCTTATTATAATCTATTTACCGATAAATAGTACATAGATATTTTACAATTATGTAAGTACTTACATATGTACATAATATATTCAGTTCAATATGAATTTTTCATAGATAGGTTTATAAATAGGCGTTGATTTTTTTTTTCATTTTGCAAACTGCTTGAACGTTGCCTCATTGTACTTTGAACATGTCATTCACTATGCAAATACATATATTATTCTAAACTTTAAAATATATTTTTCTATATAATTTAATTATTATATTATACTATCAATGATTTTCAATAATTATTGTAAGATTTCTCTATATGTTATGATTGACACTTATCGGAAAAGTCAAGTCGTTTTATGTTTGAATATGCCTCATAATTGTGATACAGGCGTTTTCTACAAACGTTATCTAAATTGACGCAATCGAAAAGGTAATAGATATACAATAGACAATTTCAAACACATTAATTCGATTTATCTGACTTTTCGGGACGAAAGGTATATTCCACGAGATAGTTGACCTCTCTCAGGATTCGAAGGTTGATCGACCATCACTAGACTATGACCTACATCCAAATTAAAGAGAGCGGTGAATTGTGATACATTCGAAATATTAAATGTTTTAGTGTGTATATAAAAATTCAAATTGACTATGATAATTCGGAAATACGTTTATATATAGCAGCGAATGATAAATCGTCTTATTATGAAAGATAAGTTTATTATGAAATATATTTTAATCGTTTTGACAAAAAGATTACAATCATGTTCACGAAACGTGCTCAAAAGTCTTAAAAAAATGTATTTTTTGAGATAAATTATGTTGAAATGAAAAAAACTGAATCGATTACGTTTCAGGAACAGTGTCGTAATTTAAGAAAATGTCTTTTTAATTTCATTATAATTTATATGTACCTATTGTTTTTTTTTCCATGAAATATAAAAGAGGTACGGAAACATGTTTCTACAAAAAATAAAAATGCTCAATTCAAGTTATTAATTCTGAACAAAAATAAATCGCAACAATTGATCTCTAGAGCATGATTTTAATATCTCATAAGTATCGATAATGATCTTATGTGTAAATATATTGTATACTATCGATTAATATTAATAATAAAATTGATAACGATTGATTGATCATAATATTTCAATAAAAATAATAAATAAAAACGGTTGAAAATTGACTGCATACATATTTAATTTTTACTTGAAATGTACATATTTTTCATCAACACCAACAACATATATTCAGCATAAAGAATCTTTGAACAAAGTGAGAACATCATTGTATGCTTACTCATTTTTTATTTGCAATGTCTATTTACAAGTTTATGAGAAGTATGCTTATAGTGAACACAATTTTAATTTTGTACGCATAATTATAATTTTAAACTCGAGGACGCAGAAACCCACTTCCATGAATTTCCTTCCTTTATCGTATCGAAGCTAGAAACACATTACACTTACCAGTCGCATTCAAATGATTCAATCAATCGATTTCTCTATGTATTACAATTTAAATCTTAAAATAAATCAAAGAAAGTGCGCCACATCAATATAAAAATATACAATTTTGCAACTAGTCATCGTGATGTGTTCACAACTCGAAATATGCGATTTCCTGTATTTTTATCAGGGCTGTGGAATAGAATTCGGAGTAAGCGTTTAGATTTTTTCTATCGGAAATTGAGTCATAAAAATTTTACAACTTAGGCGTATTTTTGAAAAATAATTTGAAGATTTATATCTTTTTGACTAAACATTTTTCCAGGAACGTAATTCAAGAAAGGTAAATATGCACAATTGTTCTTCACAAAATTTTAGCTTAGTTACCTACTTTGGTATTGTATTGTACTGTAATGTATTCATTTTTCATTTCTGGAAAACAAAACTAGTGGTATTATTTTTGTTACTTGAAACATTCGTAGTATGTTTGTTGAAGGTATACATCATTTTTTTAAATGTGATACATAGATATGTGTGACGAAAAAAATAACAAACCAAGAATATGGAACGATCACCTTTTCAAACGCTGTTTCAGTCAGCTGTACTACAAGTGGTTTTAATAAGAATCATATACGATTCTCATTAAAAGTACTTGCAGGATGGTGTAAAACTGAATTGAAATAGCTCGATAAGTTGATTACTCCAGATTTTTAATCTGTACGTAGTCCTTTTTTAAGATTTTTGATTGATTTTTTTTTTACATTAATTTTTCTTCGATTTCGCAGCCCTGATTTTCACGTCGATCGAAACATATTCAGTTTTTTCATTACGACGACCGTTATTTACCTACCGCGAAAATGAAATTCAAATTTTCACAAAAAATTTGCAAGCAAATACAACCCTTATGTACATAATAAATAAACACTATTATCGCATACAAAATTTAAATTATAGATTACGTCAAAGGGCAGCACTATTCCGAACTAGGCCAAACAACCTAGCGACACTGACATTGAAAGTGACGTTTGACGTTTGACATTCAACACTGTTTCTGTGTAAAAGTTGTGCAAAATCGTATTTTTCGCAATAAAAAGCGAAAATGTAGCGTTATTTCGCATCGGCGAGCGGCAAAACGTTTGCGGTGAGTCGCCTGAGCGGTCAGTGTCGAGATGGAGTCGCAGAGTGCACACGCGTTCGTCGTCCTCGGAGCGTCGGGCGACCTCGCTCGCAAAAAGATCTATCCCACCCTTTGGTGCCTCTGGAAGGAAGGCAGACTTCCTCAAGATACCGTCTTCGTTGGCTTCGCACGCTCCTCTTTGACGATACAATCCTTGCAAGCTTCCTGCAAAGCTTACTGCGCCCCCAAGGATCACCAACTCCAACAGTACGACGACTTCTGGAGTAAGCACTCGTACGTCTCCGGAGCTTACGATTCTTTAGAAAGTTTCCAAAAGTTAGCGGCCAATTTAAATCCAGGCGCTAATTGGTTGTTTTATCTAGCTTTACCGCCTTCTGTGTTCGAAGCGGCTACCGCTAATATTAAAAAAGTATGCTTATCCCCCAAAGGATGGACAAGAGTTATAATAGAGAAACCGTTCGGAAGAGACGCCGAAAGCTCTCAGAGATTGAGCGATCATTTGGCATCTCTTTTCCGCGAAGATCAAATGTATAGGATAGATCATTATCTCGGCAAAGAGATGGTGCAGAATATGCTGACTCTTCGTTTTGGGAACAGAATCTTCAGTCCGTCTTGGAATAGAGAGAGTATCGCTTCGGTTCTTATAACATTCAAGGAACCATTTGGGACGCAAGGTCGCGGAGGATATTTCGATAGTTTCGGAATCATCAGAGACGTGATGCAAAATCATCTTTTACAAATATTATGCATGGTGGCTATGGAGAAGCCGACTTCGGTCGATCCCGACGATGTGCGGGATGAGAAGGTCAAGGTTTTGAGATGCATAAAGCCTATTCAGCTCGATAATGTTGTCGTTGGACAGTATGTGAAAAAACCTGGTGGAGAAGGCGATGCAGGACTCGGTTATTTAGACGATCCAACCGTTCCCGATGATTCAGTCACTCCGACCTATGCGATGGCCGTTTTACAAATCAATAACGAAAGATGGGATGGTGTTCCATTCATTCTGCGATGTGGAAAAGCTTTGAATGAAAGAAAAGCTGAAGTTCGTGTTCAGTATCATGATGTAGCCGGTGATATTTTCAATGGAAATACTAAAAGAAATGAACTCGTGATGCGAGTTCAACCCGGAGAAGCCATCTATTTGAAGATGATGTGTAAATCACCTGGAAGAGCTTTTGATTTAGTGGAAACTGAATTGGATTTAACTTACAGTCACCGATATAAGGAAGTTGCAATGCCCGATGCATATGAACGGCTCATCGAAGACGTTTTCGTCGGCTCACAGATGAATTTTGTCAGAAGTGACGAGCTGAGAGAAGCCTGGCGCATCTTCACTCCTCTTCTGAAGCAACTGGAAGCAGAGAAGATTCAGCCTGTGCCTTACGTTTATGGCACTCGCGGTCCCACACAAGCTGATGAAATGTTGGCGAGTAATAATTTCAAATTCACCGGTTCCTACAAGTGGCATCAGAATCACAAATTGTGATTGTGATCATGTATGCAATAATTTTAAACATAGATATGTATTTTAATTTTAGTTAGATAACTTGATTTCACACTGCAATAATTTTATATTTCTTTAAGCGCTTATAAATTTTATTTTTTGGTGCTAGGCTAGTTTCTTAACTTGTCCAATTTTTAATATTTTCACATGGTTTATGGATTATATGTATTTTTTTTACAAATATTCTAATTTTTCAATAATTTTTAATACTCGCGTACATTATACGAATGTACTGGAACTTTTGTTTCGCTTTATAATTGACTCTTTGTGAATAATTAACACTGTATCTTAAACTACGTATTTTACATTCAACTGCTATAATTAATTATACAGGCAAAGCGATCATACTGTGAAGAAGTTTTATTCACATATAACCTCATAACTATATATGTATACCGATTGCTATAGTATTTCTATATTCAGCATTCCATTTTTATATAGATAATTAGTAATATTCACATACTTCTTATTAATACTTCATGACAACCAATATTGTATTTGTGTAAATTTGATATTTTATAATGTTGCTATTTATTTTATATTTGGACTAAATATTTCTCGTTATTTGTATAATAAAAGTTGAAAAATAAATTGAAATTATTTTTGGCACTGTCTTTTTTTATTTAAACTGTATTTTGAAATTTTAAGGACTCATAGAACTAACTTTGGAGTGATATTGAACAGTTCGATTGTTTCAGTTTAAAGCTATAAAATATGTAGATAAATTTAGTGGCCTAAAATTTCACATATCTAACATATTTAAACACATCTAAAATCTGAACATAATGAGTTAAAAATAAAACACAAGAGAAAAAAATCCCCTAACCTAACCTTATTTTTGGTACATTAAGTTTTGACACATCTATTCAATAAAAAATCGCATATGTACAATTTTACCAATTTTGGTCATGGAAAATTGTAGATAAATAAAATACAAATATACATTCAAAAATAGAATTTGTACATTTATTATAAAAAACTAAATATTCACATAATAATTTGGGTACATACTATAAACGTATAGTTATTCAAAATGGAATTTCAATAAGGCATCGGAAGAATATCATGAGTCGTAGTGAGTCAAGTTTTCGCGCACCTGTCGCAGCACGCTGTGTGTCTTGTGTATTTCTTGGCACATAGCTCTTTGCACTTTCTTCTTGCGATAGTCAATAGCATGTAGTTGACTCAACGTACTTTCAAGGGTTCGTTGTGTACGTTCTAGCTTCTCTCGTAAAATAGCATTTTCCGTTGCCAAATCATGTGCTGCAAAATACATATGATTGTAAATGTGATATTGAAAAATAGATGTAATAATGTATGAAACACTTACCAGGTACATAATCATCGTGCGAAGAAGCTGGCTCATTTATTTCTAAACTTGATAGGCGATCACTATCAATACCTTGATCAGGAGAAGTGGCTCTCTGTGGAGAATCAGTATCGCATATAGCAAATGGTAAATTTTCATTTAAAGAATTATGCCACGACTCCATATGTACAAATCTGGATTGCAATTCGCGATTGATGTTTTCGAGTTCGCTAGTCTTCAATTTTGTTTCAGTGAGTAGTTTTCTCAGTCTTTCAGCTTCAGTGTCACTACGCATTTTCTGTTCTGCTGCTACCGTTCTGTCTAAGGTTGCTTGAGATGCTTGAAGAGCAGCGTTATCCAATTCACGTCTCAGCGCATCATATCTTACACGGCTGACCCAATTAAGCTCAACTTTTTCAGTAATCTCTTTGATTTTCAATTTGGAACTTTCGGTTACCTCATCGATTTCTTTCTGCAAATTTTTACAATGTTGTTCATATTGCTCTTGTTCCTTAGCAAGAGAAGTTTTCAAACTTAATATTTGATTATTTGCATTGTTCAACTGCTCTTGAATTGTATTTTTCTCAATGTTTAACTGTTCCACTATGTCATCATGTTTTGTTTCAATTTTATTCAATATTTCCTCTGTTTCTTCTAATTTTAATGTTAAGCTATTAATTTCAATTTGTTTTAATTTGATAGTATTATTATATTGATTTTTATTAATTACTAAAGTATTTTCTAACTCTTTTATTTTAGCATAAGCTATTTCGAGAGATTTTTCTTTTTCGTCAAATAGCTTTGATACTGCATCACTATGTGGACGTATTTGTCTTCCATTGTATGAGTCTTGTGTTTTACGATAATTATTTGCATCCTCATCACTTGAAATATAGTTCTGAACATTACTCTGTTCCAAATGTCCTCCCATTCGCGCCAAAGATACAATACGATCCGGTTCTGACCAACATTCAGATTCCGAATGATCCAACAGAAAATCTTCACCATGCCATGTTGAATTCAAATTGAGTTTGTTTGCTTTATTTGTCGAAGATTTCGATTTCTTAATTATCAACTTGTTATATTCAAACGGATCACAGTTAACATTCGAATCAGTTTTACTATCGGAATCTCCTTCGATACTTCTGCATATACAACGATCCTTTACAAACCTCAATTGCTTTTTCAAATTATCTATTTCTCGTTCCTGTGATTGAATGAGTATACACATATCTTTATCACTACTTCGAGCAAACAATTTATATTCCAAAGGTTTTGAAGTTTCATCAAATGTTAAATGATGACCAAAATGTTTGGTCAAATCTGCCAGTTTTAGAGATTGCCTTCCAGAATATGAGGTATCAAAGCCAGATTCTTCAAGAATCTGTGTTGTGGACGGATCTAATTTAAGACCAATGGGAAGTTCGATTGATTGTTCCAAGAAGTTTTCAACTTTGCGACGTTTGTCTTCACTAAGTATACACCTGGAAATATAATTTGTCTAAATGATATGCTAATTTAATGAGAACCATAAAAAAAATAAAAAATTTACCTATTTGATAAAAGTGAGTCGAGGAAATGAGCCATTTCTTGTAAACGACTTGTCAATATATACACGAGATTTCTGGAAAAAAAGTTTATTTAGTTTTTGATACATTTTCATATTTGATAATTTGCAAAATGCATACTTTTGTACAGATTCTTTTTCGTCAAATTGTTCATTATTTACTAATTCAGAGTCTTCAGGTTTAGGACAGATTGATTCACGTAAAACATCAATTTTATTTTTTAACTGAGTGTTCATCCAATTCCAATCGGTATCACAATTTTGGGACGAATTGTTGATGTTCGATGTGTCTTTCAGAACATTTTTAGTTTTTAGCAAATTCTCCAATTCAGAGATTTTAATGTCACGTTCACTTATCATATCTTTGTATTTTTTCAATTGTGCCTTATTTTCACTAGAACTATTTTCCTGAATATGCAATCAATATTTGTATTAAACAATAAAAAAAAAAATATCATGATTGAAAAAAAAAGTTACATTAGTTTCATCCATAAAGTTGATATTTTTATCTAATTTGACTGTAAGTTTCTTATTTTCCTTATCCAATTGTTTGATACGTACGAGGCAACCTAAAATAATGAAGACACACAAATAATAAATTCTTTTCTATGATGAACATTTTGTCGTAATCAAAATAAAAAAAATACCTTGGATCATTTGGCAAGCATTTAAGTTTTCCTGTCTCAATTTTTCCAAAGCTTGTTCATGCTGAAAATATCAAAAGAGCATGATTGGTTTTTATTATTTTGGATTAAATGAAAAAAATCATAAGTAAATAAAATTTTATGATCCTACTCACTTCATTATTCTTTTCAATTATTTCAGCATTTCTGAAATGGAAAAAATAAAAAGCTATTAGATCTTGACTGTATTTAAGGAATTATGTATTCTGAATTTGTTTAATTTGTAAATAATATGATGGGATAACAAGAAAATGAAAACATACCCACTATTGTAGACCTGTTTATCTAATTCTGTTTGCTTCAAGCGTTCAGTGAGCTCTCTATAAAATTATAATTAATTATTTTCAAACAGATGTGAAAAAAAAATATTAAAAGAAGAAGGCAGAATTAATTACTCTAATGTTATTTGTTGTTGTGAAATCTCTTTGTCACGTGATGATACTAAACTGCGAAGTGTAGTTGCAGCTTCACGTTCAGCAGTCAATAAGGCTCGCAGTTGACGACATTCACAAACATTGTTCACTTTAGTTGCCTACAATGTAAAAAGTATGTAATACATGACAATATAGCTGCCACACCAGATAAAAATAACAAGTGATTTCATACTTCTTTGATTTGATTATCAGTAGCTGAAATTTTGGGAATATTAAAAGCTGCCATATATAATGCTACACTATCATCTGCACCAATACCCATGCTTCCATTATTCATATCAATAGCTGCACTGTTGTCTGCTAAATTTGTTCTCTCATTCTTAGGTGTAGTGCGTAAATATTGCAATTCTTCCTGTAATTACATCAAAAACATATAAATATACACAATTGTGAATTATTAAACACATGTGAATCAAGATTATAACCTCTAAAGATGATATCTTCAACTGTAATTCGTTTTCTTTTTGAGCTGCAGTTGCTTCCATTAACTCGAGAGCTCGAGCGGCTGCACATAAAAGTTCTTGACGTTCATTGAGTTCTTTTTTTAATCCTTCAAAATTAACCTGTAGAAATAAAAAGGATTATAAAAAAAAGAGCTGATTAAATATTCAAATGATAGCACTGACACATACTTTTAATTCAATATTTTTCTTTAACAAATCTTCTTGGGAATTTGGTGAATTAGACGCATCCAAGCGCTCTTCCAAAAAGTATACTTTGAGTTTGAGATTGAAATTTTCTTTCCTCAAATTTCCCAATTGTTCTTCGTAATCTTTCATAGTTCGAACTTGACTGGGAGACATATTGGACGGAGAGTGACCTTTTACAACACGATATTCACAATAAGAGTTTTCAGAACACAAATATTTGCAAGATCACGAAAAAAGACACTCACATGCCATACTAAAATCAGGATTCAATGTGACTTCTTGTAATTGACTTGGGCTTGTGCTGAAAAAGAGAATGTTTATGTTGATTACCAAAACAAATGCAGCTGAAGATCCAAACAAGTCATAAATTTTCAGGTTCCTGTTTACTTTTCAGTGATTTTTTCAGTATCATTTGAATGTTTTCTTTTTCATATGAAAGAAAATTGAATAAAAAAAAACATAATTCAATCTATGTCACTAGCTATAATACATATAAATATTATAAATAGGGAAGTGTGGAACACTCGATCCTTCTAGGACACTTGATCCCTTCTTTTGTTTTTTGCCTCTAACTAGCATTTGGAAAATAGTATTTAAAAAAAAAATAATGTCATCACACATGGAATTAAATTGGGTTTTCATGGAGGATGCCAATTGAAAATAAAGTACTTAATGCTTTCGATACTTCTGAAATTGGGAGGAGGGATTGACTGTCTCCACTCACGCATACATTTTTTTTTTTCAGGAAAATAAAAAATATAACTATTGAGGAACAAATACATAAGCGAAATATCAACAAAAAGTGACAAGTGATTTTTCACAAAATATGGACAAAAAAGCAAATTTTGAAAATAAATTAAGTAAAGGATAAGAAGTGACACAAAGGTTTATCTACTTAATTTAATGACACAATATTGTCATTTGGCTAGTTAAAACGAAAACCTTTTAAAAAAAATGCCAGTTTTACAATTAGCTACAAGCGCGCTTCAAACACGCGCCGCTTTCCGGAAACGGGAAAACGGCGCGAAATTCAAAACGAACGAAAAGAAAACCGAAACGAACCATCATCATCGCCATCGTCACAAATTGAGGCGCAAATCGGAGACGCACCAGAAATAAAATCCGGTCGAATGTCAACGTGTTGGCCTCGCGTCAAAAGAACGGCCGAGGAGGGACAAAGCGAAAAAATCGAACGACAAAAGTTTCGAGAGCGCATCATCGGGGTGTTCCCCGGAAATAGATCCGGGAGGAAGTCGATGAGTCGTCCTCGGAAGACTCATTTTCTCATCATTGTCGTTTCGCGTGATTGATCATTCTGTTGGCCATTGTTTCGTCGCTCGCTCGTTCGAATTTGCATATCGGTGATATATGACGTCTTTTCGATCTTGATTTATATATATTTTTTTTATTTTGAACGTTTGTTTGGAATATGGAGCGGATGTTGTGCGTTTGAACTGAATTGCGATCGAGCGATGATTTGAGATTGACGCAAATTGGATAATGAATTTTATACGACGGAGATTGTATGTTGAGTGTATCATTCGAGGAAAATAATTTATTTATGTTTAATTCGATGCAAATGTATTTTATTAAATTTAAAATGAACTGATTAATATGGCAAATGATAAACCAGGTCAAAAGATTTCAACTGCATTTACTTACAAGCTAGATATTATTTCCGAACAAGCTTGATATTGTATGATTTCAACTTGAATTCGATGTCTATTTCAAATATCTAATCTAGTATGTGACTGTCGATGTTAAATATGAAAATTACTAATAAAATTAATATTTACACAGAAACGCGTCGATACTCAACTAGCTACAAACTGGCAGGTTATGATCGTGCATCGTTCGAAACGTAAACAAAACCGACTCACAATCGACTCGAACACATATAAAATCCTTATCTCGCAAAGACGACTTCTATAGTCGGGGGGGTCGCGACATTTTATCGAAACGATATCGCTCTTATTCAAACACAAAGGTGAAATCGAAACGAGCGCATATGCGAAATGCAAAAACAATAAACCGAATTCGAATGGATGCCAATTGAATATTTGCCAGACGAGCGAACTTGTAAACACACCAGTTTTACCTACGCATAGTCGCCTGATACCTGAAAGCGCTGAAGTCCGAACCGAGCAGCGTGATGCGGCGCGGGGTGTTCGACAATTTCTTGCCCTTCGGATTGGAAGACATCGTCTCCATCTCCCGCGTGTCGGGGGATGCTGAAGATGAGTCAGAAGGGGAGAGAGAGCGAGGGGCGCATGTCCGACCCGGAGTCGGGGGGCGCAGGCGCGCACGACTATGCACGGTCGAGAATCAACTGACTGCTGCTGGTAAATGGAAGTGGAAATGTGTACAGCTGATGGTGTAGTACGGTCTGTATACAGACACGTCTGGTGCGGGAGACGCTTGGACCCCGAAATAGCGACGACCCGATTAGCGCGAGTGGGGTGCTCATTTTTTTCCTTTCGGTCGGACGATGGAATTTTCATTCGAATTGACAAAATTGTATTTTTTTTTTCAAATTTTTCAGCATCGGTGTGAGGCATCTCTTCGTATTCATCAGCAAAATTTGTCTATATTGTAATGGATTTAATTTAGGTTGGGTTGAGGTAGAGATTTATTTAATTGGATCAGAATTTGTATCAAGTTGGGTTGGGAACTAGGAGAAGTTAGGATAAGACCAGAAAATACCTGAATTGTTTTTATGTAGTGAAAAATAATTGAAAGTAAGTATTCTATGCCAAACGAAACTAGCTGTTAACGAAATGTTATATGCTTTTGTGTATTATGTTGAGATTAACGTTGTTATGATACCGAATTTGAATCATCTCAGATTCTGACTAGAGTTAACATTTCGTTTTTCATAAGAGATAAATATTTTCGATCGTTTTTTTTTCAATGTTATTCTATTTGATCCGAAGAGTGTGTCAATTAGACGCATTTATAAGATGCTTTACGAAAAATTTGTCGGATTCTCGGCTTTTCGAAGAAGCCGCAGTGCATCATTCATTCTGGTGAATTATGTTTCATCCTCTCTGATGCCAGAATAAGTGACTGTTTCTTCAGACGAATGATCAATTGTGCGTTTTTTCTACTAGATATTAAGTTTTAACAAAACCTTTTGCAATTTGATTCTCCGACCAGCGCGAAGAACAAACTTAATAAGATCAAAATATTTGAATGTTGTACGTAGAAACATTTTAAGACAGATGTACTGTACAGTAACATTAGGGTGACAATCAAATAAAACTAATACGAACAAAAATATAAAACGATGGTGACCCTTCTGCTCTCCCCTTTTAGTGCTTATTGAAGGATACGTATGTGCTACTAGAGCAAGCGCATCATCATTCGTGCACTTACTATACATCACAAAAAACACTCCGTCTGCCAATACTAGATCACATTATATAATTTAGATAATAAAAGATACGAAATTAAAACGCATTACACGCCGATTAAACGATCGACCATTCATCAAACAAAAACGTTTCAAAAGCAGTCAGATCTACATAAAAGCAAAAACTGCATCTTTAAATTGAAAATCAAATCATATACGAAGAATTCGAAGAAAAAACGAATTGTTTACATTCGCGCGTTTTCAAAGACGAAAGATGAACGTTTTGTTTTCGTCTATTTTTGTTTTCAGTCGGTTTTATTTTCGAGGGCAAACACACATTTTCTATTTATAAAAAGGAACGAATGAATCGCCCACCAGGAAATAACGTCCATCTCCGATCTTTCACTCTACATACGATAAAAAAAATTGTATTGATGTTATCTCTCTGAGCTTATAAACCACCAACGTCGCCCACTCTCATCATGTGGTGGACAAACGGAGTCGTTCTTCGCTCCGAAGTTTCTCGGAAAGTGTTCCTGGTGAGAGGAATAACGATTAAATTCATGAAGATTTAAATTGAATCAATGTGCACTTTACATGCGCATCTTTGAAGAATCGAGTGTCAAGTAATGTTCATGGATGCATTGAATAAATTTTGATATTTGTCTGTGTTAATAGAGCGTATTTTGCTGAAAAAAAATAAAGGACAATTTAAAGTGCATTGTCGTAAAATTTTTATTGACAGTGCAACTTCATTTATAAATGATATATTGCTTCAAACTTCTTTCGAAGTTGCATTTGGTATTTATATTTTCAATGCTTTTGTGTATGTTTTTTTTTCATTGTTGAAAATATTCGTTCAACAGGGTCATTAGATCTGACATGACAAGAAAAAATCATGTTAACGAATACGGGTCGAACTTAAAAAGTTAGAATTAAAAAAAAAAAAACAGGGAAAAAATTGTTGTGAAATAAGTGCAATTTCAGAATGAAAAATCAATGTAAGCCAGGGTTTTACTTCCAAAGAAATAATCCATACAACGGGCGCACAGTCACCGGAATACACGCACAAAAAAATTGTTCAAAAATGAAAAGGTTAGCCGACTGATAGTGTAGAGAAGTTGACATGAATAATTCATAAGTTATTTTTCGCATTAGAGTACATGAAATTTTAGATGTTGTATCAGAAACTTTTAAGATCTAGATTCGCATGCATAGTATAATAAAATACTTAGTATTGTTCGCGTCTAATCTTTCAATTGTTTATTAAACTACTTATTGTTAACAACGTGTTAGCGTTGTTTTTTCTTATAGAATATGAGATTTGTTATTGCTAACATACAATTGAAATATCGGACCTAGGCGAACATAAATGGAGTCACACATACGTATTTGAATGGATTGAATAAACTCACGTGTCTAGGCGGCTGAGCACCGCCGATATTCTCTCGTGGAAATCAGACATGATTGACTGTTAACAAATCGCAATTGATGATCGACAATGGACTCGCCAAATGATCAAAATCGAGATGTAGAAACGAACCACTGCCCGTCTCTTCAACGTATGATTGTCAACCGTCAAATTCAACTGCAAACCGGTTTGGCCGTAGCGTATCGATTGTCGTCCATTTAACTTTTTTTAAATTGCGTTTTTGTGAATTTCATTTCATTCTGAATTTATAAATCAAAAAAATAATCATGTTTTACTGAAATTTTATTGTCGTTTAATATTTTTATAATCCATATAAACAAAAGAAATGAAAAAAACTGAAATATTGATGTTATATTAGGAAAATTATAAATATTTAAAGAAATATAGTACTACTGAAATTAGAATTCAATTCAATGCTATAACGCTGCTACATATTATCATGTACTTAATAATCATAGAGAACATAACAAAGTAGGTATATAGTAGCAGCATAGAATATACATAGTAATATGTACTTAACAGTAAATATAAAAATTTTATTATTTTCAAAATACAGATAAAATATTATGATATTCATAATTTTAGAAGGCAATTATAATTTGAGATGGTCACGAATTTTATCAAGCAGTTGTTGTTTGGTCATCTTCGTTGTTGCATGAACATTTTGTGAACGGAGCCATAAAAGTAAAGTACGAACAGTGAGTTTCTTCAAGGAATCGAAATTTGTTCTAGCTAGAAGTGATATATCAGGTTCATTATTGGAAGTTACAGACTTAGCAGGTATTTCCTGAAATATATAAACTACCTGTATTTTTTTCAAATATATCTACATATTGAGAAAAAAAAAATTTTTGTGTGTGTTTACCTGTTTAACAATTGAATTTTTTATTTTATTATTGGATGCAGTATATTCTTGAGATATTGTATTGTTAGAATATTTTAAAACGTGCTGTTGTCCCTTTTCTTCATGAGTTTGTTGCCCAAGTAAAACAACAAGATTTCCCTATAATAAAATAAAAATCAGATGAAAATGTTTCAATAATAGATTTTCACATATACAGGTAATACCAGTTACAGATTAACCTTGTTAAAATTATTATCATTGTAGTTGCCATATTTTTGAATTGAAATTGAGCCAAAGGTCTTTAAATCTTCTTTTTTAAAATTATCATTCAATTCTAGGTTTCGGTTATTGAAATTATTATTTGGAAAGATGTTCTGCTTATTGGTGAAGCCATTTTCAACCACAGAACAGTTATTATTCCAAGATGTATGTTTTATATTGTGGCCATTTTCAGATGGTGATTCGTTCTTCCTCTTTTTAATTTGGGATGTATTCTTATTTGTTTCAAATATTGGTTTGGACTTCAAACAATTGTTACTTTCAATGACGTTCACATTTGAATGATTTAATTTATCAACATTAAATGATAAATTTTCAATGTAATTATCCATTGAAGATTGAACACATGTTTTCTTCTTAGGCTCAAATTTTGGAATGTACTTATTATTGGACTCTGAATTTTGAGTAGGAGTGCAGAGACTCAAATTTTGGGTGAAACAAGTATTTTTTGAAATATTATTATCAAATTTGAAATTATCTTCATAACGGTAGTTTTTTTCAGAAACAGTTGTATTGTTTATTATTTTAGGGTATGGATATTCATTTGTATCATCTTCTACGATGATTCTGTTTTTCTCTAGCATCTAGAAATAAATTTTTCACATTAACTATTTATTTAAATCGGAAATTAATTTTTGAAACCGACCTTTTTACACTCTTCAATATTAATTGTATTTATTGAAGAAAATTCTTCTGATTCAATGTGATAATTTTTATCTAAAATATCAAAACTCATATTGTGTCCTAATAGCTGTGATAGACGTTTATTCACATCAGCTTTAAAACTGTTTGCTATTTCATTCTGTAAAATAAAATTAATGATGAATGTTTGTGCAATTTCAGATAATTGAACACTGAAAAAATACCTACTGAAACATTGATAAGTTAAATTTCAAAATATAATAAATAGGAATGAGAAGTGTTGAGAAAATGAACTTACAATACAGTCCAAAGGAGGAGTTATCTGTGTGGGATAATTGGTTAAAAGGCATATTGATGGATATGTGTACAATTGAGGACCGAGAGGTTTGAAATATATTTCATAGTAATTTATTCCACTATCATCTTCAGGTAGACGATATCCATACTGAAAAAATAAAATAATTAAAGAAAAAAAATGTAAAGAAATAAAACTAAATATAGAAATAGGTATATAATGAAAATGCACAATGTTCTTCCAATGACGTCTTAAATCTTTGTAATTGCTGAAAAGCGAAGATTTTGGTATGTTTCGATTAATACTTATTATTTTACCTTTTTTCAAGCTGTAAGAAAAAAAAGGAATAAGTTTTTGTACTAAAATATAGTGTTCGTAAATATATATTTTTACCTTGGTAAAATATGGGTCCATTGATTGTAAATGGAATATTCTGATAAGTATGAATTAGATGTGCCACTGAAATAATCTAAGTTTTTTTGAGTAACATCCAAATTTTTGGGTTTTACTAGAGATAAATGTATTTTAATACATTCTATTTCCAGTATAACATTGCTTTCTGCAAATATAAGATTTGAATCAAGAACACAGTTTTTATGATAATACTTTGATTATGTTTAACATCAACTTTTCAATACCGAATATGAAAACATTGAAAATAACAGCATTTTGTGGAGAAGAATAATACAGAAAGTCACGACCTTTAATTAATATATTAGTTTGGACGAGATTCCACATTGGAGCCATCTTAGCGATAAGAGTGTATTTGAAGCAAGCCTCGTGAGTTGCATTATCGACAGGAATTGACATAATAATCTAAAATGTTTTAGTTAAAAATTAATACAGGCTTGTGTAATACGGGTTTTCCACTTTGAGTTTAATATTTTTCGTTTCATGTTCAATATTTTTCATAGGAAATTTGATATTTCAGAAATTCAACAATTGTGTCGGGATAACTTGGATAATAGTAGTTTGATTCAGATTTGTAAGTAATAAACTTCAAGTGGAAAATCTGAATTTCTAGTAATGTATGTAGAAAAAACAAACATCAACCTTGAGGTTAATTTTTTCAATGTGTTCCAAGAGTTCGATGTTATCGGTGATTTGTCTATTGAATATGACAAACAATTCGTTGCTACTTTTATAGTTAGGGGAAGCCAAAATATCACACATGGAGAAAATAAGAAGCCTGCAAATGTGAACATATTTAAAAATTATATCAAATAATTGATCATTTTATTTGGCGCGCGTTCCAATAATTTTCTGTCAATATAGATAGAATTTTTTTTTTGTTTGTTTTGAAAAACATTATTTTGAAAAACTTGTCACGTTATGATACCTAATAGCACACGTGATATAGGAAATCAGTCATTGAGTATATTTGAAGAATTCTACGAGATGAAGATTGTGAAACCTACCTGCATTTCAGGATTCTGTGATGGAAGTTCGAAGGGGCGCTTCTTTCGCGCTTTTCGAATTCGTCTATCGAACAAACTAGACAAGTTAACTCGTCCCTTTTGCACATCGTGGAAACCATTGCGATCTTTTTCGACATTTTTACAAAATTATTGCGTTACTGAAATTTGGAAAAAAAAATGGCTAAACTTTCCGCTTCACGTTTTGAATTGAAATGACGCGTCGCGGTTCTGCGAGTGGTTTTCTGAAAATGAAGTATAAAGTAAGTTTTACACGCTCGGTTACAATTTCAATATAGAATCAATGAATACAATTTTAAAAATCATTTTATCGAAACTTTTAGACAAATTATTTTAATCAAATTATCAAAAGTATATAATTTTAAATATCAATCGCATTATTAATGTATTTGCAACGGTGTATTACTTATATTATGCAAATATTGCGCAATATAAAGTATGGGTTTTTTAACGATCGATTTTCATTGAGATATGCAATCAAATTCAGAGTGTATCGAAATGTGAATTTCGAAATACCAGAGGCTCCTTTAAATGATTTGTTGCCGTTTAATAAATGAGATAAAATGGAATAAAGGCGGTGTGGCGAAAAGCGTCGATGGCTGCGTTCGTCTCGAGGGCGCGGGGCGAGGGGTGCAGAGCGTGAGCGGATCCGCGGTGTCGCGTTCGTCCGCCTCCGCTTCGATTTCCTGTTCGCAGAGCTGGTCTCCGTCGTCGGGGAGCCTCGCGGTATCGTCTCGTCTCCGCGGGGAACCTCAGCGGCCATGGACTCGGACCGAGGTGAGTCTCGTTCGCGCGGCCTCTTTCGCTTTCACGCCACAATAGATGTCGTCTCCGTATCGC